>OY992536.1:99571277-100171277 GCA_963921195.1 Pegoplata infirma
ATGAAAAAAATTCCAACGAAAATTGTGAAATAAATTCCCACGCTTTGGGACTTATTTCATAATGAAATAAGTTCCAATCCGTATGGAAAAATTTTGGGAGTTATTGCATTTTATTTTGGGGAGTTATTTCACAGTACCTTCTGTATGTACTTTTTGGGGTTCTAGACACCCTCTTCTCAGAATGGCAAACTGTGAAGAGGGTATCCAAACACGTCCAGAAATTTATTGTAAATCGATAATTTTTATGTATAGCTAAAATATTTCTTGACACCCACCTTAGGGTTAATATCTTATTGTTTGAAGTGTCAGCCAGCATCCAGTCATCCTACACATAACGCGTGTATCAGATGTAGCTGTTGGTGCTTTTTTGTGTGTTGGTTGGTTGTGCAAACACAAATATTTAGCAATTTTTTTAAATGGCAAATCTACTGACTGACTGGATGGATGTGGTGGATGCAGTAGAACTTTACTTACCACGTACATGTACTAAAATTGATACTGGCATTGTCACTGTCACTGATGCTCTTCTGTACATATACATTTAACGATTACTATATGTATATGCACATAAGAATGCAATTTACGCATATACATGAGCAAACAATAAAAAGTATTTACTAAACTTGTATATAAGTACATGTACTAGAAGTACATTTATTACTATAAACATACCCTACACAAAATTTAAGATTTTATTATTTAGTTTAGCTACTGGCAGGTAACAGGTCAATAAAATTTCAGAAGTTGATCAAGAATCGTTTAGATATGACTAAAGAATAGACTTTTTAATCGTTGTAAATGTTGGCTCCTTAAGGTATGCTTAATAAATACTGCAAAAATACTAAAAAAAAAATTACCTAAAAACAGGAAGAGTCGTTAATGTTTAAAACCTTAATGTGATTAAGATTAAATGAATCCACATTATGTAAGGAAAACCCTAATCAATTCTCAAATTCAAAAAAAAAAAAACAAGTATGAAAGTTATAGTCGGTCAAGACCGACCATATGATACCCTACACCAGTGTTTTCCGGAAAATGGGTCCCAAGTCCAAACATGGAGATCTTTATTTTGTTAGATCTTTATTTGGTGTAGAAAACACACACAGAAAAAATTTTAGTGGAATTGGTTTATTTTTTTTGTCAATAGACCGATTTAACTGCATATCGGTCGAAATTTTTATGTGGTGGACTAAGTCCAAAAATGGTCCAAATATATTCCGATTTGATTAGGTTACTAAAGTGCACGTTAAACACCTAAAAATAAAATTTTTATCAAATATTTCCATTTTTATGAATTTTCAGTGAATTGTGTAAATATCGGGAGAGTGGTTTGTATTGGGACTACCAGAAAGACTGACTCGATTCCTTTGATATTTGGAATGGTGATTCGTGAATTACCTGCTAAATTTCAAAGCGATATCTGTTATAATACGGTTATTAGAGTCATTTAAGCTGAATCCAAAGGACGCGTTTGTATGGGGGGTAGGTCTTAACATGGACTCCAATTTCGGCCAAAAGATGCTTAAGTTTCAAATTTCAAGTCAATTGATTGAAAATTGCGACCTGTATCGTGATTAAACCGATAGATGGACAGACCGACGGACGGACATCGCTAAATCGACTCAAAAAGTAATTCTTAGTCGTTCGGTATGCTTGAAGGTAGGTCTAGGACCAATATTTCGGGTAGTTACAAACATCGGCACAAACTCATTATACCATGTACCACAGAGTGGTGTAGGGTATAAAAATTAAGATTTTGTGGATAAAGTAAATCCAAAAATATAGCACGATTAATGGTCGTTGTCTACATTAAACAAACAATTTTACATTTAAAACACCCTGTATTTTCCAATTATTTTATAAAAGTTTAGGGCATCATCAAGTCGGTTTTTAATATTTTATCATATTTATCCATGTTTATTATAAACATAATTAAACTCTCAAGTAAAGTATCCATCTATGTGCAATGTAATATATATATTTTTTTTCTATTTTTAGTCTGAATGACCATCCTTTTGGAAAAAGTTTTATGACACCCACAGAATATGTATAAAACAGTTTTCATCTATAAAAATAAATTTAATAAATAAAATTACATTTTATTTTGTTTTATAAACTTGATTTGATTTTTGGTAAATTTTATTAAATTACAAAAAGTGCATTAAAATGTTTACACTTATTTTTAAATATTAATAAAAACTAAGGTTGTGATTTAATAGCTCTTTTTAATACTACACTGATAGAAAAACGCTTCACACAACTAATGAATGAAATTCATTAACATTGTTTCATTACAACAATGAAATATTTCATACGCCGAATGTTGTGAAAGAATTTCATAAATGTTGATTTATAAGATTTAATAATTTCATTAAAATTTTTCATTACTTAATGAAAAATTATTCATTTAATAAGAGCAAATTGCAATTAAACTATTATATTTTCAAGTTATTCGTAACGAAATACATTTGCAAATATCAAAATTTCCTAATTCCCTAAAAAAATTTCAGAATTTTCCAAATTCCAGACACATTTTTTTGAGCTTTAGAAAAAGGAAAAATTTGATAAATTTTGCAAAATTTTACAATTCCCGAAAAAAATTTTTGAAAATTTTCTAAATCCTGAAAACAATTTTTTTTCTGTGCTTAAGAGTAAAGAATTTATTAGAAATGATTTAGGAAAAGAAATAAACAGTTTTCAAAGCCACGGAAACAAACATTTTTGGGCAAATTTTGTTTTCGTGTTATACTGTATACAAACTTGCGTGATTTTAAAGTCACTACACTCAAAATAATACATTAGTAGATTTACTAATTTTTTTTGCTAATGCTGGTTAGCTAACTTTTAGCAAATTTTTAGTTGAGATTAGCATGTTAGCAAAAATATCTTGTAAACTTCATTTAGCGCATTAGCAATTTTAAACAAAATTTGAACTATTTTTTTTGCTAAATTTAAAATTGAGTTGACCAAATATTTACAAGCTTTTTTGCTAATATTAGCAAAAATAAATGGTAAATTTTTTTTTATTTTCAGAAAACTTAAAATGGCGCTATCTCGGAAACTAAGCCAGATAGAGCAAAATGGAGGCCATTTTTGGTTCTCGGGCTCTCCATAGTATCGCCGGTCCTCTTCACATGTGTGGACCCTAATGGGTCCTAACTTTGGATCCAAAAATGTTAGCATTCCCGAAAATTTTAAAATGCTCATATCTCGGTATATATTGCCGACACAACAAAAAGTCCAAAAGCATTTTTGTAGCCATCAACACGTAGAACAAGACCGCAAAATAACCATATTTTTGAAGTTCTCGAGTTTTTTAATTTTCAAAACCCCAGTGGTCCCCTAAAATCACATATCTCAAAAACTAAGCAAGGTAGAGCGAAACGGATACAAATTTTGGATCAAAAACTATGACGATTTTTAAATAACCCAACTAGGTCTAGGCCTATCGGGGTCTGGACCTATTGGGTCCGAACCCAATGGGGTCATCAAATGTGTATGAACTAAGTTGAAATAAAAAAAATTTCAGTTAACTAATTTTTAGCAAAACATTTTTGCTAACTTTACCAAAAAAATTGTGGGTTCAAAATCAGCAAATTTTCTTGTAGGTTTACAAGCTTTTTTTGCTGACATTGCAGTGTTTTTTTTTTGAGTGTAGTGCATATTTTTGATTTTTTAGTGCATATTTTGGATTTTTAATGTTGCTCAATGAAAGTTTACGCATTAAAATTTCGCTCGATATTTTATAAAAATGTAATTTTTGTATTGGAGCTATCTTCCGGAGTGGACAAAGAGGATAGGTATTATGGTGGTCCTTAAAAAAAATTGGATTCTTTACGGGACGCCCCTCAGTTTACCAAGATTCATGAAAGAATCATACCGAAAATTTCTCAAAATTTTAAAAAAGGTTCCTTAGGTCACGAAGGGCTCTTAAAGTTCGGGCCCTGGGGCAATAAGTCGTAAATACAAAAAATAAAGAAATTAAATTACTCAATATGAAACCGGATTTCGTTAACAATTAACCCTAAATGTTAAAATAAAAATTTATAATTTTTTTGGGCATAGTTAACCCTTTAAAATACTCCCAGCAAAAACTGTATTACCGTTCTGATTACTTTTCCCATTACATTTATATAGGAAAGTGCCAAATGTAAGTATTTTTAGTCAAAAATTTTTACTTTTGGCACTATCCTGTATAAATGTAATGGGAAAAGTAATTAGAACGGTAATACAGTTTTTGCTGTGCTAGGCCAAAAAAAATCCTTTTTCTGAAATCTTTCTCAAAGCCCCAATTTCTTGGTTTTTTACAATTTTATTCACTTATATTTAAAAATCTTCAAATTGTATTTGTAAATTTCATTGAATATATTTAGGGAATAAATTACCAATTTTTGGTATTTTTCGCTCTTTTCATTTAGTAAATATAGCGATTTTATTTTAGCGATCTTTAAGAAAATGCGTCTTTTTAACCAATATTATTAAATTATTCTGTTTTGAACTACATTTTGGAAAAAAATTAAACAAATGTGTATTGAATATTGTTCCATTCGACCATAACCACCCAGTTTTTAAATCTTACTAGTCCAGAAAATTTTTTACCCATCTTGACCGACGCACTGTGGGCCAGGATTTCCATTTTTTGGCCAATAAGGTCTGTAAAGAAACACATATTTAAAAATATTTTTTCAGAATGTCAACATCTTGAATTTTATGCATCTTAAATATCTTTTTACTGTAGCTAAAAGTTCTTTTTTTGCATGAGGTTGAAGTTAAAGTTTGAGATTTTTTTTTATATTTTTTATTCATGAAACAAATAATTTTTGTTTGTACTTTAACACAATATTTTTTCCAATTTTCTGCGAAGTTCTCTTAAAGACATACCTGTTAGTCCAACACATGAGATAAACTGTCAAAAAGTAAGCTAAAAGTATATATTTGTTTTAATAAATTATGGAAATTCATACTTTTGTTGAAATCCGCCTTTTTTCAACACCAAAGTCCAAAAAAGTCCAAACGATATTGAAAAACCTTGAATTGCAATCTGTCTCTAACAGTGTATTCTATTCACATTTTTGCGACCCTTTGCGACCGTTCATAATCTTTTGACATAGAGGCAATAAACCAAAATATAGCGTTCCATTGCCCTACAATGGAACTTCAAAAATTTTTTGATATTTTTGTTTCCATTAAAAATTTCACACTTTGACAACATTGGCGTGATAACTGGAGATCAGCGCGTGAGTGAGTTTTGACTCACGTTCACTCACGCTTACGCAAAAAAAAACATAATTTATCAATCGTTTTTTTTTTCTCACACTCTCACTATTTACGTGAGTAAGCAAAACACCACTCACGTGTGACTCACGCTCACGCTAAACATTTTAAACATGAAAATATTATAAAACTAAATTAATACACTTATATAATTTTGACTCACGCAAAAAAATGAAGCTCAGTACAAATCACTCACGCAAAAAATGTCTCACTCACTTGTCACTCACAAACAAAAAATTTGAGACACGCTCACTTTCGATCACGCGTGATTCGCCTGACCAACGTCCATCTCTAGTGCTAAAATTAAAACTAGGAACGCATTTAAGCGGGCATATATCAATACAATTAAATAATTTTGACTTACGCTAAAAAATGGCACACACTGCGAATCACTCACACAAAAAATGTCTTACTCACTTATCACTCATGAACAAAAAATTTGAGTCACTTGACCAGCGCCCATCTCTAGTGCATTTAAGCGGGCATATTTTGGCGATAGCATTTTAAATATTTTTTGTGAAATTGTAAGCTAGTAGCATTATTTGTACATTTAGGATGGCAAATGTTAACTGGAAATAAAAGAGTTCTCTCTTAAACATCCCACTGAATATATTAACATCATGACGCATTTAAAAGAGAAATATTTTATTAAAATTTTCTGATAAAAGCAAAAAGAGGGTTTTATAAAAACTAAGGAATGTATACATTGTACATTTTTTAAAAATACTATGTCCGACATTTTGGATCCGCCATTTTGATTTCAAAAGGTCTGAGTTCGTATTCGTGTTAGGCAATCATTTCCTACACTGATAGAAAAACGATTTATATCACTAATGAATGGAATTCATTAACGTTGGTTCATTGCAACAATGAAATTTTTCATATGATGAATGAAATTTCATACATATTGTGCAAGATATTCATTAATTTTGATTCATTAGATTTCGTAGTTTCATTAAAAAAAATTCATTAAGTTTTGTTTACAAAATTTTCTGTTTTTTGACACTTGTCGTGTCGCGTCTGTTTAGTCTGTTAGTTTACGCGCGCAAAAAACAGCTGATCAGAGCGTGATTTTTTCTAAGATTTTTTTACGAAATTTAAAATGAAATGTTGTTGATTAATTATAAGTATTTATTAAACTTACGTTGTTTTAAATTATTTCGGGATTTTACTTATGTATTAAAAGTAAACGTTATAGTTAAATTTTGTGTGAGAAAACTGAGTGAAATCTATAGATAAAATAAAAAAATATGTGAAAGTGGTTTTTTAACTTGGTTATTTTGTGATTTTTTCAGATTTTTTTACGAAATTCTATCAGTGTAGAGATATTAATCAATAATTTAAATATCTTGTCCGCCATATTGGATCCGCCATTTTGAATATTTGATTCTGAAATCAGATTTGGCATCCGAAAAACCGTTAAAATCAGACAACATAGAAAAAAAATTATATTTTATTTTATTTGTCGCCAAATTGGATCCGCCATTTTGAATTTAAAAAATTGGAGCTCATATTTGTAGTTACCGACCATAAATACATCGAAAATGATTATAGTAAGTACAATAAGCAAAGAATTAAAAAATTATATCCGCCATATTGGATCCGCCATTTTGTATTTGGAATCTTTAATTCCAAAATCAGTTTTAACATCCGAAAAATCATTAAAATATAAGTTTTTGGCAAAAAGAGACAACATATAAAAAATCTTAAATTTAAATTTGTCGCCATATTGGATCCGCCATTTTGAATTTTAAAAGCCTGAGCTCATATTCGTTATTAACGACCCCAAATACATCGACAATGATGATAGTAAATACAATAAGCAAAGAATTGAAAAATCATGGTCGCCATTTTGGATCCGCCATTTTGAATTTTAATTTTTTTTTTCCAGAATCGTGATCAGCGATCCTATAACACCCATATGTAATACTTTTTTGACATATAGGTTAAGTGGTCTATTTATGGCCAAAATTCAGGGATGCTGGCCCACAGTGCGACGGTCAAAAGTGACCAAAAAGAAAAATTTGATTTTATTACAAAAAATAGTTAAAAGTAATTGCTAAAAAGATTTATGGGGCAAATGCATTCTCATCGGAGTGAAAGTACAGGCGTTTAAATCATCAGTAACACCCTAAATCTTCTCTCTATGGGAGCAGCCATACAAATGCCGAAAAATGCCATTTTGGATCCTTTTTGAAAACTTATAATTTAAGATCCTGACATGCGATTGACTTAGTATTAAGCTCATTCAAAAGTATGTAATTTTCTCTATAAGACAAGATAAAATTATCTTGGAATTTAATTTTCTAAAATGGTAAAAAAATCATTAATCCAAAACCTTCCATTTTTTTAAATATTTAGTTTGTTTACATAGTGTTTTTTTAACAAATTTCCATATAAATACACACGTAAATATTAGATTTAAAGCACTTGTGGCTAATGATTTTTTCAGCATTATAAAAAATTAAATTCCAAGAAAATTTGATTTTGTCTTAAAGAGAAAATTACGCACTTTCGAATGAGCTTAATATCAAGTCATTCGCATGTCATGATCTTATTTTACATGCGCTCAAAAATGGCCAAAATGGATCTTTTTTGACACTTTAACCGTGATTTTTTTTAAATTGTGACGTGATAGAAAAATTTGAGTGACCATTTTGGAATCGAGAAACCAAAACCTATAAAAGTTTTTTTGGTTTCATTCAAAACGCAGCGACAAACCTCAGATTTGTAGTTCGGTATTATTTAAATACTTTTTGTTTATCCACGCCCACAAATGGGGACGGGCAAAACATATTTTTATCCGCTTGGTGAACTTTTTTTAACATAAAAATGTTGCATTTGCTTAACAAAAGTACAAAAATCCCTGCAAAAAATATATTGTTTTTCTAAGGTATGTTTAGTTCTCCAAGGGGGAGTTTTTTCCCCTAAGACCGATTTTGCCCATTCCCGAACTTAACCAGCCTATGCCCATAGGACATATTTTTGCCAAACTTCGGAGGTCTAGCTCTTTTATTTTGGACTGTATCGTGTCCTCTACATACGGACGGACAAACGAACATCGTTAGAGTGTCTTAGAATTGATCACCCAAAAAATTATGACAGTATAAAACAACTACATTTGTTGTTGTTTAGGCGTCTACTACATTTTATAGTAAAATCAACCAAAAATTGTTGTTTTAAACTTTTGATTAACAACTACAAAAAACGGTAAAAACAACTTTAAATTACAGTAACTTAAATTGTCTGAATTTTTTATAAACAAAAAAAAACTTCTAAATATCAAAATCGGTTAAAATTGTTCAGTAATAATATCTGCTGCATCTGACATAGGGTTTGCAAATAAACGCAGTTTCCTTTAACCGCGGTTACGGTTAAAATTCATGCGATTAACCGCACGGTTAACTGCACTCTTTAAAAATAATTAGAATTTTATTATTTTTTTAATTAATAAAAATGTGTAATGGAACTACAATACTAGTTCTATGCAAAATGTAGGCAGTGGAGTGGAAAGCTTTTGAGTTTTGCTGAATGAAAGTTTTAAAAAATATTTTTCGTCTTTTCAGGCAGGCTAAGTTCGGAAATGGGCAAAATCGGACCAAGGG
Organism: Pegoplata infirma; assembly: GCA_963921195.1. Classification (NCBI taxonomy): domain Eukaryota; kingdom Metazoa; phylum Arthropoda; class Insecta; order Diptera; family Anthomyiidae; genus Pegoplata; species Pegoplata infirma. Next base: position 99,580,157 of record OY992536.1, read on the forward strand.
GAAAAAAGTTCCCCCTTGGAGAACCAAACCAACCTAAGAAAAACCGCATTTTTTGCAGGGTTTTTTGTACTTTTGCTAAGCAAATGCAACATTCTTATTTCAGAAGAAGTTCAAAATCGCATGGGGAAGGTTCCCCCTAACGTCCACACCAACCCCGCTCCCCCCAAAAAAGAAGACACCCCTGGATTTTTTTATATTGCTTTTTTACATTTTGGAGAGTAAAAAAGATTTGGCACAACCGAATGTAACACTCTCACTTGTTTGAGTTTAACTACCAAATTTTTTTGTTGTTTCAATTAAATGTCAACCAAATTAAATTGAGACAACCAATATTCAACTATGACGACCTATATGGAAATGTAGCGAGCGATTTTTAGTTGTATTAACTAAATTTCAGTTGGAAAATTGCAAATTTGTTTTCTGTGTGTCGATTCTATGGATTTTTTTTAAACAGATAGTCTTAAATTTCTGTATTTTTCTTTAGAACATTTTTTCTATAGCAAAAGTCTCAGATGCTAAGAATTTTTTTTATAGAAAAACAAAAATTGTTGTGAAGAAAAAGTCTCAGATTTTGAGAAATTTTTTCTATAGAAAAAATCTCAGACTCGGAGACATATTTCTATAAAAACTGTTTTAGTATATCTATAGAAAAAATTTCAGGCTCTGAGAGATTTTTCTATAGAAAATGTCTCAGACTGAGACAACACATTTTCATTAGAAACTCTCCCAGACTTTAAGACATTTATTCCACAGAAAAATTTTCAGATTCTAAGATACATATGAGGCATTCCACACCAAATGTCCAGCGAAAAAAAACATGTGTCCCGTAAATTTCTGAATAGGTTGTTTGGATAGCCCTATATGTAACTAAGAAAATTGCGTTTTTGGTTTTTCAAATTTTCGAAAACTGGGCTTAGGAGGCGTGGTCAAATATTGAAAAAATGGTACAATTTGTGGCGAGTTGCCTTGATTAAATATTTATCACATTAAAACGGAATGCACCACAATGTCAAAAATTTACGTTCTTATATAGTTTTGTATGGGCTATCGATTAAAAATTCTTTTTTTTGGAAAATTTTCAGAACCCGTTCTGAAATTTTCCATTTTTTAAAAAAGTCAATTTATCAAAAATCCGGCCACTTTTTTTTCTTTTTTATTTATTTTTTTAAAAGTTTAGATGTTTGTCCATCCACACAAAAAAAAATCAGAAACACGTTCATCTTTTTTTTCGAGAAAATCGCATTTGAACTTTAAATTTCATAACAATTTTGTTATTTGCTTGTGTTTCTTTGTTTTAAAGTTGCGAATGAGTAATATTAATTGCATAAATATTCGTCATACGCTCTGCTGACACAAAGATATTCAAGCAAATAACAAATTTTACCAATTTTTCAATATTTGACCACGCCTCCTAAGCCCAGTTTTCGAAAATTTGAAAAACCAAAAACGCAATTTTCTTAGTTACATATAGGGCTATCCAAACAAACTATTCAGAAATTTACGGGACGCATGTTTTTCTGTAGCGGGACATTTGGTGTGGAATGCCTCATATATGTGCAATAAAAATGATTCAGATTAATTTTTTTATTATTCGTTGCTCATTTTTTTAATTGTTTTTTCTAAAATAACTTATTTTGTCCTACAAATCATATGTTAATTAAACTGAAAATTAACTGTAACCTCAGGATTTTTATGCGGTTACGGTTAAATAGTGCGGTTAACCTTTACGAATAAAACCGCATTGCACCCTAATCTGATACTTTCAACTCGTTCAACACATCCGTTTTTCTAAAAATTTCTATGAAATCATAAGTTTGTTTATAGACTAAAACCAACTACATAAAACAACTATTACTACAATGTAGTAATTTTTTGTATTTATTTCTTAAAACGACTTCAAAAAAATAGTTGTTTGAGATTTTTCATACAAAAACAACTGAAATTGAAAACAACAACTACTACTTACCACACAAATGACAGTCATGTAGTAACTGGAATATTTTAAGTAATTTAAATAAGTGATCACCAGGGAAACAAAAAATATGCTCTAAAAAACACGTTTTAAGCGCTTAAAAATGCCCTTATCAACGGAAAATATGCTCTAAAAACAATAAAAATATGCTCTTAAATAAAATTATGTCCCCTTTTTTGCGGTGTTTTTTACAATTTGTTAGAGAATAGACCCTCCTAATACCGTTATGTGCGATAGTTAGGGGGTTAACTATGTTCTACAAAAATATTTGCCTTAATATTTTCTACCAAGTTGCTGAATCTGAAAACATAGTTTCATATACCGATAGGATGCCAGAACAGGCCAAAGGGGAATCAATCGTCACAATTCCGTAATTGTTGAAAAAAAACATCCTTGTTGGATAAAAAATTAAAAATAAATGTTGTCATAAAAAAAATTCTAAAAGAATGCTCAAAAAAAAAAATGCTCTAAAAATGTAAAAAATATGCTCTAAAAAGTGGAAAAATGCTCTAAAAATGGAAAATATGCTATAAAAATATGCTCTTATGCTAAAATATGTTCTTAAACCTAAAATATGCAAAAATATGCTTTTAAGGCTAAAATATGCAAAAATATGCTCTAACAAATCGATGCCAGATTTCTTAAAAACTTCTGAAACGGAAAAATACCTTGCCCATTTATCAATAAAATGCACAGGAAAAAACATGATACTGCATATTTTTGGTTTCCCTGGTGATCACTGATCAATAATACATACATTTTATTGGATCCTAGACCGATATTTCGATGCGTTACACATGGAATGACAAAGTGAGTATACCTGCATACTGTGGTTAGAGGGTATAAAAAAATCTATCGGAAAAATTCAGTTGTTTGAATTGAAGAAAAAGTGAGAAGAATTTGAAATGGAATAGGGGAATTTAGGAAAATCAAGAATAAATCTCAGAAAAACTAAGAATACTTAGAAAAAACAAATTAAAAAAAAAAATTAATTAAAAAATATGAAAAAACACAAATATGAGGCATTCCACACCAAATGTCCCGCTACAGAAAAACATATGTCCCGTAAATTTCTGAATAGGTTGTTTGGATAGCCCTATATGGAACTAAGAAAATTGCGTTTTCGGTTTTTCAATTTTTCAAAAACTGGGCTTAGAAGGCATGGTCAAATATTGGATAAATGGTTAAATTTGTGGCGAGTTGCCTTGATGAAATATTTATCACATTAAAACGGAATGCACCACAATCTAAAAAATTTACATTCTTATATAGTTTCGTATGGGCTATCGAATAAATTTTTTTTCCTTGAAAAATTTTCAGAACCCGTTCTGAAATTTTCCATTTTTTAAAAAAGTCAATTTATCAAAAATCCGGCCACTTTTTTTTTTTTTAATTTTTTTTTTTAAGTTTAGATGTTTGTCCATCCACACAAAAAAAATCAGAAATGTATTTTTCGTTTTTTTCGAGAAAATCGCATTTGAATTTTAAATTTCATAACAATTTTGTAATTTGCTTGTATTTTCTTGTTGTAACGTAATATTAATTGCATGAATATTACTCATTCGACACGTTAAAACAAGAAAATACAAGCAAATTACAAAATTGTTATGAAATTTAAAATTCAAACGCGATTTTCTCGAAAAAAACGAAAAATACATTTCTGATTTTTTTTGTGTGGATGGACAAACATCTAAACTTTAAAAAAAAAATAAAAAAAAAAGAAAAAAAAGTGGCCGGATTTTTGATAAATTGACTTTTTTAAAAAATGGAAAATTTCAGAACGGGTTCTGAAAATTTTTCAAGGAAAAAAAACTTATTCGATAGCCCATACGAAACTATATAAGAATGTAAATTTTTAAGATTGTGGTGCATTCCGTTTTAATGTGATAAGTAATTAATCAAGGCAACTCGCCACAAATTTGACCATTTTTCCAATATTTGACCACGCCTCCTAAGCCCAGTTTTTGAAAAATTGAAAAACCGAAAACGCAATTTTCTAAGTGTCATATAGGGCTATCCATACAAGCTATTCAGAAGTTTATGGTACACGTGTTTTTTTTCGCTGGGCATTTGGTGTGGAATGCCTCATATGTATGTATAAAAAAATCTGAAAAACTTAAAAAATCAGAAAAATTTTGGAAAATTCTATGCAACATTTTTAGTAAAACAATTCATAGACATTTAATCTTAAACCAAAATTCTCAAACCCAATTTTCTTTTGGACAATCATAAGTTTCTGAGTATTTTTCTTTAACTAAAAAAAATAAAAACAAAAATACACTCACTTTTGGCTTTCATGTGTATGCCAATGTCCGCGTCTGAGACTATGTGACTGTGACTATTATTTTTCATGGTATGGGGTCGTATGAGTAATATTGTTTAGTTTTGTTTGAATTGAATTGAAATGTCTTGATTTGAATTGTTTCCATTCATATGTGAATAGTGATTGTTGGCGTCAGTCTATTTTTTTCAAGTTCTATTCAACATCTTGTTTTAAATTCACAATTCGTCTATTACAATTTTCATCCTTAATATATTTAGTTTTTTTTATTCTCTGATAACTAATAAATTAAAAGTTCAGTAAACTTTGTTGTCAAGTTAAATAATAGAAACTAAATAAATATAATTTTGTGGAAAGTGGTTGACTTTATAAAGTGAGAAGTTTAAAAAAATAAAAAGCATTTTTAATTTTAGTTTAAAATAAATAAACGAGAGAAAAAATAAGTTGAAGAAAGTGAAGAAATAATTTAAAAATACAACAAAAATGGCTTTAAATAACTAAATTAAGTCTGTAAACTTTAGATATAAAAACTGTTTTTTTTTTGGCATTCGTTAGTAAATTTCGTGAATAAAAAAAGTGAGTTTTGTTTTTCAATTGTTGAAAATATGTGGTGTTGACTCTTTTGTTTTTAAGAAGAAGTGTTTAAAAGAGTTTTTTTTTGTTTTTAAATATTAAAAAATAAAAATTAAATCAAAATTTCTTAGTAGATTTTTGCTAAAAATCATAAATATGAATGAAGTTTATTAAAAAAAATTATAAGGCGTATGAGTATTGTCGTTTAAATTAATATAAATCATACGCCTCAGTATTTTTAAATAAAAATTTTTTAATAAATTACCAGGTATTTTTATATAATTTTTATTATTTAATTATTTTAAATTAATAAACTTCAAACCACACTCGCCGGATGTCGCTCTCTCGGTGCCGTTTTTGCAACATTTATTTATCAGACATTGTACTTACCCTTTCAATTTCCACAAACCTCGATGACTCATATTTAATAATGTACTTTCATGAACGAAATGTATTTTTTTTTTATTGATGAACTTTGCAATTAAAAACGTTAAGACAACTCTATTTCAATATTTTGTTTCTTAATTTTGAAGAATTCTCGAATAACTTTGAAACTTTTTAGACTTGAGGATTTTAGTAAAGCTTGAGGTCAGTAAATTAACAAATTAAAAAAACGATTGTTTATTAAATTTTTGATTTTATTTATTGTTGTACTTAATATTTACAATTGATAAAATTAAAAATTTAATAAACAATCGTTTTTTAACTTGTTAATTTACTGACCTCAAGCCAAATTAAAATCCTCAATCTATCAACAAAAATGTCAACAATACATACAATCAACACTTTTTAGAATTTTGAAACTTTTTTAGCCTTTCAGAATTAAAAAATATTAATAACAACAGAATCATGATTTTTGTGTTGGTTTTATTACTAAATTGTACTAGAAATATAAGAAAACCCACTTACACTTTTAGTCATAACTTTTTATATACTTTACCGATTTGGCTCCAATTTACATAGAAATCACAAAGGATCATGCCTGTTATTTAAAAATTTAGATCAGTCGTTAAAACTTTCTAGAGTAGTCATAAAAGTGATTTCAACAGACATAAATCGCTACATCGTCTTAAAATCCATCGAGGCTAACATAAACATTGCTATGTCGATTCTTAAACAATTTTAATTAAAATTCGACAAATATCATTAGATATTCGAAAAATATCAATTGAATTTCGAAAAAAAAACAATTAAGAATGGTTTTATAGAAATAATTTCCAATAATCGGAGAATTTTTTAATAAAAAATTATTTCAGAATCTGAGATTTTTTCTACAGAAAAATTGTCTCAGAATTTGAGAATTTTTTTGTAGAAAAAATGTATCAGAATCTGAGAATTTTTTATACCCTCCACTCTAGTGATAGAGGGTATATATAAGTTTGTCATTCCGTTTGTAACACCTCGAAATATTGGTCTAGGACCCCATAAAGTATATATATTTATGATCCTCGATCGATTTTAAGTCAATCTAGCGATGTCCGTCCGTCCGTCCGTCTTTCTGTCTGTCTGTCTGTCCGTCCGTAGAAAACACGCTAACTTTTGAAAGACTTTACAGAGGCTACTGAAGTTTGGCATATATGTTTGTCATTTACCTGGTCAGGTTGGTATTGCAATCCAGCCAAATCGGTCCAGCGGTTCAAAAGTTATGAGCAAAAGAGTAAATTTCGGCAAGGGTGTTTCGCGAATTTACGAGATAAAAAACACGATAACATTCGAAAGACAATAATGAGACTACTGAAGCTTGGCACGTATCTTTGCCGTTCCCCGGGTCTGTTTGGTTTTAAATTTCAGCTCAATCGGTCCAGTGGTTCAAAAGTTATAAACAAAACCCTGAATTTCAAATTAGTTTCATCTAAAATGCCACGTGTTTTAACAAGTTTTAAAAGCATTGGTGGTAACTAAACAATGCTTTTCAAACTTGATTAAATTTTAAGCAATGATTTTTATACTTGTTTAGTTTTAAAAGCATTGGTAACTTAAAAATCACACTCGAAAAAAATTTTACACTCAAAAAAAATTGTACACTCAAAAAAAAATTTTACACTCAAAAAAAATGTACACAAAAAAAAATTATTTTTTTTTATTTTTACAAAAATTACAATATTTTGTGTACATACGTACGTGCATTCGCTCAGAAATATTTTTACAGTAAAAAAACATTACACTCGAAAAAAATTTTACACTCAAAAAAAAAAAAGTTTTTTTTTTTTTAAATGACAAAAAAAGAGTTTTTTACTCAAAATAAAATATTTGAGGGGCTTACTGCAAGAACTTGATAAGCAACATTTTATTTTTTCGTGTTTTTTGACTTCTGCTGATGTTCCATTGACAGATTTTTGGCAGAAGTCTTGCTTTAACCCTTCTTAAAAGTATATTGATAATAAAAGTTCTGCAAAAGTTCTATTTTCTACATTATTTTTATAGTTTTAAGGCAAAAACCACCATAAAATGAAATGTTGCTTATCGAGTTTTTACAATAAACCCTTCATTTATAACCAAAATTGTCAATTTTTTCACGCTAAAAAATGTACTACCCTTTAAAAAAATGCATTGTGGAGGGTATTCATAGATTCGGCAAAGTCGAATTTAACTTTTCTACTTGTTTTCTATTAAAAATGTCTCAGAATCTGAGAATTTTTTCTATTAAAAATTCTCCCAGAATCTGAGAATTTTTATATCGGAAAAATGTCTTGGATTCTAACAATAAGAATTTTTCTATAGAAAACATTTCTATAGAATCTGAAAATTTTGCTATAGAAAAATTGTCTCAGAATCTGAGAATATTTATATCTGAAAAATGTCTAGGATTCTAAAAATTTTCCATAGAAAATATTTAATTGAATGTGATAGTTTATCCTTAGATAAAATGTGTCAGAATTTGAGAATTATTCTATAGGAAAAAATGTCTCAGAATCTGAGAATTTTTCTAAAAAAAACTGTCTCAGAATTTGAGAATTTTTGAGAATTTTTCTATAGAATTCTATAGAATTTCAGAATCAGAGAATTTTTTCTCAAAATCTAAGAATTTTTCTATACAAAAAATTTTCAGATTCTGGGACATTTTTTCTATAAAAAATGCCTCCGAATCAGATAATTTTTCTATAGATAAAATGTCAAAGAATCTGAGAATTTGTCTATAGTACAAATGTCTCAGAATCTTAAAAACAAAAAATTTTCTAAAAATCTGAGATTTTAAATGTTGTTTTTTTATTTTTAGTACCAAAAGGTACATAAAAATAAAATGTATTTATTCGGCCTTTATATATGTATATATATTCGATTAGAGTTTTATTCTAGTTCGAGGCCCAAAAATATTTCTATTTATGATATTGTCATAATAGAGTATTTTTAATTTATTGCTTTAAAAAAAGTTACTATCTCATAGTATGTCTGTACTGATCAGTTTCATCCCCACTAAGGAATCTTCAGCAGACTTTAGAGAATCATCGTTGGTATTTGATATATTTCCCAAGTTATATGAGAATTCCTTAGTGGGGATGAAACTGATCAGTACAGACATACTATGAGATAGTAACTTTTTTTAAAGCAATAAATTAAAAATACTCTATTATGACAATATCATAAATAGAAATATTTTTGGGCCTCGAACTAGAATAAAACTCTAATCGAATATATATACATATATAAAGGCCGAATAAATACATTTTATTTTTATGTACCTTTTGGTACTAAAAATAAAAAAACAACATTTAACACAAAGTTTAGTACGACTTATCCTACCAACACTATTGTTTGGTTAGGCACTGTTGTTATTGTAAAATAACAGCAACACATATATTAATAGTTACCGACGGTGATTTAATATATACAATTTTTGCTTTAAAAGAGTTATTTTTGTTGGAAAACGGATTTCGGACCTTCATAATAGTACTTCTCATATAACTTGGGAAATATATCAAATATTATGTCTGGTTTGATGTTTGATTGACCAACGATGATTCTCTAAAGTCTGCTGAAGATTCCTTAGTGATGATGAAACTGATCAGTACAGACATACTATGAGATAGTAACTTTTTTTAAAGCAATAAATTAAAAATACTCTATTATGACAATATCATAAATAGAAATATTTTTGGGCCTCGAACTAGAATAAAACTCTAATCGAATATATAATCTGAGATTTTTTTATGAAACAACAGTGTTTTAGAGTCTGAGAATTTTTGTTTAGAAAAATATCTCGGAATATGGGAATTTTTCTATAGAAAAAATGTCTCAGAATCCCAAAATTTTTCGATAGAAAAAAATGCATGCAAATCCAGAATTTTTCTAAAGCAAAAATGTCTCGATATCTTAAGAAGTTTTCTATAGAAAAATTTTTTATAGAGACTTTTTGTATGGAAAAAAGTCTCCGAATCTTAAAATTTTTCTATAGAAAAACTGCTTGAGAATCTAAGAATTTTTCTACAGAAAAACTGAAAATTTTTCTATAAAAAAATATCTCAGAATCTGAGAATTTTTCTATCGAAAAATGCCTCAGAATCTGAGAATTTTTGTAGAGAAAAAATATCTCCGAATCTGAGACTTTTCTATAGAAAAAATGTCTTAGAATCTGTGAATTTTTCTATAGAAAAAAAATGTCACAGAATTGTAGAATTTTTCTGTAGGAAAAAATTTCTCAGAATCTGCAAATTTTTCAATAGAAAAAATGTCTCACAATCTGGAAATTTTTCTATAGAAAAAATGTCTCAGAATCTGAGAATTTTTCTATAGAAAAAATGTCTTACGATCTGGGAATTCTTCTATAGAAAAAATGTCTCAAAATCTTTGAATTTTTCTATAGAAAAAATTTCTCAGAATCTGAGAATTTTTCTATAGAAAAAATGTCTCAGAATCTGAGAATTTTTGCTTTATAAAAATTTCTCAGATTCTTAGAATTTAATACAAAAAATGTTTAAACATCTGAGAGTTTTTCTATAGAATAAATGTCAAAGAATCTGAGAATTTTTCTATAAAAAAATGTCTCAGAATTTGAGAATTTTTCTATAGAAAAAATGTCTCAGAATCTGAAAATTTTTCTATAGCAAAAATGTCTCAGAATCTGAAAATTTTTCTATAGAAAAAATGTCTCAGAATATGAGAATTTTAGTAAAAAAAAATGTCTCCGAATCTTAGTTTTTCTATAGAAAAAATGACTCAGAACCTGAAATTTTTTTTATTAAAAAAATGTCTCAGAATCTGAGAATTTTTCTTCAGAAAAAATGTATCACAATCTAAGAATTTTTCTATAGAAAAAATGCATCAGTCTGAGATTCTTTTTTATGAAAAAAGGTCTCAGATTCTGGTAATTTTTCAATAGAAAAAATATTTCAGAAGCTGAGATGTTTTCTATAGAAAAAATGTCTTAGAATCTTCGAATTTTTCTATAGAAAAAATTTCTCAACATCTGATAATTTTTCTATAGAAAAAATGCCTCAGAATCTAAGAATTTTTATATAGGAAAAATGCCTCAGATTCTAAGAATTTTTCTATAGGAATTTTTCTGAGAATTTTTCTGTACAAAAAGTGTCTCAGAGCATAAAAATATTTCTATACAAAAGATGTCTCAGAATCTAATAAATTTTTCAAAAAAAAAAAAAATTGTCTCAGAATCTGAGAATTTTTCTATAAAAAAAAAAAATGTCTCAGAATCTGAGAATTTTTCTATGAAAAAATGTCGCAGAATCTGAGAATTTTTCTATAGCAAAAATGGGCTGTAGGCAAAATCGCCCAAAGAAAAATCGCCCAAAAAATTTTATGAAAAATCGCCCAAATGCAAAATCGCCCAAAAAATATGAAAAATGACCCAAAAAGAAAAATACGAAACTTTGCCCAAAATTAACGAAAAAAAGCCCAAAAAAGAAATGAAAAATGGCCCAAAATAAAAAAAGATTTTTTCTAACACATTTTTTTCAAAACACATACTACACAGAAAAGCTTTCTTTTGCGGAGAGGGTGGGTCTAAGGCATGGAGTTTGTAATCCCTAAGCCCGGCCGAAGGCCGGCTACGCAGAAGAACTTTAAGACAAAGACAAAAACTTTTAAGATAAGACCATAGGTTACTTGATTATTATTTATTTTTATAGATCGTTGTTTTGAGAATACAGCCCGTAAAATGCATATGCAATTGATGTACAAGTTTTAAGTGTGAAACTAAAATTTTAACGAAATAAAAAAAGTTAGAATTAGCTCCGATGAAAGCGCCACAGGCGAAAAATTTTACCAACAAATTTTAACAAAAAATCGCGCGATTTTTTGTTAAAATTTGTTGGTAAAATTTTTCGCCTGCGGCGCTTTCATCGGAGCTAATTCCAATTTTTAAATTCATTACTTTTGATTTTTCTACTGCGCTGCGATAGATTAATATATAGCGTGATAATCTGGTAAGAGCAGGGGTTTTGTTTTCGATTCCCACCAGAGCCTTTGTATGTTAGCAACAACGGAACGGTTTTTCTTCAGCTTATTCTTGGTTAGTTAAATATATAATTTATAAAAAAACACGATATGTGTTTACTGTTTCTAAAAATAATAATATACTGATTTATTGTGACATACATACATATTTCAGTTTTGACATTTTAAGATTTTGACAAAAAATAAAACCGAAATAAAATTGGGCAATTTTTCATATATAATTTTTGGGTAATTTTTCGTAATGAAAAATCACCCAATTTTTAATTTCGAAATTTTGCCTAAAAACTATGAAAATTGGCCCAAAAATGTTGGGTAACTTTTCATATGAAATATGACCCAAATTTGTATGAAAAATTTTTGGGCGAATTTTCGTTTTCTTTTTTTGGCCATTTTTCTTTGGGCGATTTTGCCTACAGCCGAAAAAATGTCTTCTTAGAATATGAGAATTTTTCTACAAAAAAAAAAAAAATTCTCGGAATCTGAAAATTTTTCTATAAAAAAAAATCTAAAACTTTTTCTGTAGAAAATTTTTTTTCAAAATCTTAGAATTTTTATACTCTCCACTCTAGTGATAGAGGGTATATATACGTTTGTCATTCCGTTTGTAACACATCGAAATATTGGTCTAGGACCCCATAAAGTATATATATTTATGATCCTTGATCGATTTTAAGTCGATCTAGCGATGTCCGTCCGTCCGTCCGTCTGTTCTTCTCTCTGTCCGTAGAAAACACGCTAACTTTTGAAAGACTTGACAGAGGCAACTGAAGTTTGGCATATATGTTGGTCATTTACCTGGTCAGATTGGTATTGCAATCCAGCCAAATCGGTCCAGTGGTTCAAAAGTTATGATCGAAAGAGTAAATTTCGGCAGGGGTTTTTCTCTAATTTACTAGATAAAAACACGATAACTTTCGAAAGACAGCAATGAGACTGCTGAAACGTGGCATGTATGTTTGCCGTTGCCCAGGGCTTGATCGTGTAGAATTTCAGCTCAATCGGTCCAGTGGTTCAAAGTAATAGGCAAAACCCCGAATTTCAGATTGGGTTCATCTTAAATGCCACGTGGTAAACAAGTTTTAAAAGCATTGGTGGTAACTTAGCAATGCTTTCCAAACTTGTTTAGTTTTAAAGCAATGCTTTTTAAACTTGTTTAGTTAAAAAACTTGTTTAGTTTTAAAAGCATTGGTAACTCAAAAATTACACTCGAAAAAAATTTTACTCTCAAAAAAAATTTAGTTTTTTTTTTACAAAAATTTCAATATTTTGTGTACATACGTACGTACATTCACTCAGAAATATTTTTACAATGAAAAGAACATTACACTCGAAAAAAGTTTTACACTAAAAACAAAAATTAGTAATATTTTTTTTTTTTAATGACAAAAAAAGAGTTGTTTATTCAAAATAAAAAAAATTTCTTATTAAATTGTTAATTTTTTTCACGTTTAAAATGTACTATTTTTTAAAAAGGCATTGTGGAGGGTATTCATAGATTCGGCAAAGTCGAATTTAACTTTACTACTTGTTTTTTTGTAGAAAAAAAAAACATTTTTGAAGATTTAACAGCATTTAAAAATTTATTATTATTGATCCCAGTGCCATATCAATAACTAGCGATTAATTGTGATTTAGTTACTCTCACTCGTACATTAGTCCTTTGCTTTTGTTGTACAACATAATTACGCTTGATAAACTAGATAATTAAAGGCTAAATTTCTTTGCTGTTGATAATTTTGAATTTGGCACAATCACTATTGTTGGATTTCCTATTTGGCCTTAACTGAAAAAATGTTTAAAAATACAAACTTACCAAAGTATAGATTATAAATAGTGACACAAATAATTGTATACAGAGTGAGACAATAAGTACGTACTTGTCATATAGATAGTTTTTTTGGGATAAGAAACACTATAATGGTTTAGCATAACAATTAACCTAAAGTTCAGAGGTCATACGCACAAAACAAAACAAAAAATAACTACAAAATGGGCAGAGGTTTAAAGAAATTTATTCGCTGTAAAGAAAAAAGTTGTTTCTCTTTTAAATTTGCCCATTTTAAACCGATTTTAATGAAATTTATTCTGATTTGTAGATTATAAAATTTTCAAGTACTTATCGTGTCTATTTTTTGAAAAAAAAATGAATTTTCTGTGAGTTATGCTAATGCAAACTTAAAAATGGAAATATTTACTTTTTTTCTTTCATTAAAAACATAATTAGGTCAAAATTAAAAAAAAAAAATGGCCACGGCAAGTTCTAGATAACTTAATAATCTACAAAACCAAAAAAATTCATCAAAATCGGTTCGGTAGTTTTTGGTGTAAAACTGCAGCCGATTTTGTCTTTTATAAAAAGCATTCTACAATTGAGTGGCAACGCTGGCAATTCTAGTTGACCAAATTTTGTGTTATAAAATTTAAAAAAAATTTAAATAATTTATCTTTCAAATGAAAAAAATAGAGTTTAAAAATATCGCGTATTTATTTTTTATAGCTGTTTAAAAATTGCTTAAGTTAAGGCTGTTTTTTTTACACCCCTTAAGGTATGCTTTTAAAAATATAAAAAAAATAATACAAAAAAATTTACAAAAAACAGGAGGACTAGTAGATGTGTAAAGTCTAGTTGTGATTAAGATATATCAGTCAAGTCTACATTTAATTGAAAAACACAGCTTATGTTGCAACAAATCTACAAAACTAATATAAAAGTCAATGAATTCGAAATTGCTATTTCTCGAAATTGAGTTTAATGTTTATCTGTACATTTTTTTTGTAATATCAAAAAATCCTTTAATGATCTGAAATACGAAATAAAAAAGTTTAACGTCAAGCATGCAACAACATGACTAAAGTGTTTATGATTCAAAACAAGTAGTAGTACAGGCGAGCGATAACATACAGTAAAACATACCACATGCTTACTAAACTGAATTTTAAATACCACAGGACTCAGAGTCTAACACGCTAGGCGACACGAAACGTGATGTTGTCAACTTTAAAATGTAACAAAACGAAAAAAAATAGAGTTAATAATATGTTTCAGATTTAACCCAGTTAAGACATTTGAAATGGAAATACCTAAAGTAAATACAAAAACCGGAAGAATAAAAAATGTCTAGTAGTTTTTTTTTGTTGAAAATTTAAAAATAATAAGGTTTATTGACTTTGTTCTCTGTAGTCTTAAATTCAGGCTATAAATGTCCTTTAAAGATTTGAAATGAATATTAAATTTAAAACAGATTTTCATAAATTTTTTAACATTTTGTTATTTTTTTCCATCTTTTTTAGCCTTTGAAATCAGAGAACATCAAATAGTTACACAATGCCGTATGAAACTATGCACCATTCACAACAGCAACAACACCACCATCATCATCAAACATCATCCGCGGCTAACGGTATGTTTGACTCGTTGAGTTTACAGTTACGCGATGCAGAATCGCGACGGTCAGATATCGAAAGAGCACATCAAGTAAGTTAAATAAGTGCAATATAAAGTAGTTTAAAAATGTGTATGTAGTTTCAGCAGGGATGATAAATTAGGTACAATTTGTACGATTTTGTTTACCCATTTTTGAATCGAAAGTATTTGACAAAAATTATAACACTTCACTACTGAAACCCACAAAAGAAAATTATTTTGCAATATTTTAAAGTCCCCTATTGATACCTAATTGGTACCTTTTGATTTTTTGGTACCTTTAGAAAACCCACGATTTTCATATTTTTCGTACATTTAGAAATAAAACCCTCCACTTATTGTTAGTGAAAAAGGGTTGTAAGTTTGTTATTTCGTTTGTAATTTATTGAAACATCGGTATTCATAAGTCGATGCGAAATTTAATAAGCTACAAGCAGAAAAAAATAATTAAAATCGGTTACGAACTGAAGGCTGCAGAGTAATTCTGTCAAAAAAAGTCAATATCGCCCCACTGTGCTACGTAGACGTGCTTCGTTGAATGCTGACAAGCAGCTAATTGATTTTGTTTGTTTGATAGACTGATAGATTGACAGATTGATAGATTGATAGATTGATAGATTGATAGATTGATAGATTGATAGATTGATAGATTGATAGATTGATAGATTGATAGATTGATAGATTGATAGATTGATAGATTGATAGATTGATAGATTGATAGATTGATAGATTGATAGATTGATAGATTGATAGATTGATAGATTGATAGATTGATAGATTGATAGATTGATAGATTGATAGATTGATAGATTGATAGATTGATAGATTGATAGATTGATAGATTGATAGATTGATAGATTGATAGATTGATAGATTGATAGATTGATAGATTGATAGATTGATAGATTGATAGATTGATAGATTGATAGATTGATTGATTGATAGATTGATAGATTGATAGATTGATAGATTGATAGATTGATAGATTGATAGATTGATAGATTGATAGATTGATAGATTGATAGATTGATATATTGATAGATTGATAGATTGATAGATTGATAGATTGATAGATTGATAGATTGATAGATTGATAGATTGATAGATTGATAGATTGATAGATTGATAGATTGATAGATTGATAGATTGATAGATTGATAGATTGATAGATTGATAGATTGATAGATTGATAGACTGATAGATTGATAGATTGATAAGTAGATTGATAGATTAATATATTGATAGATTGATAGATTGATAGATTGATAGATTGAAAGAGTGATAGATTGATAGATTGATAGATTGATAGATTGATAGATTGATAGATTGATAGATTGATAGATTGATAGATTGATAGATTGATAGATTGATAGATTGATAGATTGATAGATTGATAGATTGATAGATTGATAGATTGATAGATTGATAGATTGATAGATTGATAGATTGATAGATTGATAGATTAATAGATTGATAGATTGATAGATTAATAGATTGATAGATTGATAGATTGATAGATTGATAGATTGATAGATTGATAGGTTGATAGATTGATAGATTGATAGATTGATAGATTGATAGATTGATAGATTGATAGATTGATAGATTGATAGATTGATAGATTGATAGATTGATAGATTGATAGATTGATAGATTGATAGATTGATAGATTGATAGATTGATAGATTGATAGATTGATAGATTGATAGATTGATAGATTGATAGATTGATAGATTGATAGATTGATAGATTGATAGATTGATAGATTGATAGATTGATAGATTGATAGATTGATAGATTGATAGATTGATAGATTGATAGATTGATAGATTGATAGATTGATAGATTGATAGATTGATAGATTGATAGATTGATAGATTGATAGATTGATAGATTGATAGATTGATAGATTGATAGATTGATAGATTGATAGATTGATAGATTGATAGATTGATAGATTGATAGATTGATAGATTGATAGATTGATAGATTGATAGATTGATAGATTGATAGATTGATAGATTGATAGATTGATAGATTGATAGATTGATAGATTGATAGATTGATAGATTGATAGATTGATAGATTGAGAGATTGATAGATTGATAGATTGATAGATTGATAGATTGATAGATTGATAGATTGATAGATTGATAGATTGATAGATTGATAGATTGATAGATTGATAGATTGATAGATTGATAGATTGATAGATTGATAGATTGATAGATTGATAGATTGATAGATTGATAGATTGATAGATTGATAGATTGATAGATTGATAGATTGATAGATTGATAGATTGATAGATTGATAGATTGATAGATTGATAGATTGATAGATTGACAGATTGATAGATTGATAGATTGATAGATTGATAGATTGATAGATTGATAGATTAATAGATTGATAGATTGATAGATTGATAGATTGATAGATTGATAGATTGATAGATTGATAGATTGATAGATTGATAGATTGATAGATTGATAGATTGATAGATTGATAGATTGATAGATTGATAGATTGATAGATTGATAGATTGATAGATTGATAGATTGATAGATTGATAGATTGATAGATTGATAGATTGATAGATTGATAGATTGATAGATTGATAGATTGATAGATTGATAGATTGATAGATTGATAGATTGATAGATTGATAGATTGATAGATTGATAGATTGATAGATTGATAGATTGATAGATTGATAGATTGATAGATTGATAGATTGATAGATTGATAGATTGATAGATTGATAGATTGATAGATTGATAGATTGATAGATTGATAGATTGATAGATTGATAGATTGATAGATTGATAGATTGATAGATTGATAGATTGATAGATTGATAGATTGATAGATTGATAGATTGATAGATTGATAGATTGATAGATTGATAGATTGATAGATTGATAGATTGATAGATTGATAGATTGATAGATTGATAGATTGATAGATTGATAGATTGATAGATTGATAGATTGATAGATTGATAGATTGATAGATTGATAGATTGATAGATTGATAGATTGATAGATTGATAGATTGATAGATTGATTGATTGATAGATTGATAGATTGATAGATTGATAGATTGATAGATTGAAAGATTGATAGATTGATAGATTGATAGATTGATAGATTGATAGATTGATAGATTGATAGATTGATAGATTGATTGATTGATAGATTGATAGATTGATAGATTGATTGATTGATAGATTGATAGATTGATAGATTGATAGATTGATAGATTGATGGATTGATAGATTGATAGATTGATAGATTGATAGATTGATAGATTGATAGATTGATAGATTGATAGATTGATAGATTGATAGATTGATAGATTGATAGATTGATAGATTGATAGATTGATAGATTGATAGATTGATAGATTGATAGATTGATAGATTGATAGATTGATAGATTGATAGATTGACAGATTGATAGATTGATAGATTGATAGATTGATAGATTGATAGATTGATAGATTGATAGATTGATAGATTGATAGATTGACAGATTGATAGATTGATAGATTGATAGATTGATAGATTGATAGATTGATAGATTGATAGATTGATAGATTGATAGATTGATAGATTGATAGATTGATAGATTGATAGATTGATAGATTGATAGATTGATAGATTGATAGATTGATAGATTGATAGATTGATAGATTGATAGATTGATAGATTGATAGATTGATAGATTGATAGATTGATAGATTGATAGATTGATAGATTGATAGATTGATAGATTGATAGATTGATAGATTGATAGATTGATAGATTGATAGATTGATAGATTGATAGATTGATAGATTGATAGATTGATAGATTGATAGATTGATAGATTGATAGATTGATAGATTGATAGATTGATAGATTGATAGATTGATAGATTGATAGATTGATAGATTGATAGATTGATAGATTGATAGATTGATAGATTGATAGATTGATAGATTGATAGATTGATAGATTGATAGATTGATAGATTGATAGATTGATAGATTGATAGATTGATAGATTGATAGATTGATAGATTGATAGATTGACAGATTGATTGGTAGACTGATTTATACTGAAAATATTGGTAGTCTAGATATTTTAAATATTGCTCTTTGATACTTTTAAGAATAATTTAAGAAAAGTACATTGGGTACCAATAATAAAAACTTTAATTTATCATCCCCGTTTAATAGCGTAACTCATAATTAAATTAATAATTTAAATTAAACAAAAGATAATTAACAATTTATATTCATTATGGTGTGTGTTTGTGTGTGTGTTTTTTTTTTTGTCTAGGAAACCTTGGCACAAATTCGTAATCTTAGCAGCTCTGGTGGTGGTGGTCGTCAAGAAATAGAAGCTATAGAAAATTTACAATCTCGTGCTAGAGAATTGGAGAAAAAGGTAAGTGTGTTCTGTGTGTGTGTGTGCTGACTTACTACTCTTCATCATCATAGTTATAATGGAATAATTAATTTAAAACATTTCATTTTATATATTTTTTTTAGGCTGCTTTGGAAAATGTACACTGCGAAGAATTACAAATTGAATTATCTGCTGCCATGAAAACAAAATCATCATCATCTCGTTCGGCTGCTGCATCAGCTGGTCAGAATGTTGCTTCAAGTGCCACAGCTACATCGGGTACTAGTACGTCAGTTACCTGGGCGCCCACAATAGGGCATCATGAAGATCAGGGTTCAGAAATTGATATAATAATGGCTAAAATTGAACAGGCACGTTTATCCCTAGCTAATGTATGTGTGTTTTGTGTTATTGTTTTATATTGTAAAATGGTCATCATTGAAGAAACTATTCCTACTATGCCGGAAATATGTTTCTTTATTTCGAATGTCATCATCATTAGATTGGCCGAGCGATTGCACTTAAGTTTTTTTAAAACTTAAATAGTTATTAATTTGTTGTTATTCTTCGACCTATCCAAATTAAAATAAATAAAAACTTTCCAAGCTCGAGGCCAATGTTATTTTGTAAATAAATATTTCTTTATTCTTTTCCAATATTTTAACCTTTATTGAGGGCCATCATCAGCATTTTTTATAGAGTGTAATATTAGGTGACAATGCTTGCACAACATAATTTTTTTAAATTTTTTCGTTAAAAAAAATTCACTGTAAAAAATCCCTGATGATGGCCATCAATAAAGGTCGAAATATTGGAATAGAATAAAGGAATATTTATTAACAAAATAACACAGTCCTCGAGCTCGAAGATTTTTTTTTTATTTAAATACCAATTAATATCAAAAATTTTTGGATTTTTGGAAACAGAAAAATAAATTGTTAACAACAATGATTTTTTTTTTAATATTTTTAATTTTCTCTTCTTTAGTCTTTAACAAAAAATTTTGACAGATATTAATCTAGTTATGTAAAATGCCATGCATTGAAATTATTACAATGCAGCGAGTTGAGTTTTACAAAATTAAATCATGATGTTCTACAAATTTTCTTTTAAAGTTCGGTAAAATGAAAGAAAATGAAAAAACTTTCAAGTCTAATTAAATTTTAATTAAAGAACTTTTAAATATTTTTATTTGATTTTGATTATACTGGGTGGGTATCGATTGCCAACCTTGATTTTGATTGATTTTGATTGAAGGGCGCCACGGCTCAAATTAAAAGTTCGCCTCAATCTCTATGAAAGTTTTAAGGAAACTAAATTTTAAGAGTTTGTTTAAAAAATTCTTGAACGTAGGAAAAACCTGTAATTTTTACGAATTTCTAATAGCGGTAGCTATTTTTTGATATTCGTTTTCAGCGCATAAAAGTTAATAAATATGATGCATCGCAAGAAATATTATTTTTTTCTTTTCATTTTCCACCACCCTTTATTTTGGAACCAAACATGTCTATACTTACTGTTCATTACTGTGCACAAAGAGTCATTAAAGAAAAAAGTGCAGAAAGTGCGACATTTTTTTCCAGAAAAGAAAACACCATAGGTCTCCACTGATCGGTTACACTATGCAACCAATAAAGACTTTTTGAAAAACACAAGAACTTGACTATTCCTCGGTTTGTCCAGTTTGGTGGCCAATTTCTTTTTATGTGCCTCCAAAGATTCAGAAAAGCAGTGGGACCCTCAAAATATAGTGCTGTCAGTTTTTGCTCAACAGCTTAATCATAGTTGGTGCTATCGCTCAAGTATATTTTGCATGAATGTGGCTAATACCATTGAACAAATTATGTTAACATTTTATGCTAAAAAATAAAAATTTCCTGGACTTTTTTTGAAAAAATATAGGAAAAAATATCGTTTTTTCACTATTTTCAGCACAACTTACAGGGACTGTTAATTTTTCCCTAACAATAGTTGTCAAAATTGTAGCCACGGTCATGCTGAAAAACTCTTATAATGAAAACCACTCTACCTTAAAATTGGTCGATTTTGACTAAAAAATGCACAAAATGCACAAAAAGCCCAAAAACCGCCCCGCAATCGCCCCTGGAGGGATAAAATGCAAGACCGACCCCCATTAGTTTTTCTCCCCTAAGATTTTTTTCAAAAATACCTAAGCACTGTTTCCCCTTCTTAAGGGGGCTCCCATACAAAGATTCCTCCTACATCTCTAACTGCCTGTAAAGTGCCCCTACAGGAGTCAAATGTATGATGTACCATTAATACTTTTTGTCCACTCCAACATCTTACCAGAACTTACCCACGCTCCATTTCTAATCTTTAAGGCGGTCTCCATATATATTTTTTTTATTTTTTTAAAATATGTTTTATGAAATCAGCTGCTACCGCTTCCAGTGCTTAAAAGTGAGACCGACCCCTTTTTATTTTTACCCCTCAAGATTTTTTCCGTACATACCCTATCTATACTCCCTATGGGAGCTCCCATAAAAAAACGAAATTTCTATTAAATTTGCTCCTACCGTTCTAACTGTCCCAAGAGTGCCCCTAGATGAGTTAAATGTGTGAACTACCCCCAGCAGTTTTTGAACCAACGTTTTTTCAGAACACACCTACCTTCTATCTTTAACCGTTAAAGGGGTCCACACACGATCAAACGCTTTGAAAATATCTAGACTTTCACCAAATTTGTGAATAGAACGACTCCAACATCGAAAAAATAAATACGACAAATACGAAAGCCATACTGACGATCACACACAAGAGTGAATCCAGGTAATTAACCAAGCGTTGATTGATCATGCTCTCCATGACCTTCGAGAGCGTATAGCAAATTGCTATTGGGCGGTAGTTTTTAGGGTTTATAGCCTCACCCTTTTTTGGATTGTCTGGACGTTAGCCACCTTACAAAAAGAAGAAAAAACTCCAACGCGGTACGAGAAGCTAAATAATGCTGCCAAAGGACAAGGCAACTACAATTCGGCTCTGGGAACTTATTTATGTTGAGATTTTTTAACAAAATATTTTTGATCGAAATTTACATATTTTTTTGTAATTTTACAATTTTTTTTGTAAATTTCCAACTTTTCGTAGTTATACAAAAAATTAAGTGATGTCACGCGAATTTCTTGTAAGTTTTATCGAGTCAAAAATGTTGTAAATTTACAATTTTATTAGGAAAAAGCTTTTAAAATTACAAAAAAGCATGTAATTTTTACCTTGATTTCTCATAAAACAGGAGGTAGGAAAAATATAAATTACAAGCATTTCTTGACATTTTACAAAGTTTTTTATTTGAGTTTGGAGACGTCAATGAGACACCATTTAGATAAACCAGGCCATCTAAATAAAATACATACCTTATGTGGTTCTAGACCGATACTTCAATACTATACTCACGAAATGACAATGTGTGTAAACTCCTACAATGTGTTTGGAACACGGTGCCCTGGAGGGAATTTAAATAAAATTTTGGTGTTACTCCAATTTTTAAGCGGATTATGTTTTTTGACTATAAAAGAAAGAAAATGAGCCAAAAAAGAAAAAAAAGTACTAGGCGCTTTTTTTTAGCGGGCAAAAAGAAGAATTTCAAAAAAACAAAAAAGAATTTATTCTTTCAAATGCGTTAAAATTTGTTTATACGCATAAAAATTCATCGCATATTTACTTATGCGATTTATTTTAAGGTCGTTGTAAAGGGAGGAAAAAATGGGAAGGATGGTATCCCCCGATTTTTTTTTTACTTGATAATCTTATAAAGAAAGTCCTAAAGAATATACCCTAAAATTTTTATGATGGGACAATAATGGGATCGCTCAAAATCAAAATTTTTCACAATTTCCCCCAAAATCTCCAAATTTTAACACTCTTGAACCTTAAAAATTTAATATCATAATTGCTATTTTAGCTACAGATCCCATTTTTGTTTGTTTTAAAGCTTATAATACGCTCCAATACCCCTACCATAACCAAAAAATGTTCAAAAAAAAGGAATTGGTGCCCCCCTTATTTAAAGGTCGTGACAATGGGTGGAGGAAATGGGGGGAAAGTATCCCCCGAGTTTTTTTTTACTTGGTATTCTCAAAGTGCAAGTCCTAATGAACATATCCTAAAAGTTTTATGTTGGGACAACAATCAGATCGACCAAAATCAATTTTTCACAATTTTCCCCAAAATCTCCAAATCGCGACACTCTTGCACATTACAAATTTAATATCGTGGACTGTATTGTAGCTTCAGAGTCCACTTTTGTCTTGTTTTAAAGCTCTTAATATGCCCTACAATATTACTGTCACAAAAAAAAAAATACAAAAAATGAGGGGTACCTCTTGTATTAAAAAGTCGTGGCAAGGGGTGAGGGAAATTGGGGGATAGTATCCCCCAATTTTTTTATCTTGTTTTTTTTTTTTAAAGAGTAAGTTCTAGAGAGCATATCCTGAAATTTTTATCTGGGGACTCCAATGTCGCGATTTATTGATTTTGGGAGAAAATTTTGAAAAATTTTGATTTTGGTCGACCCCATTGTTGTCCCAACATAAAAATTGTAGACTATGTTCATTAAGACTTGCACTTTGAGAATACCAAGTAAAAAAAAATCGGGGGATACTTTCCCCCCATTTGCTCCACCCTTTGCCCCGACCTTCAAATAAGGGGGGCACCAATTCCTTTTTTTGGAAATTTTTTTGGTTTTGGTATGTCTTGTAGAGCGTATTATAAGCTTTAAAACAAAAAAAAAATGGGCTCTGTAGCTACAAAAGCACTTATGACATTAAATTTTTAAGGTTAAAGAGTGTTGCGATTTGGAGATTTTGGGAAAATTGTGAAAAAATTTTGATTTTGAGCGATCCCATTGTTGTTCCAACATAAAAATTGTAGAATATATTCTTTAGGACTTTCTCTAAAAGATTATCAAGTAAAAAAAAGGGGGATACCATCCTCCCCATTTTCTCCTCCGTATATCACGACCTTAAAATAAGAGAGGTAACCCTTATTTTTTTTTCGAACATTTTTTGGTTATGGTAGGTCTTGTAGAGCATATTATGAGCTTCAAAACAAACCAAAAATGGGATTTCCAGCTATAATAGAACCAACAATATTAAGTTTTTACGTAGCAAAGTGTCGCGACTGGGAGATTTTGGTGGAAATTTTGACCCTCCGTGTTTTCGCCCACTGTTTACTTAGAGGGCTGAAAATAAGTGTGCGTCAGTTTATCACTTAGTGTTACAACTAAACCAAATTTCATCAAAATCGGAATGAGTCACGAAAATTTTTAGCTATTTTTGATTGATTTCACTAAGACTGACCCTAACAGCAATTCACAAGATATCGCGAAATTAGTGTTTTTGCATTTTCTAAAATTTTGAAAATTAAGTTTTTTAAATATCTTTAAAAACTGAGTATGCAATTTTAATTGTATTTATTTACAGGTCACAAAACTGTTAACATCGAAGTTATATCTGTGGCAAAAACCCATAACAACATAAGTCGAGTTATGTCCAAAACGTGTTTTTGCATTTTCGGAATCTCCATGTCCATTTTCGTATTGTATCAAATTTTTATGAAAATCGGACCATTACTTTCTGAGATATTGATTTCAGAACTCCACAACTCATTTTTTTTTAAAGGAAAAATAAAAATCGTAACAGCATATCTGAGTTATGTTTTTATTCTTTATTTTAAAATCAGCATTCGTTGAAGACGCTAAAATGTATTTTATAGGGATACATAACTGCATATCTCGACATATGCTTGGATTAAAATGTAATTTTGCAAAACGCAATAACAACATCAATGGTTTTCACCCGATATCTCCGTTGTCCTGATGTATATCAACTTTTAAAGTAGCGAAGATTGTGTCGATAATAATGCTTGAGATATTTACACGCCCAAAATGTTCAAATTTTTAAACCCAGATTTGGTATTTAAAATTAAAACTTAAAAATGCTCTCCTGAAAAGTAGTATAAAAACACTTATGCACTTATTCCTTTTTGCCACAGATATATTCTCAATTTCGCGAAAAATCGCAAAATTAAAAAAAAAAAAATTGGAAAAAATGGTATTTTTTTGCGTAAACTAGCAGTCAAGATATTGATTGGAGCAGTTTTGCCACCTTTAAACACGTAACACATTAATACTACACTCAAAATAATCACTCTGTTAAATTACAGAGATACTCTGCTGAGCCAGCAGAAAATACCACAGATTTCCAACCAGCAAGATTTTTTGTTTTTTTACGAAGAAAACTCTGTAAAATTATTTCGATAAAAAAAACTGTAAATTTACAGAATTATCTGTAAAATATTGATAAAAGCGACCAGAATTTGACTATTTTATTTACTATTTGATTTCTGATTAATTTATCTTTCCTTAATGTGCAAGTAGTGTTGACAATTGGAAACTGCCATCGAGTAAATTTGCCCGCTTTAATGCTTCCAAAATCTAAATTTACTTTTTTTTTATTTTTGTGAAAGTTTTTTTACGAGTACCTCCAATTTTACACGACATCCTTGTAAAATTTACCAGGTTTTATTATTACAGAGCAATAAGTAAAATTACAGTTGAAATTTTGTATTTTGGTTACGAGAAAAAAACACAAGTTTTTTATAAAATCTGTATTTTAACAAAAAACTCTGTTTATTATCTGTAAAATAGAAATACAAAGTAAAAAGTTAAATTACAGATAAAATTTTGTTTTTCGGTTACAAGAAAATACAAAGTATATTCTTAAAATCTGTATTTCGACAGATAACTTTGTCAAATATCTGTCGAATTGAGATTACAGTCATTTTACAGAGTTTTTAACCGAGTAATTATTTTGAGTGTACACTCAAAAAAAAATCTTGGAAAATTACCAAAAAAGACTCGTAAAATAATTTTGTGCTATCTCCTCTTTTACGAAAGTTTATAAGCTTTTTACCAATAAAATGTAAATTTATAACTTTTTTAAAACGATAAAAATTACAAGGACTTCTCGTGACTTTACTAGATTAAATGCTACAACTTATTTTACGAGAATTTTTAGTAAAACTTACTAATTTTTTTGTAATTTTACAAGTTTTTCACCAATAAAATTGTAAATTTACAATTATTTTGATGCGATAGTACTTACAAGGAATTCTCGTGACTTAAATAGTTTGTTTTTGTAAAATTACCTTGGAAATTTGGACATTTACGAAAATAAATTGTAAAATAACAAAGAAAAATTTAAATTTCGATCAAAACAAGGAACACTGTCAAATATTGGTAAAATGGGATTATGGGACATTTTCTAGTAATTTAACAAGGTTATTTTTTTAAGTGTAGTGTACTTTTATTTTGTTCTTATCATAGATGGAACTAATTAATTAATGGCACCAATTAATTGATGGTTTAATTACCATTTAATTGATGTCAATGGTAATGAAATTTTTTTCATTACAATTGGTTGTATCAATTGCATCAATTAAATTACTAATCAATTTAATTACTAATGAAAATTAAAAAAAATAATTACCATTGGTATGGCATCAATTAAAAAAAATAATTACCATTAGTAAAAGTCGTCACAATATTGTCAAAATCATTAATATTTGAAAATATCTGTTGTTTTTTGTTATTATGTGTTTCAATTTTTCACATTTTATGAACCAAACGCACGTTTGCCTTTTGTATAACACAATATTTGAATATTTTTATTTGTGTTTAGATTTTTGTCTTTATTCATATTTAAAAAAAACATGCTTTGATGTTTAAATTTATAACTTTTCAAAAAGACAAAAATGTGTAAACAAATGGTTTTGAAACCAACTATAATTGGTGTTTTTCAACAATTGGTGCATTTCATTACAATTGGTAATTATTTTTTCAATTAAAAAAATTGAATTACCATTAAATGGTAATGAAATTTTTTTCATTACCATTGATATCAACCAATGGTAATTAAATTTCAATGGTAATGAAAAATTCCCATCTATGGTTCTTATTCAAGGTACAATCGATGACCTCAAATTTTAGACACAGTGTTCTTGAGAAGACTTTTTCTTGTTAGGTTTTTTTCCAAATTGTGTATATCAATTTTTAATTGGAGGTAATTTTTATGTCAGGAAAAATACAAAGCTCTGAACTTGCACCCAGAGGATTAGAAAATGCCGTTTTTTTTCGACTGGCCTCTGCAAGAGGAATTGAACATTCCCTCTCGCAATAAATGTTGGTGATTGATTTTTTATTAACTTTGCACTTAAGTAATACTATTTTATCAGTATTTATATTATTTTTTATATCTCTTGAAAAAGCCAAATTTTTTAGTCCCACGTGTTCAATAAAGAACTTTAAACTTGTTCTGCACGCAGAGAAAAAATATGGTTGAGACATGATCACGGCAACTATACTTTGATCTCTAAACCCAGTTATGATTGCAGCAATCAAATTATTGTTTTAAAATTGTATTTAAACATTTATATGGTTGTTTTAGACATTTAATAGTCGCTTCAATCATGTTAAAAAAATTGCTACATCCAAAAGTACAATATGGTTGTTTTAACAATGTTATAGTTAACTATATTCTCGACACACCAAAAATTTGAACATAATATGATTATAACAATCATTAGATAATCACAACTAAATGAAATTTACCAAACATTGTCAGATTTATTCATCAGTTTAGTGTTTTGCCAGCAAGCAGTTAGTCGCAAAGACGCCACTTACAATTAGTTCTTAAAAAAATTTAAGGCAATTTGAGTTAAAAAATTGTTTTAACGCAAAAAGAAGTGAAATACAAAAATCTACTTTATATAATTTATTTATTGTGCGGTTTAAAAATAACTTTCCATTTAACTTCCCATTTAAATCAAAAATATTAAGTGTTTTTTGTGCATGTTTTGTTTACTAAATGTGTTATAATTGCCGACAATAATTTTAATTTTGTAACAAATATGTTATGATTGCAGCAAATGTGTTATGATTTTGTCAATAACTTAATGGTTTATACAATCATTCAATCTTAGCTGACAAAAATGTTATCGTTCATGAAATTTTTTTAGAAAAATGCCAAAGTTTATTGCACATTATTGATGTAAAATGCAGGTTGCCACAAAATTGAACCAAAATTAAAAAAAAAAATGGTTTCATATCTATAAAAAACAACATTTAAAAACAAATATAAATTATTTGTGTTAACTTGAAAAAAAGTAATGAAGAATTTCTACAAACGTGTGGTATTAAAACATAATACATATATTTTCTCAATTTCCAAAAAATAATATTAAACTGGAATCATATTGTCATAATTATATAACATTTAGGCCATTATTGCCGCAATCATATAATGATTAACATTCTTTGTTGTCTTCAACCATATTAACATTATTGTTACAATCATATTCTCAATCATAATATGACGCTCTTAAATCATGATCACCGCAACCATGTTTTTTTTCTGCGTGTGCCATAAGAAAGTTTCAATTGTTAAACAAAAGGAAAAAAAAACAATAAAAACATTTTATTTTTTAGATATTGGTTTAGTTCTCCAAAGGGAACTTTTTCCCCCTCGGTCTGATCTGGTCCATTTTCGAACTTAACCAGCCTATGACTACCATATATATTCCTTATGAACTTCAGGAGTTTATATTCAGTCCCATGGATAATATTGCCTTCTCTTTCGGATGATATTTTTTCAGATGATCACGATTATTAGAGAGGATCTCTGAAAAGACTTTACTTGTTAGAATTTTTCAATATCGTGTTTTCAATTGGTTTGACACCTTTCTAGATAGTCGGATGGTTGTAATTGCGACATTGATTAGCTCATGTGACATCATTGTAACAATTGCTGTACATTTGATTCAGACCCTGCAATCATATTGTTTTATTACTCGAAAGGTATTGTTCCAAAATCTGATGGTATCTTAATGACTAAAATTAGATAAAGAGAAAAAATTTATTATACTGTGGATAAAAAAAAACTGAGATCAAAAGTAATTTTTTTGGAGTAGATCGTGAGGAACCCTTAATACACTCAAAGAGATTGGAGGAATATAATAAATGCTGCTGAAACCCGTATCTTGGGTTTATACTGGTTTATACAACGCATGATTATTTTCTATATTCTAACAAATAAATGATAAATACTCTTCCTAAAAATAATTGTTCATAAACCTTGTAAATAGTCAGAGCCGTCATAAGGTATGGCGGGGCCCCTGGGCACACAAGAATTTGGGGCCCCA
Source organism: Pegoplata infirma (assembly GCA_963921195.1). Taxonomy (NCBI): domain Eukaryota; kingdom Metazoa; phylum Arthropoda; class Insecta; order Diptera; family Anthomyiidae; genus Pegoplata; species Pegoplata infirma. The sequence goes on from OY992536.1 coordinate 99,609,429, forward strand.
ATGGAAAGTAAGAAGTCGCATGTCAAAAAAACATTCTTTTTGCGCAAATTAAATTCATTTTATTACATGTTTTAAGAAAAAGAAACTAAAACAATATTTTGAGTAGGGATATTCTAGCTCGAGGTCGTTTTTCTTTACTAATTAAAACCATGATATTCGTGAAGAACAATTTGGTTTTAATGAGACCTTTTCTATCTAAGAATCTAAAACTTTTTCTATACGAAAAATGTCTCAGAATCTGAGTCTTTTTTTGTAGGAACATATCTCAGAATCTGAAAATATTTGTATACGAAAACTGTCTCAGTATTTGAGATTTTTTTTATATGAAAAACGTCTCAGAATCTGAGACTTCTTCAATATAAACAAGTAAGAGTGTTAAATTCGGCTGTGCCGAATCTTTTATACCCTCCAACATGCAAAAAAAAAAAAAAGTTGCAGGGACGTTTTTGGGGGGGGGGTTGGAAGTGGTAATTGGGGGGGGGGCAAATTTCCTTTATGCATTATGCACTAAAGAAATACAAGTTTATCATTAAAAATAATTATTCCACGCTCATAAATGGGGGGCGGACCGAAAAAACGACATTATCTAATTCTTTGGGTCCAAATGCAGGACTTTGAACTTCTTGTAGCATAAAAATGTTGCATTTGTTAAACAAAAACACAAAAAATCATGTAAAAAAGTGGTATTTTTCATGGGTTGGTTTAGTTCTCTAAGGGGGAACTTTTCCCCCTTGGTCCGATTTAGCCCATTTCCGAACTTAACCTGCCTAGGAATATAAGACATATTCGTGCCAAACTTCGGAAGTCTAGCTCTTTTATTTTGGACTGCATCGTGTCCTCTACAGACGGACAGACGGACAGACGGACGGACGGACGGACATCGCTAGGATGTCTTAGAATCGATCACTGATCAATAAAATATATACTTTATAGGGTCCCAGACCGATATTTCAATGCGTTACACACGGAATGACAAAGTGAGTATACCCCCATACTGTGGTTGGAGGGTATAAAAATGTATTAGAATCTGAGACTTCTTCGATATGAAAAATTTTTTAGAATCTGAGACTTTATCTATAGACTTTTTCTATACGAAAAATGTCTCAGAATCTGAAACATTTTCAACATGAAAAATGTGTCAGAATGTGAGACTTTTTCTATATGAAAAATTTCGCAGAACCTGAGACATTTTCAATTTGCATACGAAAAGTGTCTTAGACTTCTCCAATAAAAAACAAGTGAGAGTGTTAAATTTGGCTGTGCCGAATCTTTGATACCCTCCAACATGTTAGAACATATATAAAAGTCCAGGGGCGTTTTTTTTTTGGGGGGTCCGGTTGCGGTGGTGGGGGATCTCGATAAATGTTAACTAATTTATTGCTTTTTGCACTATAGAAATACCATTTTCTCAATATTTTAATGATTTTTTAAATCCACGCCCACAAAAGGGGGCGGGCAGAAAAAAACTTAATTTTCCACCTCCCTGGGTCTAAGTTAAGGAGTTTAAACTCCTTCTGATACAAAAGGTTTTCATTTGTTTAACAGAAATGGCAAAAAAAAGATGTAAAAATTACGTTTTTTAAGAGGTTTTTTTAGTATGTTAAGGGGGAACTTTTTTCTCCCTGGTCCGATTTTGCCCATTTCCGAACTTAACCGGCCTATGAACATTAGACATATTCTTGCCAATTTTCAGGAGTCTAGCTCTTTTATTTTGGTCTGAATCGTGTTTTATACAGACGGACGGACGGACGGACAGACGGACGGACGGACATTCATAGAACGACTTAGAATCGATCATAGATCAATAATATATATACTTTATGGGGTCCCCGACCGATATTTTACTGCGTTACAAACGGAATGACAAAGTGAGTATACCCCCATACTGTGGTTGGAGGGTATAAAAATATCTTAGAATCATAGACTTCTTTAATACGAAGATGTCTAAGAATCTGAGACATCATCTATGCGAAAAACGTCTCAGAATCTTAGACTTTTTCTATACGAAAAATGTCTCAAAATCTGAAACTTTCTCTATAAGAAAAATGTCTCAGAATCTGAGATTATTTTTGTAGAAAAAGTGTTTCAGTATTTAAAATTTTTTATACGAAAAACGTCTCAGAATCTGAGACTTCTTCAATATGAAAAATGTCTTAGAATCTGAGACTTAATCTATACGAAAAATTTCTCAGAATTTAAGACTTTTTTCTATACGTAAAATGTCTCATAATCTGAGACTTTTTTATAAGAAAATGTCTCAGAATTTAAGATATTTTCTATCCAAAAAATTACAGATCTAAGACTATCTATACGAAAAATGTCTCAGAATTTGAAATTTTTTTTATACGAAAATTGTTTTAGAATCTGAGACATTTGCTATAGGAAAAATGTCTCGGAATCTGAGACTTTTTCTATACGAAAAATTTCTCTGAATCTAAGACTTTTTCTATACGAAAAATGTCTCAGAATCTAAAACTTTTTCTATTCGAAAAATGTCTCAGAATCTAAGACTTTTTCTATACGCAAAATGTCTCAGCATCTGAGACTTTTTTCCTACGAAACACGTCTCAGAATCTGACAATTTTTCTGTACGAAAATTGTCTTAGAGTCTGGGAATTTTTTTAATAGAAAAATGTCTCAAAACGTGAGACTTTTTCTGAACGAAAAATTTCGCAGAATGTAAGATTTGTCCTATACGAAAAATGTCTCAGGATCTGAGACTTTCCATATGAAAAGTGTCTCAGAATCTGAGACTTTTTTGGAAAAACTTCTATGAACTTTGGACTTTTAAAATCTCACAATCTGAAACTTTTTCTGTACGAAAAATATTTCACAATCTGAAACTTTTTTATGTAGGAAAAATGTCTATGAATTTGATACTTTTGATATAGGACAAATTTCTCCTACAGAAAAAGTCTCCGATGTTTCTTTAAAAACAAATTTTGATCCATTTTTTTTATAAGCCGGGGGCCCTGGGCACGTGAAAAAAAATAATTATGCATTTTTTTTGATTATGCTGCACTTTTTTTAATACAAAATATTTCAAAAAAGCGAAATTAATTATGGTTTCACAGTGAGGAGTAAATTTGCCTTTTTAGTGTAGTATTTGTCAAAAATGCCAAAGGTCACAAAAACCCTATTAAACGTCCAAAAAATTAAAAATTTTAGTATGGCAAATTTTTTCTTACGAAAAAATCTTGTGTAAAAAAAAACCGGAGAGCAAACAAAAAAAAAATAATAACAGCGGTGATTGTTTATGCTGAAATTTAGAAAATTGTGAGTTTACAAAAATTGTGAATTTAGAAAAAGTGCTCTCACGATATGCAAAAATAAATACTTGACGTTTAGTAAATTGTCAAATTTGCCATTTACCACATTAAAATGCCCGACACTGTGTAAACCCCTAATGAAATATTATTTAAAAAAATCCAAAATAATTGGAAAATTTAAAGAATTTTGAGAAAAAAATTACAAAAATAACATTGTGCTAGTCTCAAAAATTAACAAGCTGGGTACCCTGCTGGTAGAGCTAATTCGGGTACGCTGAATTTAATGGTGCTAGCCGTTTTTCGAAGTTAGCGCACGTATTCGCGATATTCGCGAATTAAAATTGTAAAGCTAAAGTACTACAAAAATTAAATTTGTATTCCTTTGGGATAGTTTTTAAATATAAATTTAGAAAACGTATTGTTTTTTTTTACAAAAAAAAATTTTCCGCGAAAAAAAAAATCCGTGAATTTTTTTTTTTAATTTTGTGTCCGTAATGTATCGTTTCTACACATTTTCATAAATTAATAGCAAAATAAAAAATAAAAAAAACGCGAAAAAAAACTCCGCGAAAATACATTTGGCTGTGCCGAATCTTTTATACCCTCCAAAATGTGAAAAACAATATAAAAAAATCAGGGACGTCTTTTTTTTGTGGGGGAGGGGTGTTTGTGGGTGACAGTATTTCTTAGGTTGGTTTAGTTCTCCAAAGGGGGAACTTTTTTCCCCTTGGTCCGATTTTTCCCATTTCCGAACTTAACCTGCCTAGGAATATAAGACATATTCGTGAAAGACTTCGGAAGTCTAGCTCTTTTATTTTGGACTGTGTCGTGTCCTCTACAGACGGACAGACGGACGGACGGACATCGCTCGAATGTCTTAGAATCGATCATTGATCAATAAAATTTATAGTTTATGGGGTCCTAGACCAATATTTCGATGCGTTACACACGGAATGACAAAGTGAGTATACCCACAGAAAATAATAACGTAAATTTTATTTTAATTAAAATTTTAATTGTTTTTAATTTAATATTAATTAAACTTTTAATTAATATAATTAATTGTTTAATTAAATTTTTAACTTTATTTTAATTAATATTTTAATTGTTTCAAATTTAATATTAATTAAGTATTTAATTTATATAATTAAATGTTTAATTAAATTTCTAGCTTTACTTATTTTTTTTTGTTTTGTTTTCCGTGTGTGTGCGAGTGTGTGTTTTTCTCTTGCATTGTATTACATATAAAAAAAATACATAAGTATAAAAAGTTTGTTGAAAGTTTTTTTTTATTTTTCACATAGGTTTTTGAATTCTCATTTTGTTTATAGTTTTATGTGTATGTATATGAAAGGTTTATAATCAACTTTATAAAATCATCTCACTGACTATGTCTTTACGGCATAAATAAATTTGGTAAAGTTTGAAGAAATATTTTTTTTTTTAACTATTTTATTCAAAAATAATGTTTTTACAAATTATTTTTTTTTTTAATATAATATTTTTAATTAATTTTTTTAATTTATACAATTAAAATTTTAATTATTTTTTTTTTTAAATTTTAATTAAATTTTTTAATTTATAGTATTAAGTTTTTAATTAAATAAATATCCATTTATTTTTAATTAACGACATACAAATATTTTTAATTTATTTGCGCCTTTTAGTGATTGGTCCGGATTTAATTAATTTTTTAATTAAATCTACGAATTTTTTAATTAAATATTTTTTTTATTTTTTTCTGTGCCCCCATACTGTGGTTGGAGGGTATAAAAATAATCGCGAATATCGCTTATACGAACTCTAACTTTGAAAAAACTGATATTACAATGGGATTTAATGTACACGAACTAGCTTTACCAGATGGGTGTCGTAAATTTAAATCGACCTGAAAATATTTGTATTCAACCAATTATTTCACGAAAATAAAGATTTTTCGCAAACAAAAAATGTTTTTCGCGAAAAAAAATTCACGGTATTATGGTTTTTTATGTTAGTTTAACAGACTTGAATGGTTTTAAAATAATACACTCAAAAAATTATGTAGGTAAATTCCAGTGAATATTCACTTAAAACAAATGAAATTTTATTTAAAAACCATTCCACTGTTTTTTTCATTTAAATAAAAACACATTACAGTCAATTTTAAATGTTAATTTAATGACTAACCAAAACATTAAAAAACTACTGAATATTCACTTATTTTGTATTGAAAAACAGTAAAACTATAGAAGAATTTTTTTACTGCCGAAAATAAATGTAACAGAAAATTCAATTTTAAGACAGTAAATTATATTTTTTAAACTACAGAAATAGTAAAAAAATTAAATCCTTTATAAAACAAGTGATTTTTCTTTTAAAATAACTTTACTGATTACTTTTTAAAATAACCTACAAACAGTTAATGACATAATTTTCTTAGTGTATTAATTATTATTATTATATTTTTATTGTACTTGAGCATCAAAATTTTAAATCCCGAATATCGCGAATACGAACGCTAACTTCGAAAAACGGTTAGCACCATTAGATTTAGCGTACTCGAATTAACTTTACCAGTAAGGTGTCCAGCTTGTTAAAAAATAAAAGTGACAAATTCGAGCACAGTGTAATTACTAAAAAAAAAATATTTTAATGAAAAATAGTTTAAACGAAATGTCAAAAAATTATCATTTACATTTTCCTATTTTTGTGGAATTTATTGGAATTTTTAAACAATTTTTTAATTTAAAAATTCTTTAATTTTTCTAAATTTTTGAAATTGTTTTAAACAGACACCGGATTTTAAAAACCAAAAACACAAAATTTAAAGTTTTCATCAAAATTAAATTTTATTGTGTTCGAAATAAAATATTTTTCTGTAATATTTTTTTTTATTTTCATCGCAAGTTCAAAATAAAACGTTTTCCAAAAAATTTTAAATGATATTTATCAAAAACAAAACAAAAAAAAAAAACATAAAACCCAAATTTTTTGTAGAAAATAATAAATGGAAATATGTTAACTAAAATAAACTTTATATGTATATATGTAAATTGAATCCTTCATATCATTTGTCCGATAAATTGGAGTAGCATACCATCGGAAATGTATTTTCAGTCCATTAATTGACTTTTTTTTAATATTTCATAATCATAAAATAACGCCCGACTAAATAAAGCATGTTCTGAAAACGAAGCTGTTTAGCGAGCTATAATTTTAGAATTAAGGGGGTTTTATTGTATAATAATAATATGGGTGGGTAAATGTGATAAAAGATGAAAGGGTAAATGTGCTTAAAGATAAATTGTAGAGGAGTGTTAGGGCAACATCAGTCTATGGTCGGATTCCAATTTTTTGTTGGGAAATTATTAGTTCAGAGATCACGAAAATTAAAATAAAAGGCATTTCCAAAAATTGTTATAAGCACATAAAATATTCCACTTTAAAGCGATATAAATCGCGTTATACAAAGAATCGTAATCTCAATGAAAATTTCTTTCAGCAACAAGCCAAACATCAAATTGAAATCCAAGCGTATCGCATGGAAAACAATTTAAGTTGCGACATTATTAAAAAAGATTTTGCGAAAGCGATCCTCTTGGTTGAAATTAAGGCATTACTGCTAAATAATCCATGAAAGGATGCTATGAAACAAAACCTTTTTAATTAAATAAATATACAATATTTTAACTATTAAAAATATGTTGCATACATAACTAAATGCATACCAATATTTTTTGAAGCATCCCTCATTTGTTGTACGCCGCAAACATCATTCTCCATCGAAATTTCCTTGGCAGACTCCAATTTCTTGCTTTTAGAGAAATTATTTTGAATTTTTAAAATAACAAAAATTCAAATAATAACAAAAGAATTTGAAATATTGAACACAAACAAAAAAAAAACGTTTTATTTTTTGAACTTTTCATAAATATCTTTTTTGGAAAACGTTTTTTTTGTTTGGTTTTTTATTTCGATCATGAGGAAAATATTTTAAATTTTTTTTGAACTTCAACGATAAATATCTTTGATAAAAACTAAAAATAAAAAGTTTTCCGGTGTCTGGTTTTAAACCATTTTTCATTAATTTATTTTTTTAGTAATTATTTTTTAATTTTTTTTCTCAAAATTCTTTTTATTTCCCATTTTTTTGGGAATTTTTTGGGAATTTCTGGTTTTTTTAAAATAATTTTTGAATAATTTCGCTTTTTAGGAATTACCTGACCCATTGTATTGAAAAAAAGTTCAGCATAATAAAAAAAATGCAGCATATTTTTTTTTTGCAGCATAACCATTTGATGTTCCCACTTCGTGTTTCTGCACATCCTATATAACGCTCGATAATCCTTGCCACAGACAATAAAAATAAACTTAGATATGAGCAGATCTGATCAGAAATGTATATATGGTGTCAAATCTAATCCATTTTAAACGAGCACACAATTTTTTAAACACTGTCGCTTCTTCAGATCCATTACAATACAACATTAACCTCATTTCACAAACACTTTTTAAATACATTAAATATTAAACTTACATAATTTTACTAACTTGCTTTTTCTCACTCTTCCTAAATCCCTTAGGATAATCGAGTTTTAGCTGAACTAGAACATCCAAGAACATCTGCAGGTCATCATCATCATCATCAGCAGCAACACCATTCATCCATGCCAAGCAGTTCCATATTGAATGCAACAAATAGCGAATTTAAAACCATATCAAAATCTGGTATGACACAAATTGGAATTCCATCATATTATAATACGAATACGAATTTAAATAAACCATTTCACTTAACAGAACTTGAAGAAGAACTGAATCGTTATAAAAGAGCTGTTCTTGGTGGCAGTAGTGGTGTATCGGGTGGCACGGTCGGCAGTAGTGCTTACACTGGTTACTCCTCAGCTTTAACCTCTACCTTATCGAATGGTGGTGGTGGTGGTGTTGGAGACCGGTCGCAAGCCGGCGTGGCTTCAAGTCATTCGGTTACCACGTCGACAGGACATGGCCATGGTGGTCCAGGTTTAACATCCATATCGGCACTTGTGCCAAATTCAATCGGTGGCATTTCCTCAAGTCTTAGTAGTCATGCTATAACGGCAGCATCGGCCTATGGATCGGCCGGAGGTGGTGCGGGCTCATCAGCAGTTGATAAGCTGTTAAGTGGAACAAGTGGAATCGCTGGCATTCCACAATTGCCGGTAAATATTCATACGATGAAGTCTATGCCATCAGCATTAAGTCAGGTAAACTACAAAAAAATCCAAGTCAAAAAAAATTAAAAACTCTTAGACATAACAGAACATGTTAGAACATGCACATTTAAAAAAAAAAATACTTCATGCTACAATAAACACACATTGAACATACATCATCCGTTAAAAAATTTATACTAATAAACAAAAAAACATTGCAATTTATTTAAAATTCATACAGCTACTAACATTTTTAGTAAAAGCCTTTTAGTAAAACTTCATTTAAATCATTGTAAATTTCAACATTTTTAATTTACAGAGTTATTTTAAAATAATGGTATTTTTAAAAGACAAAAAGGTTTTTCTTCTAATTTTTTTGCATAAATTACTAATCCAAATTTAATTGTGCTTATTAATTTAAATTTTCTTTAAATTTGTGTTTTTTAATCGTTTAATTTCAAATTTATTACTTACACTTTTTTAATACTTCTTAGCTTCAGCTTTGCTTGATTTTCAAAAGGTCCGCTCACACAAGAGATAAATACATTCAAAATAATAACTCTGTTAAATACTCTGTAAAATGACTGTAATCTCATTTCGACAGATATTTGACAAAGTTATCTGCCAAAATACAGATTTTAAGAAAATATTTTGTATTTTCTTGTACTGCTCTGTAATACAGTTTTCAAATAAAACAAGTAAGAAAACTATAGTCGGTCAAGACCGGCCATATAATACCCTACACCGGTGTTTCCGGGAAAATGGGTCCCAAGTTCAATTTTTAATAAGTGTAAAAAACACCCTCAAACCAAGTTTTAGCGAATTAGGCTTCTATTTGTTGCAAATCACTGCCTTAACTGGAAATCGGGCGAAATATTTATATGGGTCTAGGTCCAAAAATGGTCCGATAATAATCAGATTTGATAAGGTTATTAAAGTACGCGTTTAATACAAACAAAATTTTAATAAAATATTTCTGATGTTCATGAAATTTGAGAGATTTTTGTGAATATCGGGAAGGTGGTTTGTATGGGGGCTACAAGAAGAAACGGTCCGATTGCTTTAAAATTCGGCTTGGTGATTTGTGAATACAAAACTGCCAAATTTCAATAGTATAACTTTTATAAAACCGTTGTTAGAGTCATAAGAGGCACATTAAAAGAGGACGTTTGTATGGGGGCTAGGTCAAAACATAGACCGATATTTTCCAATTTCAAAAGGCTTCGTCCTTGGACCAAAAGAAGCTTAAGTTTCCAATTTCAGTCAAATCGGTTGATAATTGCGACCTGTATCGTGTTTACACCGTTACATGGACAGACGGACAGACAGAACGACGACGGACGGACATTGCTAAATCGGCTCAAAAAGTAATTCTGAGTCGATCGGTATACTTGAAGGTGGGTCTAGGACCAATATTTCGGGTAGTTACAAACATCAGCACAAACTCATTATACCCTGTACCACAGAGTGGTGTAGGGTATAAATACCTTGAAAAGACTTCCAAATATTTCAACCTCAACAAAAGTGTCTTAAATTACAATAATGTTGTGTAAAATTGGAGGTACTCGTAAAAAACTCGTAATTTTCACAAAAAAACAATTTGGAAGCATTTAAGCGGGCAAATTTACACGATGGCATTTCCAAATTGTCAACACATCTTGCGCATTAAATAATTAATTGATCAGGAATAAAATAGCGACCGTTGTGTAAAAGCCATATCAAGCGCAATAAAAAGATATACATATAAGAAAGTCAATGCATTCTTAAACGATTTTCCTTTAATTTTATAAAAGTCTTTTTTTGGAATTATCCCACTCAAATGTGGAACTAAAAATGAGAAGTTTATGAAAAAAAAACCGTGAGAACATCTAGCAAATTTATAAATAATTTCTATAAAGTTAAACATTCGCGAGCGAAACATGTAAGCGGGCGCATTTAATTGATTACATTTGGCTTTTTTTTGTGTCAAGTTATTACTTATCCATGCTTCTTGGTAAAATGCTGGTTGCTTTTATCAACATTTCACAGATAATTCTGTAAATTTACAGTTTTTTATCGAAATCATTTTACAGAGTTTTCTTCGTAAAATAACAAAAAATCTTGCTGGTTGGAAATCTATAGTATTTTCTGCTGGCTCAGCAGAGTATTTCTGTATTTTAACAGAGTGATTATTCTGAGTGTAGGGTAGATGTAGAGCTAAATACAACTCTGTAAAGTATAGCCCTTAAGTGTGAACACAAGCACGGCACTACGTTTTTCATACGATTTGAAGATAACGCCGTTGACTGGCGTCTCGTTCTCATTCAAATTGAAAACGTTTCGACATGACGAGCTTGTTTTGTTCATATCCAGAGCTTCGAAGGATTTCATTCCTTAATTCAATTTGGTATTCCGAATGAAAATTTTGTGATTGCATTCCCCAATCAAATTTTAGCGACTTGAATGAATTTACTTTAGACTCATTCGATTAATAAATACCGAATGCATTCGATTTATTTTTCATTCGACTTTAAAAAATCGAGTGTATTCAATTTTTATACCCTCCACTCTAGTGATAAAGGGTATATATAAGTTTGTCATTCCGTTTGTAACACCTCGAAATATTGGTCTAGGACCCCATAAAGTATATATATTCATGATCCTCGATCGATTTTAAGACGATCTAGCGATGTCCGTCCGTCCGTCCGTCCGTCCGTCTGTCCGTCTGTCTGTCTGTCTGTCTGTTGAAAACACGCTAACTTTTGAAAGACTTTACGGAGGCTCCTGAAGTTTGGCATATATGTTGGGCATTTACCTGGTCAGGTTGGTATTGCAATCCAGCGAAATCGGTCCAGTGGTTCAAAAGTTATGAGCAAAAGACTGAATTTCGGCAAGGGTTTTTCGTGAATTTATGAGATAAAAAGCACTATAACTTTCGAAAAGCAATTCTGAGGACGCTGAAGCTTGGCATATATATTTTTCGTTCCTCCAGCCTAGTTCATATTGAATTTCACCCAAATCGGTCCAGTGGTTCAAAAGTTATTAGCAAAACCGTGAATTTCAGATTAGCTTCACCTTAAATTCACGTGTTGAAAACCCGTTAAACCTGTTTTAAAAACATTGGTAAGTCACAAAAATATTTTACAACGGATTTTTGTCACTCAAAAATATTTTTATACCAAAACAAAAAAAAAAAAAAATACACTCAAAAAAAATTTTACACTCAAAAAAAATTTTACACTCAAAAAAAAAATTAGTAAATTATTTTTTTTTTTTTTCAAAATTTACTAAAAAAAATGTTATTTACACAAAATAAAATATTTCTAATCAAAACTGTTATTTTTTCACGTTAGAAAATTTACTATCACTTAAAATGGGCATTGTGGAGGGTATTCATAGATTCGGCCAAGTCGAATTTAATTTTTCTACTTGTTTATATTGCGAATGCAATCAATTTTCTTTTCATTCAATTTAAAAAATTGAATGGCTTATTTTTTCTCTGCATAAAAAAGTTAAATGGCGATATCTCGAAAACTAAGCTAGATAGAGCAAAACGGAGCGAATTTTAAGTATCGCCGACGCTCTTCACAGCTGTCAATGTAAATGGGCCCTAACTTTGATATCTAAAAAACTATTAATCGGAGGGCTTTCGGGTGTTTGTGGGTCGTTTTCTACGATTATAGGCAGTATTTAGTGTGAAATGTGAATTTTACAAATTTTTGGGAATGCCAACCAAAAATTATCTCCGTTTTACTCTAATTTGCTTAGTTTTTGAGATATCGCCATTTCTTTTTTTCAATCTGATGACAAAAAAACTTAAAAAAAAGAAATCGATTGAATTTGCAGAGGAATGATACAAAATTTAATGCACTCGATTTTTTTAAATCGAGTGAACAAAACATCGAATGCATTAATTTTTTCCATTCAATCGAATGCATTCCAAGCACTGCATTCAATGCTGAATTATAAAATCGAATGCATTCAGTGACTATAAATATCGTATGAAGTTTTTTAAGAATTCATTCAAAAAGAATTTCGTTCTTCGAAGCTCTGTTCATGGCCTTGTGTAAAAACAAAGTTGTGTATTGCTCTTTTTCTTACAATTTTATCTCTCGTATGAACGTGCCTTAATGTGTGTATCAAATTTTTTTATGGCACTTTCTTTAAAAGCTTCATTCTAATTTGATGCCTTTTTTCCCGGATAGTTATTTGTCAATAAACCCTTTGAGGGTTTAACCATTACTAAATTTGTTCGCGGTTGATGTAAAAAACAAACAAAATATTTATTTTAAAATTTGTATATCCCCTTGAAAAAAGTGTGCAGTAATTCTAACAGGAGTGCTTCAAAACTGCAGCAAATGTAATAAAATACAGCACCAAAAAATTTAAAAGTTTCAAACTACTGCAGTAAAGGTGGTTGCTAGTTTCTGAATTGGATTTTTTTAGAATTGATCGAATGAAACAACATATGCGAGAAAAACAATATTGCCAACTTTTATTTTCAAAATAACTCGCTTAAAATAGCTAAAAAACGCTTAAAACAAATGTAAAACCGCTTCATTCGAGCAAAAACTAATAAAATTGGCAACACTGTTAACATTTTATTCTGGAAGTGACAATTTTAAGTTGAAAATTTTTATATTTTTTTTTGACGGTCACTGAAAAACTATCGATAACACACGTATATTTTTTGAAGTTTTAAGTTTGTTTCATGATATTGTCATACTCTTTACACTTGGTCAGTTTTCCTATGAAAATATATTTGCACTGTTCTCCAAAATATAAAAAATACAAAAACTAGCAAGTATCATAACACCATAACGAAAGTCTCTTATATGCCTGTTATCCGGAAGCACCACTTGCAAAATTTAAATTTATTCCATGGTGGTTATTTTTAATCGTTCTCTTTGAATCTGCACAGAATAAGCACGGAGCAGTGAATGATTGTCATTGTTTCTTTTTTGAAAATAAACCTTAAGTTAGGCCTGTTTAGGCAATGCCAAAGACATCCATTTATGTGTTGGCTGGTTTAGTTCGGAGATTGGCAAAATCGGACCACGGGGAAAAAGTTCTTCCTTGAAGAACTAAACCAACCTATAAAACACACCATTATTTTAAAAGGTTTTCTATTCTTTTATTAAGTCAATGTTTTTGACTTTGCTTTTGGACCCAGGGGATTAGAAAATGTCGTTTTTTGGCCCGCAATTTTTTGAGGGAGTAAATATATAAAAAATATTTAAATAATGATGATGAACTGTATCTATAACACTAATTTAGCTAGGGCTGCCAGAATTTTATTTCGAAAATGCGGGACAAACTCCCGAAAATTATAAAATTGGCGGGATTTTAAAAATTTTCGCGGGACGAAAATATTTTTATGAACAAACCTGAAAAATTTAGCAGCATGTTGTCGAGGTGTATTGTTTTAAATAAAGACCACCAACCTCTAGTGCATTTTGAAATATAAAAAGTGTTTTTGTTTTTCAAAAACATTTTTCTCGCGCTGCTTTAGAGACTAATTTAGCTAAAGTAAATTTTTGCACACACATTTCCATTTTGAAGATACAACGCTGGACCAGAATTACTCCAGGCAAATTTTAAAATTATTTTTCCCGGAATGTACTCTATATTGTGCAACTTTTGGCGTACATTTTTTGAAAAATGTTTTTTTTTCAAACAAACACTAAGATTGTAAACTTTTTTGTTATACCCAATTCACACCTGAGGTGAAATCTCGTTCGAAACGAATTTTGTATGGAAATCTGTTTTATAAACCTGTTATAAAGTGTTTAAATTTGAATATGAATAAGGGGCTGATACTTTAGTGCACAAACCAGACAAAAATGAACTTGTAAAAATATGGGTGAAATCAAAAAATGTAAGTGTTTTTGAGCCAAAATGTATAAACAAAAAATTTTAATTTTTGGTAATTTTTTTTATTAAAATCGATATGTTACATCACTACTAATATAACTATAAAAGATCTCTTCTACAAATTGTTTCAAACAAATTTTATGGACAATTTTATGATTTTTTTGGCGGCGGAGTTTACATTCACCATAGAAAAATACATTAAATTTTTTGAATTTTCTTTGAAAACATTTTATTGTAATTTAAAACACTTATTTATGTAATTGCTAACAATTTTTGTAATTAGGATTTTTTTCTGGTTTTTGTTATTAAAGATTTTACAATTATTTTTTATTTTAATAGGATTTTTCTAAGGAAATGTAAAATAAATTTATTATTATTTCTGTTAAAATCAGTTTTTTTACTTTTTTGAATGACTTGTGTTAATATTTACGTCGGTTTTAACAACTACATAAGGTTTTTTAATGCTATCTGCAAAAAAAAAAAAAAAAAGTTGACGGAGTTTACAGAGATGGAGTTTACATTTCGTCACTTTTTGCCCTTTTTTTCGAAAACTATTTGTCGGAAATTGGTTTCCGAAAAAAAATCATAAGATGTCAATTTGATACGTCAAAATATGACGATATTTCAGATACACGCTAAGTAGTTTTGTTGTAAACGTGGAGACGGGGTTTACAGCATTTTTCGATTATCCATTTATGAATTATCTTTTCATACCGGGAAATTAATATGCAATGAGCAAACTTGAAACCAAAACTTGATGCAAAATGATACTTTATAGCCTCGCGTTTAAAAAATGGGGCAATAACCTATTATTTTTCTAAATATAATACGTCAAAAACAACAAAATTGTCAGGTTCCATAATGTCGAAAAAAAGTGTCGAAAAATCGTTACACAATTGAAGCAGTGTTTGCATGGGTAAAAGAGATAGTTATGACCAGGGAAACCAAAAATATGCAGTATCATGTTTTTTCCTGTACTTTTTATTGATAAATGGGTAATTTATCCGTTTCAGAAGTTTTTAAGAAATCTGGCATCGATTTGTTAGAGCATATTTTTGCATATTTTTGCCTTAAGAGCATATTTTTTAGGTTTAAGAGCATATTTTAACATAAGAGCATATTTTTAGAGCATATTTTCAATTTTTAGAGCATTTTTCCACTTTTTAGAGCATTTTTTTAAATTTTTAGAGCATATTTTTTTCAATTTTTAGAGCATTGTTTTCCATTTTTTTTGATGACAACATTTATTTTTAAATTTTTTGTCCAACAAGGATATTTTTTTCAACAATTACGGAAATGTGACGATTGATTCCCCTTTGGCCTGTTCTTGCTTGATATCGGTATATGACACTATGTTCTCTTTAGATTCAGCAACTTGGTAGAAAATATTAAGGCAAATATTTTTGTAGAACATATTTAATAGGGCGGATCGAGAAATTCTTTTTCACGAATTTCGCTTGGGCGCTATGCGGGATTGGTAAAACTAGATGCCAAAACGATGTGGTTAAAATTTCAGGAAGATCGCCCTTCATCTAGGGTTGCCCCTCCAGCGCTGAAATTTCAACTTTTTTAAGCCAAAGAGCATTTTTTTAAAAAATTGTCAAAAATTCAAATTTGATCAGATCATCTTAATTTTGGATTTTATGTGGTCTAGTTAATCACATCTACTTATATTTTTAATATCAGCTTAATACGATATCGCTAACCTCCCAAAACCAGAGGTGGAAAAGTATACTTACATTTTGGAGAAACCCGAAAAGCAATTTTTTGCAATTATGTAAAAAAAAAACACATAAAAATTGCAAAATATGATTTTTTTCTTTTCGACTTGGAAAATAGACTACTCAAGGATTCCAAAACCGTTAAAACCAAAAAATACGAAATTCTTGAACGGCGGACCAATCTCAACTTACGATATTTTCAAAAAATTTATTTTATACATTTTTTTTGCTATATTGTTCTATATTTTAAAATTTTTTTACTAAATTTGTCATATTTTTCTATTAAAGATAATCTCATTAAAATTTAAGAGATCGTTAACCCTTGTCGAGATGGGGTCATATAAAAAAAATTGTTTTTTACCAATTACAAATAGATTAAAATTGAAAACATTTATGAGTTTAGCGGATCATATTACATATACAAAAAAAAATCGCTGTTAGTTCGCATTTTCGTTGTAGACTACTATTATTCGAATTATTTAAAAAAAAATCAAATCCAATTTCATCTTTAACCTGTGCGAAATATAAAAAATTGATTTTAATAGTAGGCTTAGGTTTTACAAATATCATATAACTTTTGCAAAGCAATAAAAAATTAATTTAAAAAAGTTAGTCGCAGTCTTAAAATGTCGCCTATTCGTAATAAAAATATAAATTGTCCAATTTTCGGTAAGGCCAATAAACTACTCGTAAACCAACTACCAACATTTTCCGATGTATCGAAAGGATATTGCTTCATTCAAAATAAAGTTAAACAAGTGAGAGTGTTAAATTCGGCTGTGCCGAATCTATTATACCCTCCAACATGTAAAAAAATAAAAAAAATGTTTGACAGGGGCGTTGTTTTAAGGGGTGGGGGGGGGGGGGGAAGGAAGGGGTCGGTGAGCTGGGGTGACTCCATGGCTCTCACGGTATATGTTTACAAGTTCATTTTTGTCTGCTTTGTGCACTAAAGTATTATAGTTTTATAATTATTTAAATTATTTTTTTATCCACGCCCATAAAAAAGGGGCGGGGCAAAAAAAGCAACATTTTTTAATCCTTTGGGTCCAAGCGCAGGACTATAAACTTCTACGAACATAAAAATTTCTCATTTGGTTCACAAAAATACAAAAAAATGTCAGAAAAAAATAGCATTTTTAAGAGGTTGCTTCAGTCCTTCAAGGGGGAACTTTTTCCCCCTGGTCCGATTTGGCCCATTTCCGAACTTAACCTGCCTAGGGGCATAAGACATATTTATGCCAAACTTGAGGGGTCTAGCTTTTTTATTTTGGACTGCATCGTGTTAACTACAGACGGACGGACGGACGGACGGACGGACAGACGGACGGACGGACATCGCTAGAATGTCTTAGAATCGATCACTGATCAATAATATATATACTTTACGGGGTCCCCGACCGATATTTCGATGCGTTACACACGGAATGACAAAGTGAGTATACCCCCATACTGTAGTTGGAGGGTATAAAAAGGGAATGATCTGCCTTTTATGAGTATTGCCAAGCCTCTAGCGAAAGACATTTTATCTATATGGGAAAAAACAACAATTCCAACAATTTCTCCAAAATCTGTTATTGGAAAGCTTAAGGTATTCCGTTGTAAGTTGGAACAGTTCAAAAAACATTTAAAATTATCAAAAAAGAGGTACCATGATTTTGGACAAAAACTCTTCGATATTTGCTCATGCAAATGCGTAACATGGTGCGCATGCAGCTGCATATATAAAGTCCCTACCTCGAAAAGAGAATTCCTAAATGAAAATGCGAACTAACAGCGAATATTTTTTGTATATGATCCGCTAAACTCATAAAAGTTTTCAATTTTAATCTATTTGTAATTGGTAAAAAACAATATTTTGTGTGGGACATATATGTCGACAAGGGTTAATGATCTCTTAAATTTTAATGAAATTATCTTTTATAGGAAAATATGACATATTTTGTAAAAAAAATTTAAAATATAGAACTATATAGCAAAAAAAATTCATGAAATAAATTTTTTGAAAATATCGTGAGTTCAGATTGGTCCACACGCCGTTCAAGAATTTCGTATTTTTTGGTTTTAACGGTTTTGGAATCCTTGAGTAGTCTATTTTACAAGTCGAAAAGAAAAAAATCATATTTTGCAATTTTAATGTGTTTTTTTTTTACATAATTGCAAAAAATTGCTTTTCGGGTTTCTCCAAAATGTAAGTATACTTTTCCACCTCTGGTTTTTGGAGGTTAGCGATATCGTATTAAGCTGATATTAAAAATATAACTAGATGTGATTAACTAGACCACATAAAATCCAAAATTAAGAAGATCTGATCAAATTTAAATTTTTGACAATTTTTTAAAAAAATGCTCTTTGGCTTAAAAAAGTTGAAACTTCAGCGCTGGAGGGGCAACCCTAGATGAAGGGCGATCTTCCTGAAATTTTAACCACATCGTTTTGGAATCTAGTTTTACCAATCCCGCATAGCGCCCAAGCGAAATTCGTGAAAAAGCATTTCTCGATCCGCCCTAATATTTAACCCTCTAATTATTATTATTGGTTTTTAAGATATAACCGGTTAAAGTTTAAAAATTGAACTTGTTACTGGCGACGGAGTTTACATTTGGCCTACAAAAATGAAAATAACTTGTTTAAAATAGCTAACTAATATTCGGATTGTTGTAAGTTATGTAGAACGCCAATCTTTACGACGTTGTACATTAAAAAATATGTGAATACTTTAACCCATGAAAGAGATATTACACGATTACATGGTTTGGTTGACATTTTTTGATTTCACCCATATATCGCGAGGGCCAAGGAGTTCTCCAGCTCACTGACCCCTCCCCAACCTTGCCCCCCCAAAACAACGCCCCTGTCAAAAAGTTTTTTTTTTTTATTTTTTTACATTTTGATAGAAAAATTCGCAAATTATTCCTATAGAAAATTCTTCAAATTTTTCGTCTAAAAAAATTTTAACATTCCGACACTTTTTCCACATAGAAAAATTCTAAAATTCCGAGACATTTTTCCTTTAGAAAAATTTTAAGATTTTTAGACATTTTTCATAGAAGAATTTGTATAAAAAAATTTTTCTATTGAAAAATTATCAGATTTTTCCTTTATAAGAATATAAAAGTTTTTCCTATTGAAACATTCCCAATAAATCCTATGGAAAAATTCTATATTTTTTCCTAAAGAAAAATTCTCAAATTTTTCCGATAGAAAATTCTCTAATTCTCGTTAGAAAAATTTTAAGATTCTCAAACATTTTTCATAGAAAACAAGTAAGAAAGTTACAGTCGGTCAAGACCGACCCATCCGAAAAATGGGTCCCAAGTCCAAACATGGACCGATTGGATCTATCTTTTGTTAGATCTTTAATTAGTGTAGACAACACACACAGGCAAAATTTTAGTGGAATTGACTCATTTTTGTTGCCAATAGTCCGATTTTATTGAATATCGCTCGAAATTTGTATAGGGGGACTAAGTCCGAAAATGATCTGAATATATTCAGATAAATTTAAGTTACCAAAGTACACCTTTAATATTTAAAAACAAAATTTTTATTAAATATTTCTAACTTTCATGAATTTTGAGAGATTTATGTGAATATCGGGAGGGTGGTTTGTAATGGGACTACAAAAAGAACTGGTCCGATTCCTTTAAAATTAAAAATGGCAATTTGTGTATAAAAAAACGATTACCTGCCAAATTTTTAAAGGATACCTATTATAATGCGGTAATAAGTGTTACTTGAGTCAAATTAATGGGGCCGTTTGAATGAGGGCTAGGTCTAAACATGGACTGATTTTTTCCAATTTCAATAGGCTTCGTCCTTGAGGCAAAATAAGCTTAAGTTTCAAATTTCATACAAACCGGTTGATAACTGCGACCTGTATCGTGTATACAACGTTTACATGGACGGACGGACATGGCTAAGTCGAATCAAAAAGTTATTCTGAGTTGATCGGTATACTTGAATGTGGGTCTAGGACCAATATTTCGAGTAGTTACCCAGCAAAAACATGGTAATGAGTTGTGAAAAGTAATCATTACCATGTACATTATTTATAATGAGTACCCATTACCATTTACATTATTTTAAGCCCAAAAGTAACTACTTCTCAGTAATATGTTATAAAAGCACTTCTAAGTAATAATATCTTTTTGCACTTGCAGTTTTTAACCTTTACAATTCAATTAACTTAAAAAGTACTTAAAAACTTAATAAAAACTTTGCAATTTTTAAGTTTTAGTAAAAACAAGTTAAATTTTAAAAGTTTTAATTAACTAATTATTTTACTTCTTATTGGTAATTAGTGTTTCATTCAATAAGTAACTACTTATTAACATCTGTTTCGGATTACAAAACCCATTACTAGTAATGCCAATTTTTGCTGGGTACAAACATCAGCACAAACTCATTATACCCTGTACCACAGAGTGGTGTAATTATAAAAATTCTTAGATTATTTCCATTTCGTTTTCACTTTCCTTTTTTCCCTCTCCTTTCCTTTTCTCTTCTTTTCTTTCTTTTTTTCTCTTTCGAAATAGGTTTGGGGGGGGGGGGGGGGGGGGTATTTTCCCCGTGGATCCGCATCTGCTTGTGATAGAGGGTATATATAAGTTTGTCATTTCGTTTGTAACACATCAAAATATTACGTGTAGGACCCCATACAGTTTATCAGCCATTCCATGAAAGAGCGACAATTAAACTCATTTTGAACGATAAACAAGTGAGAGTGTTAAATTCGGCTGTGCCAAATCTTTTATACCCGCCAACACGTTAAAAAAAACAGAGGCGTCTTTTTTTTTTGGGGGGGGGGGGTTTGGGTATCGGCGGTGAAAGACAACATTCCTGGATCCAACTGCAGGACTTTAAACTTCTTTTGAAATAAAAAATGTTTCGTTTGCTAAGCAAAAGCACAAAAAATCTATAAAAAATGGCTTTTTTCGGAGGTTGGTTTAGTTCTTAAAGGGGAAACTTTTTCCCCACTGGTCCGATTTTATCCATCTCCGAACTTAACCAGTCTATGACCGTTAGACATATTTCAGGAGTTTAGCTCTTTTATTTTAGACTGTATCGTGTCCTCCACAGACGGACGGAAAGACAGACAGACGGACAGACAGACGGACATCGCTAGAATGTCTTAGAATCGATCACTGATGAATACATATATACCATACTGTGGTTGGAGGGTATAAAAATCATCAAGAATTGGCTGACAATGAGATATTTATTTACAAAGTTAATCAAAAAATTAAAAAACGTGAATAAAATCGAGTGATTTTTAAAATTTCCCTAAACTGAAAACTGAATTCTCCTAATGGCTCCTTAGAGTTCTTCCAAAAAAAGTTTTGTGATTTTCAGACGACCCAAGGTAAAAAATGCCTATTTTTGGCCGGTCTTTCCTGGAGTGGCCGATATATATATTAATAATTCTTGATCGATTTTAAGTTGATCTAGCGATGTCCGTCTGTCTTTCTGTCCGTTGAAAACACGCTAACTTTTAAGCCCCTTTACTGAAGCTGCTAAATTTGGCATATATGTTGGCCATTTACCTGGTCAGGTTGTTATTGCATTTCGAAGAAATCGGTCTAGTGGTTCAAAAGTTATGAGCAATAAAGTGAATTTCGGTTAACTTTTGAAAGACAATCCAGAGACTGCTGAAACTTAACATACATATGTATTTGTCGTTTCTCAAGTCTGGTAGGTATTGAAGCAAAATTGGTCCAGTGATTCAAAAGTTCTAAGCAAAACCCTGAATTTTAGATTGGTTTCACCTTAAATTTAAGTGGAACTTACCAATGCTTTTTTTAGTTGGTAACTACCCAGTCAGAAAAATACAATCGCAAAAGCGCTGTGAAAGCGTTGTGAACGGTTCTACAAGCGTTCCATTTACCATCTTCAAAGCGCTTTCAGATGATCCGAATGATAACATCGATCTACGCTAGGTTTAAAGCGTTTAAAAAGCGCTTTAAAAAAGTGCTTTCAGTACGTTTTGTTTAAAGTCATGAAAGCGCTTTAAAAACCAAAAGTAAAGCACTTATAAAGAGCTTAAATACAAAAATTAAAGATATTTTCCAGCGATTGAAATAAGAAAAAACAGTACTTTAAAGGACTTCATATAAAGCAGATATTTTTTTTTATTCGTAAATTGTAGATATTTTTTTTATAAAAGTATTTTAGAAAATAAAAATTAAATTCAATGTAATAAAAAAAGTAAACTTAGTAAAGGTAAACTTCATAAAAAAGTAAACTAATTTATTTATAGGGACTTTCTTCCTCCCATTCTGTCCTTTACTGCAGCCAGCCAGCGGCTAATTTTTGTAAAAATGGTTTGTTCTGTTTCGCTTTCAAATTGCAAAACGAGATGGTCTGTAAACAAAGTAGAAAAAAGTACAAATCGATCTAAACAAACATGTGATAAATAATATATATTTAAAAGGCAACATCTTTAATGAAATAAACGATTATTTTGTCTATCCAATTCCATCAAAAGAAATAGGACTTTATAACGTTAAAAATTTACGTGAAGATGTTATTGAAGTCAGTGTGCATATTGTAGAAGATAAATGCATTATTTGTAAATTTTATAACGAAACTATTGCTTTAACTCTTTTACATAAATGATAATAATAAAACTTAAAAAATGTTTCATGTTTTCAAAATTTAGCGTTTTCAATGTGGTGGTAGGGAAAAATTATTTAATTTGATTTAACAAAATGTTTTTATAACAATTTGTTTAAAATTGAATAAAATCTAAAAAATACTATACTTGTATGTACTACGAAAAAAAATTAAAAACGTTTGCAAAAACTGCTTTAAAAACATTTAATTTTGAAACGAACATGTATTTTGTTAATAAAGTGCTTTCAAAACGCTTTTCGAAAACGCTCTCAAGGCGTTCGAATAAAGCGTTTTGAGAATGCTTTTTTTTTGTTACAGTGCTTTCAGAACGCTTTTCGAGAACGCTCGCAAAGCGTTCGAAAATAACGTTTTGAGAACGTTCTTTTTTTGTTACAGTGCTTTCAGAACGCTTTTTTTTTATAACCGTCGTCAATTTCTGCTTGGGTAACCAATGCTTTTCCAACTTGTTTACCAATGGTAAATCACAAAAATATTTTACAACGTATTTTTGTCACTCAAAAATATGTTTACACAAAACAAACAAAAAATTACACTCCAAAAAAAATTTTACACTCAAAAAAAAAAAATTGTTTTTTTTTTTACAAAAATTACAAAAAAAAATTTACTTAAAATACAATTTTTGTAATCAAAATTGTTAATTTTTTTTACGCTAGAAAATTCTTCTATCACTTAAAAAAAGGCATTTTGGAGGGTATTCACGAATTCGGCCAAGTCGAATTTAATTTTTCTACTTGTTTTTGTTGTATTTGATAACATTTGTTATAGTTTTGAAGAACTTCACTAGAAAGTGGTAATGACAGAAGCACAAAGTCTGATTAAGCCGTTGGGCAAAAACTAATGGCACCATATTTTGTGCTTTTCCCTTCCTTTTAGAATCTTTGGAGGTCCACAAAAAGGAATTGGTCACTAAACTGGACAACCCGAGTATAGGGTTTTACTACTTTTTGGTAGTAGAATCGAATCAATATATTCAAGTTTTTGTATTTTTTCACTGTCGCACAGTGTAATATAAAAAAGAATAAACCCATGTAATTAAATGTTTTTCAATAGTTTTTCAATATAACCGCACATTAAAAAAAATATTAAAAATGGGTTTTACATTTTTTTTAATTTTGTTTTATAAAGTTATCAATTAATTAAATATTTACAAATAACTAACAATACTTTTGTTAATAATACTTATATATATTTTTTTTGGTAAACTTTGTTTAAAAACGCCTTCGATGTGTTGATAACAAAAGAAAATTTTCAACTATTTTTAAAAAACCTTCACTTTCGTTGTAATTTCTGTTTTAACAAAAAACGAAAATAAACTTAAGTTTTATAATTTAATTATGTATGGTGGTCTACCTTGTGGATAATGAGTAAAAATAACCGACAATAAGTTTTAGTAAAATTTTACGAATTTGACCAAAAGGTTTTAGAAAATATAGAAAAACAAATTGTTGTGACAACTAACGATTTGAGCTGTTAAAAATATTTGTTATTTGAGTAAACCGAATTTTGTCTTGAAAAAAGTTTAAAATAAATCGATAAACATTTTAGTGTTTTTGTTTAAGAAAAAATTTGATTTGTTTATATTTTAATCATAATTAATCAAATGTTCTTTTAATGTTATGTTTTTCTGTTGCTATTATTTTTTTTAAGTGTTATAAATATTTAATGTTTGCATGTTGTGTTTGTTATAAAGACCTGGCATTTGTTTTATTTACTGCAGATAATTATACATACATAAATTCAACATTTATTGTCTATTTACATATGTATGTAAAATCGTTTTTTTTCCTAAGGTTTATTTGCATTGACACATTTTCAGAACAAAATATTAAAGCTAAATGTTTACTCGTGTTTATAAGTTAACGTACATATTTGTGGCCAGTGTATTAAAATACGGTAGTTTAAAAGTTTAAAAAAAACTCCCAGTGTGTCCTGAATATAAAATTTTAATTGGTTATCTCTTAATAAAATGAATTGGGTAAATTTACACAAATTTTAATTAGAACGAACATAATTAGAGAAAATTTTGAGACCACGCTACTTTTTAAAAGACAGGTGTTACTGATGTTTGACAAACAATTTTTTATAGCCCCAATCACGTCTTCCGAATCCTTTTTTTTGGTCTGAAATTAAAAACAAGTAGAAAAGTTAAATTCGACTAGGACGATTCTATAAATACCCTCCACAATGCCCTTTTAAAGTGATAGAAGAATTTACTAACTTAAACAAAAACTAACAATTTTGATTACAAAAATTTTATTTTGAGTAAAAAAACTTTTTTTTTTGTAAATTTTGTAAAAAAAAGTACTAAATTTTTTTCTTTGAGTGTAAAATTTTTTTCGAGTGTAACATTTTTTTCGAGCGTAATTTTTTTTGTGGTTTTATATAAAAATATTTTTGAATGACAAAACTAAGTTGTAAAATATGTTTGTTTAACGTGTTCTAAACACGTGAATTTAAGGTGAAAACAAACAGAAATTCAGGGTTTTGCTTATATGAGGCGTTCCACACCAAATGTCCCGCTACAGAAAAACATGTGTCCCGTAAATTTCTGAATAGGTTGTTTGGATAGAGCGTATGAGTAATATTTATGCAATTAATACTACTCATTCGCAACGTTAAAACAAGAACATATAAGCAAATTACAAAATTGTTATGAAATTTAAAATTCAAATGCGATTTTCTCGAAAAAAAACGACAATCGCGTGTCTGAATTTTTTTGTGTGGATGGACAAACATCTAAACTTAAAAAAAAAAAATAAAAAAAGTGGCCGGATTTTTGATAAATTGACTTTTTTAAAAAATGGAAAATTGCAGAACGGGTTCTAAAAATTAAAAAAAAAAAAAATAATCGACCAGCCCATACAAAACTATATAATATAAATTTTTGATATTGTGGTGCATTCCGTTTTAATGTGATAAATATTTAATCAAGGCAACTCGCCACAAATTTGACCATTTTTCCAATATTTGACCACGCCTCCTAAGCAAAGTTTTTGAAAAATTGAAAAACCAAAAACGCAATTTTCTAAGTTCAATATAGGGCTATCCATACAACCTATTCAGAAGTTTACGGCACAAATGTTTTTTTTTTGCTGGACATTCGGTGTGAAATGTCTCATATGTAACTTGAACTACTGGACCGATTTGGCTGAAATTTAATACCAACCTGGGGAACGACAAAGATATATGCCAAGTTTCAGCATTCTCAAGATTGTCTTTCGAAAGTTAGAGTGTTTATACCCGTCAACCACAGAACGGGGGTATACTCACTTTGTCATTCCGCATCGAAATATCGGTCTAGGACCCCATAAAGTATATGGGGCATTCCATGTCAAATTGTACACTTTTAAACCCTCCAGAGATGACTGAAACTTAACATATTAATTGGAAGTTCTCCCGAAAAGTTTGGTGTTGCATTTGAGCGATATCGGTTCAGCGGTTCAAAAGTTATGAACGAAAATGTAAGCACACCTCAAAAATTTCAGTACATTCAACATAACCTAAAAATACAAAGTGCTTTAATTCGGCTTCTGGTTGACATATGTGAACATAATTGGACACCAAATAATATTTAAACAAGTACGAACATATTTTTTGACAAAAAATTAAAAAATCGCGGATTTTTTTTTTTACCAAAATTTTTTTTTCAAAATTTTTTTTTTTTTCAAAAGTAATTTTCTTTTAAATAAAGTTTTTTGTAATAATCTTTTTGAAATTGTGGAGGGTATCACTACATTTTGCAAGGCCGAATTTAACTTTTTTACTTGTTTTTTTTAGGTTTTCCCAATTTGTTTTTAGTACCCTTCGAAAACTCCTTCGTGGTAAATTTTCAGATTTTTTGATGACCCATTCAAAAGATATCGAATTTTTAAAAATTGGTAATTTGTTCCTTTACTCAAACTTCTTGCACTTATAACTTCTTCAATAATGGTCCAAAGTTCAATTTTTTTTTTCAAATTTTTTGTTTTTTTTGCGTACTTTAAAAAAAAAATCCCAAAAAATTCTTAAAAGAGCTCTTTTATGCGATTTTAAAGTTTTAAAATTTAAATCTCATTTTTGAAAATGTATGTACTCTTTGATTTTTTTGAATTTTTTTTTTTTTGTAAAACTTCTATAGATTCCACAAATTTTTTGCCTAGTAGTATCGTGGGATAACGATTATTACTATTTTTTAAAATTTTTAAAAAAAATTTTATTGTAATTTTCCAATCTTAAAATCATCTCTACTACTCGAATGGTGCGTCATAGAGGGGTCCTTTATTAGACCGACCCCCATTAATTTTTTCGTCTAAACATTTCTTTGGAACAAACTTATACCCTATCTCCAATTTCTAAGGGGGCTTCCACACAAAACGACATTTTTTAAAATTTGCTACAACCGCTTTAACTGCCCTAATAGTGCCCTTAAAGCAATGGTTCCCAACCTTTTTTGCACCATGCCCCACTTTTAATTTACAAAAACTACAATGGCCCCCCTACGGTCAAGAAAAATTTGAAAATTTTTCAAATATGTTTTAAAATTCAAAATTTACTTGGTCGTTAAGAAAACTTTTTGTTAAAATCAGCGTTTAAACAAAGTTTTTAGAAAAAGTTTTCAATAACCAACTAAATAATTTAACTAAACTAATATTTTTTTAGTTTATTTAACAAAACAAATCTTAAAAATTTGCTCGTTGCCCCCCTGGTGCATTCAAATTGCCCCCCAGTGGGGCGAGAATCAAAGGTTGGGAACCATTGCCTTAGAGCAATAAAATGTATGCCCGACCCACAATATTTTTTTAGTCCAAACATTTTATCTGAACACACCTACCCTCTTTCTTTAACTGTTAAGGCGATCCCCATACATTTTTTTTTATTTTTTGTAAATTTGTTTTATTTAATCAGCTTCTACCGGTCCAATGGTGCGTCCTAGAGGGATCATTTGTGAGACCGATCCCCATTTATTTTTACCCTACAACATTTTTTTAAAACATACCTACGCCCTATCTCCACTCCTTAAGTAGGCTCCCATACAAATAACAGTTGGAGCAAATTTTATAAAAATTTAATTTTGTATGAGAGCCTACTTAGGGAGTGGAGATAGGGCGTAGGTATATTATGAACAAATGTTGTAGGGTAAAAATAAATGGGGGTCGGTCTCACTAATGACCCCTCTCGGACGCACCATTGGACCGGTAGAAGCTGATTAAAGACCATGTCATAGACTCAATTCCGTCGTAAAACGCAAAGTAAATATTTTTTTCGGAATGATCCCACTTTTATGGAATTCAATTCCACTTTGATTTTTGAAAGTTATTTCATTCTGAAAAAAATAATATTCGTTTTTCGTTTTATAAGTAAACCACTTTTTTTAAATCCGAACGGAATTGAGTCTGTGACATGCCCCTAAATAAAACAAATTTACAAAAAATAAAAAAAATTATATGGGGACCGCCTTAACAATTAGAGATAGAGGGTAGGTCTGTTCAGAGAAAATGTTTAAACTAAAAAAATTTTGTGGGTCGGTCATACATTTTGTTGCTCTAAGGGCACTATTAGGGCAGTTAGAGCGGTTGGAGCAAATTTTAAAAAATGTCGTTTTGTGTTAGAGCCCCCTTAGAAATTGGAGATAGGGTATTAGTTTGTTCCGAAAAAAAGGTTTAGACGTAAAAATTAATGGGGCGGCCTTGGAAATGACTCCTCTATGACGCACCATTGGAGCAGTAGAAATTATTTTAGGATTGGAAAATTACAATAAATTTTTTGGCATATGACCAGAATACCGAAATCACTCCCAGCATAATAAAACTTTGTGTATCGACTAAGGGGTCTTTCCTACGTCGCGTGAACTTCTGACTTTGGAGGGGTCACGCTCTCTTTCGAGTGGGCGGGCCTTCAAAGTTAAAACGTTTTTCTTAAATATCTTAAAAAGTACTTATCTGATTTGGATGAAATTACTTAGTATCATTCGAAAGCTTAAATAAATTCCTTTCGAACATTTCTTAACATGAAGAAATTTCATTAACCCTTTAAGCGCCAAAACGCGATTTTAGGTTTTTATTTTTTTTTAATTTTCAAATATCTCAAAAATGTTACGTATACAAGGCCATAAAGAGTGCACATTAGGGTTATGACTTTTTTTTGCGACATCCTCCATTCACGGAATCGTGTAGGGCATGGAAAAATACTAAGAAATATGCTTATGATTTTTCCCGATCGTGAAAAAAGTTCACGCACCAAACGCATTGAAGTTTTATGTAAACAATTTTTTTTTTAAATAATTAAAAGTGATTAACTAAAATTTTTGTTGTTTTTTATTATAATCCTACATACAAATGTGTTTCACACCATTTTGTTACGAAAGTTTCGATAATTCGCGATATAAGTGATTTTTTTAGCGTCATTTCGCTCTTTTTAGTGAAAATAATATTTTACTAATTAGCTTGGAACAAACCATTAAAAACAGTCCGATAAATTTTTTTTCGCAAATTAACCAATAAAATCGCAAATTGGTCCATTTTCATGGTGGGAAATGATTTTGTATTATTGAAAGTTCTGTAAGAAAATTGCAAAAATCATACTTATTTTGAGTTAATTTGCTTACACTTAAGTGACATTTTTTTTTTGCAGAAAAATGCAATAATAGCGCGAATTGGTCAAACTTTCATCTCCAAAATTGTGGGTAACGGTTTTGTAAGCAGTGAACCACAAAAACTTGGTTATTAAGAGAAAAGTGAAACTTTAATAAAAAAAATAAAAATATCGTATATACAAAACTTCAATGCATTTGGTGCGTGAAGTTTTTTCACGATCGCGAAAAACTAAACTAACAGTTTTTAGTTATTTTCCATGCCCTACACGATTCCGAGGATGGAGGTTGCATATTTGCAAAAAATGCAAAAAGTACTAACCCTAGTGCACATGGGTTTGTAGCTAAGGTTCTAAGCTTTCATTTAGACTTTTATTCGACTCTCTAACTATTCTAACACCAGAGATATAAGGGGTTAAAGTTTTGGTGCAATTTTTTTTTAACTTTTTTGCAGCAGTTTTCTAGTTTTTACATTTGCTTGAATATCTTAAAAAGTACTTATCCGATTTGTTAAGCTCCAAAACACAATTTTAAGTTTTTTAATGTTTTTAAATGTATCGTATATAAGGTCATAACCCCCATTCACATTATGGGGAGTATGTCCAAAGCAATTTTGGTCATAATCACCGTTATCTGCAGCGAGGGTGGGTTTAATGCATGGAGTTTGTAATCCCTAAGCCCGGCCGAAGGCCGGCTACGCAGAAAGACTTTTAAGTAAAATTTTTTTTTTTTTTTTAATTTTGGGGATTATGACCAACTTGTATAGAAGACATAATCCCCATAATGGGGATTATGGCCATTTGTTACGTGGTCATTATCCCCATAAATCTGGGAATTATGTCCGTTTTTTATTGGGGTTATGTCCAAATAATTTTCGGTTATAGTCCCCACTACCATTATGGGGATTATGACCGAAATGAATGTGGTCATAATCCCCATAACGGAAATGGGGATTATGTCCGTGGGAATTATGTCATGTCACCTAGAAAATTGCAACGAAAAAGCTAAAAAAATAGCACAAAAACTTTAACCCTTTATATCTCTGGTGTTATAAGAGTTAGAGAGTCGAATAAAAGTCCAAATGAAAGCTTAGAACTTTGGCTACAAACCAATGTATACTCTTTATGGCCTTATATACGTAACATTTTTGAGATATTTGAAAATTAAAAAAAATAAAAAATTAAAATCGCGTTTTGGCGCTTAAAAGTTTAATGAAATTTCTCCATGTCAAGGAATGTTCGAAAGGAATTTATTTAAGCTTTCAAATGATACTAATTTCATCCAAATCGGATAAGTACTTTTTAAGATATTTAAGAAAAACGTTTAAACTTTGAAGGCCCGCCCACTCGAAAGAGGGCGTGACCCCTCCAGTTTGACTGCACATTTTTGCTCTGTGAGATCAAAGGTTAAAAGTTAAAAAAATAAAAATAAAAAAATCGCAATTTCGGTAAAGTGGTTTAGTTCCTTTGGAAGGTTATTCCAATGGCTGAGTTAGCTACCCATAACTGTCCCCTAACGTAATAGAAAACGTAGTTTTTTGTGCTTTATTAAAATCATTTTTTGTGATATTTTTGGATGATATTCGGAGATCTAACCACACATTTTCGATTAACATTTTGATGCTGATTCTGTTGAGGTAGTTGAGGTAAAAGTTCTCAAAAAATCTGTTTTTGGCTATTTTGGAGAACATATGTATATCTTTCAGATTAATCCGCATTTCAAAATGTTCCCAAAAAAAAAAAAAACGAATTTTTGTTATCTCCACTTAATCCTTGAAAAAGTATGATACCCGCATTTCAAATTTTCGAAATTAACTCTACTGTACATATTTTGTGGTATTCCAATGCTTTTTATTTGTATTAAGAAGAGCTCCAGTGATACACATCAATACCATTCTCTGTACCTTTGTGTAGGGTATAATATAATAGGTCTTGACCATCTATAAATATTTAGCTTTTTATGCCCTCCAACCACAGTATGGGGGTATACTCACTTTGTCATTCCGTTTGTAACGCATCGAAATATCGGTCGGGGACCCTATAAAGTATTGATCCACGATCGATTCTAAGACTTTCTGTGAATGTCCGTCCGTCCGTCTGTCTGTAGATGGCACGATGCAGTCCAAAATAAAAGAGATATCCTCCTTGAATTTGGCACGAATATGTCTTATGATCCTACGCAGGTTAAGTTCGGAAATTGGCGATGAACCAACCTCTGAAAAAATACACTTTTTTACATGTTTTTTTGTATTTTTGTTAAATAAATGAAACATTTGGTATATTTATCGCGATGGGAAGTTGCTCTCAACGGCCCCCACTGATCCCATCAACCCCCCCCCCCCCCCCCCAAAACGCCTCTGACAATTTTTTTTTTATATTTTGGAGGGTATAAAAGATTCGGCACAGCCGAATTTAACCCTAGGAGGATCAGGGATTTTTTGGCGCTAAATGGTAAAACTAGGTCTGCACAGACCTATATGGGATTTATATGGGAATACATAGGCAGATATTCTAAAAGTGTGTGAAAATGTGTTTAATGCTAGGAAAAAGTCTAAATGAACAATAAAAACATATTAGTACATTTTTCAGGTAACAATTTACCTTATTTTATTAATTATAGCTTAGAAAATTAAGTCTTGGGACGGCAAATAAGGCACGCGTATCTGGCATTTGAATGCTGTTGACATATCGGATTTTTGCAGTACATGCAGTGAAAACGAGTTTTTCGCTGTTTTTTATCAGTTTTATAGCACATCGAGCACGATGGTCGAGTTGAAGAGGAAGCGGCATGGGCTGGTTGATCATCTATCGGTGGGCCTCCAACCGCCTGCAAAAAGTTGAACAATTGATTTTATAAATTGAATTGAAAGAAAAAATAAGTGCTCACCTCTACATTGAATAAGGCCATTGCCTGTTTGACGTGTTGAAAACCTCGAACAATTGGATTTTTTGCTCTCTGCTCCATGTGAGGGATCACCAGCTGTTCTGCCAACTCCATTAGGAAGACACGTCTTCGGTCGTTCCTCTTGACATGCCCCAATTTGTCATGAACGACAAAAGCAGCCAAGCCCGCCACGTCCAACATGTTAAAAAACAATGCTAACGGCCATCGGTTTGTGCCGCGTTTGCAAGTGTAACCGCCAACCATCTGATCCATGGTGTCCACTCCGGATTTATACTTATTGTAGTCCAGAATTTGAAATGGTTTCTTCGATGGCTTTGATGAATCGACGGTGTTTTTATAATGTTCGGTCGAGATGAGAACCACAGCTTTTTTCTTTTTTGGCACGTATGAGCATAATGCGATGTCATTATTATGGTAACCGAAAACTGTGCTGAATACCTCTCGATTTGGATCCAACATCTCCTTCGGTATGCAGGCTTTGTTTTTGCGCATGGTGCCTACATATGCCAAACGTTTTGTCATCAAAACCGCAGCCAAATCATAGGACGAAAAAAAATTATCGGCATATACGGTTCGACAGATCCGACATATTTTTCGGCCAATTTTAGAACAATGTTCTCGCCTTGATTTACAGCACGCTCTTCATTAGGCTGTTTCCCAACATAAATTATTCCTTTCAAAGGATAATTGGAATTGGCGTCACACATCCACCATACTTTTATGCCGTATTTGGCTGGTTTCGACGGTATATACTGGGTGAAACGCGTGCGTCCTCGGTACGGAAACAATTGCTCATCAATAGTTATCTGAGCACCTGGAACATATAGACGCTCCAAGTTTTTCATGAGCATGTTCCAAACGTCGTCGATGGCAGCCGATTTGCTTTCTAATAGCCTAGCGGGTCTTGTGTTGCCGTTATCAAATCGAATATATCGTAGAATTGATTTATATCGGTGAGCAGACATCGTCGCCTTGTAGATAGGGTTACCGTTGTGGCCCCACAACTCATGAACTGGCTGACTGTTTGACCCGAATATGCCGGCAAACAAAGTAAGGCCAAAAAATGCGTAAATTTCATTTTCGGTTACAGGTGTCGTCCATTCTCTCTGTGTCTGTTCAGGATTCTTTTCAGACCATAGACGGCATAGCTGTTGGGCCTTACGGTTCGTTTCACGTACAATTATACTGACGATCTCGGGTGATATTAGCATTTTAAAAATCGAAACCGGGTTTCGCATAATCCTTGGAACCGGGCCTTCATGACCCATGGTGACGCAATTGTGCGCACGATGTCTACCTGTGGCCGGCGGAGCACTAGACCAAAGCTTTCCATCCTTTGACCGGTAGTTTATAATCGAGCTCGACGAACATGGCTCCTCGTCCATATTGACGTCTTCGAGCGCTTCATAGGCAGCTGATGCGGCTGCATAGAAATCTTCTATATCATCATCGTCATATGGAACCTCGGCTTCTATAACGATATCTGTCTCAGCATCGGAAGCCTCATCTCCTAACACCGGCATATAATCAGGATCAGTGTCGTCGTCGTCTTCGAATGGATCGAGCTTATCGGCCTCTTCTTCTGCACAGGCCAACCATGCTCCTAACCTTTCTTGCATTCGAATCTTCTCTTCTACCGATAAGTTTTGATATCTTGTGGTGCAATTTATCACGTCCATCATATCATCATCGAAACTAGATGATGATGACATTTTTTTGTGGAAAAAAATCTAAAAAATTAATTTCAATAAAAACTCACAGATGTTTACACTTCAAATGCTACTGCTCAGACAAACAAGCTGATCGGTTCAAAGCGATAGGGTGCCGTCCAGGCATATTTCTTACTTTTTGCATTTCTTACAGATTTTTTTAAAAAAAATATGAAAATTAAATTTTGCCGATATTGCGCCGCCGCGGAGGAAAATTGATACCCCCCGAAAATTTCGTGTCTGATTGGATGCCCCCTGCTATATTAACTCGTTACCTGCGTTCTATTAAATTTTTGGGTTCGAAAATAGTTTCAATCGCATGCCACACCATTCATATTACACATAGGTCTACACAGACCTAGTCTTACCATTTATGACTATTTTTTTGTAAACACGAATAAAACATAAAATAAACCGATTAGGGATCTGATATTGTGTTATTGTGTTCTCAAGACCTGCTCCTAGGAAGTCATGGACGGATTAGTCTCTAACATGCGAAACAATAAAGTTATACACACTTTAATATGCAAAAGGTCTGCACAGACCTGGTTGACCATCCTAGGGTTAACACTCCTGTTGTGTTTAAAGTTAGACTAAAAGCTTAAAAAAAAACTTTCACGACCATGTCGATTTGAAGCTACTATCCCTTCAAGGATGGCTAACCACTATCTTAGAAGATTTGATGTAAAGTCTACTTCTTAGGATGCTATCTTTTCATAGAATTCCATTTCTCATATAGAGCTTTAAATAATATATAAAATATTTTTTTTTTATTAATAAATGGCTTATGCATGCATAAAGTTTCTTTTTAAAGAATTTTGAAATTCCAAACTGGGAAAAGAAGAATCATCTGTTCGTTCAGTTTTCATTAAGCATTAAATTTTGAATATGTGTGCTTTTTTTTTGAATATGTAATACTCTTAACATTCAATTTCATAAGCTTTTTTATATCATATGAAAGCTTATCATATGCTTTTATCTTAAAACGTCAAAAAAATAAACATCAGTTGTCATCTTTTCGTTTGTAAAAAAAAAAACAACAAATATTCATTATATATTTTGTAACTAAATGTCAAATAATAATAAATAAAAAAACAAACATAAAATAATGAATCATTTAACTTAAAAAAGAATTTCAATTTGATTTTCTCTTTTCTCTCCATTTTTTTTTTATATATATATATTATTGTTATTATCTATATGTGCTGTCATTTTTGTTCTCTCTTTACATCTCTCCTTTCTGTCAACATAAAATGTAATCAAACAAAATATGGGGTGAAATAATGACAAAATTTCATACTCATTTCTCGTACCAAAAAAACAAAAAAAAAACGAAACTTAAACTAAAAAAAAAAACTGTTGTAAACGTCATTTATATTTTTTTTCTTGCCAAAAATTTCGTACATTTTTTTCTGTCTAATATCTGTATATACAATATTATCAATGTATGTGTGTCTAAACTAATACTAATGCAAAAAAATAAACAAATTTCATTTGTGTGTGTGTCTATTTGTGTGCGTGTCTATTAAATCTAACAAAACCAACACTATAATATAATATAAAAAAAAAATCTGCAAAAAAACCCTGCAAAATCAAATAAAAACAATCACAACCAAAAATTTCAATTGATTCAATTTTTTTTTTTTTTTGTTGAAATGTGTAAAAAATCATTATTAACCACTTTTAAATGCCTAAAACTATACTATAAAAATAAAATAATTTGCAATCAATGAATGAATGAAATACAATAATAATAATAGCGTGGCACAATACAACTATACAATTTACAGAGCACAACTATGCCTATACTCTCGCTGAACTCGCATAATATACCAACGGGCACCAGCAGCTATTCCGCGCTTGGTTTAAGTGGTACTGCCGGAGGTTCAGGCTTACCTCCACTGGGTGCTTCTTTAACCCATCCCACCTTAGGTCTGGATACTGGAGCACTAATGGGTACTTCCGGCTTATCTGGCCTCGGTACCGGCCTAGCTGGTACAGCTTCCCTTTACGGTTTGGGTTCCGGTGTTGGTATCGGCACTGGTATGCCCAACACATTTGGTCCTCCTCCCTCATATCTAGATATTGGTTCAACAGTCTCATATCCCTTTACGTCGGCGGCCATACGCAATGCCAACAAAATGAAAATGCTGGATGAAATGGATATTCCATTGGCGCGCTATGGTAATCGTAGTTCACCTTGCTCACCAATTCCCACTAGTACTTGGGGCCTGGATGAATTTCCTGATAGCATGAGTGCTTCAATGTTACACAGTCGTGGCGGCTTAGCTTTAGGACAAATGGATATGGAATGTAAGTATTGTAAGTTATAGTAAGGGGAAATTTAAAATATTCACAGTTTAGCTAGAGTTATTTAGAATTTCCTTGTATTGATTTATCAAACCTTTAAATCCCGCTTGTAAATTATAAATCCCGTTGTTTTTTTGTTCTTAGCTCGCAATCATAATTTGAATGGCGGCATCAGTGAACCACAAGTTGATATGTTGGATATACCCGGCAAGGGTCGTTGTTGTGTGTTTATAGCTCGTTTTCCTTATGATCCACCAGAGTAAGTATGTTTTAATTATATTAATATTTTTTTGGGGGATTTCTATGGTAATTTACAAGAAAAGAATTAGTGTAAAATGTACTAGCAAAATTTCTTCCTTGTAGGTTAGGTTGGATGGGCTTTCGCCATTTGGCGAATTCACTTGGAGGCCAGAGGGCCCATTGTGATTCCCTTAATTCTACTTCCCTACTCCTACTTCCCTACTCCTCCTCTGATGCAAAGTTCTACTTCTTAAACCACGCCGATTCTCTGAGATATTCTGCTAAAAACGTCAATAAGACACCGTTTAGACAATCCAGTCATCGAAAAATCTTTGCCCCAAATGCTTAAGGCGGCTTCTCATTAGACCCGTACGTTTACATAACAAGTGTTTTTCAGACTCCTCCTCCTCCACTTCCCCACAACTTCTACAATAGTCCCTATCAGAAATTTCCATACGCCATGCCATCTGGCCAATCATACAGTGTCCAGTAAGAACTCTTACTAACAGGCTAACCGTCCGTCCGTCCGACTTTTTGTCCTCTTAGGATTTGGCACTGGCCAGAGGGTTCTCGATATCCTGCACGTAGTCAATCCTATCCTTCATACTATTCTAAGATATCCCATCAATTTCGTTCATCAATTCCTCTATAGAAACCGAGATGTCAGGTTTTACACGTACCCCCACCGACTCCGAGCCATTCCGAACCATTTCTCGCACATTCATCAGCCAATTCGTTCCCAGGGATCCCACTTTGTCCAGGGACCCAGATTAGCTTGACTTTGTGCTGACTGATTCTACGAAGGGATTGTATACAATTTCTAGCGATTACTGATTTTACAGTGTTTGATTCCAAGGCTTTCAGAGCTGCAAGACTATTCACGAAATTGTTAATGACACAAGGACAAAGGTCACTTGTCATGATCATCTGCGCGGCTTTACCAATTGCAAGTACCTCAGCCATGAAAACAGTCTCAAGTCTCAATGAGGCCCCGATTTCAAGACGTTCAGAGTAAACTGCCGAGCCCGTACCCGTCTCCATCTTTGATACGCCCGTAAATATTGAGACCGAAAGGGCTGTCAAAGTTCGTCCGTGGTAAGATATAGTCGGTTCTCTGTTTAGTTCCGTCTGTAACTTTATAAAGACGAAGTGGAAGTTGACAAGTTTTCAAAGACGTACTAGGTTAGGTTCAGGTTAGGTTGTAAGTAGCTTCTGACGTTTAACGTCAGCTCATATAGACTTAAAGGTCCGTTGTGATACCACGGTACTGAAATAAGGTTTCCTAGTAACCCCTGCCGTTAAACCAATTTAAGTTCCTTATCAAACTAAGGTATTGAATTTTAACATCCAACAAATCAGAAAGATCGTGCAGCTTCCTAGATCCCAGTGAAGCAACTGTCGGACGAGAAAGGGGGCGGGCAATGGCAGATAAAGTGTTGGATAGCTTCTAACTCTTCCTTACCCATTCCATTTATGCAAAAAACATTTGACGGCACATTTAACCTCTCTTCGTGCTTTCCTATAAGACAATGTCTCGTAATTACAGCAACCAACGTCGAAATATCTCCTCTTGAAAGCGAAATCAGCTCTTTTGTGGGATTCTGATTAAGAGAAAGCTAACTCTGTTGTGTTGTCTCACACGTCCATACATGTGCCCATCTCAGTTTAGTCATACTAACACACAGAGGTACAGAGATATGAGACAAATGGCATTTGAAAAAGTAGTGAACAGAAACCATATGGTAATGTTTACGAAATTGTATCACAAATCAAAATCTGAGCGAGATGGAAGTTATAAAGTGAGAATGCAGATCGCTGTTTGTCTCTCTTTGTTTTCCGTTGGAACTTTAGTGTGGTATTACCAGATTTTGGCTATTATTCTTGGCGATGCCAGATCTACAACACGGTACATTACTCAATAACTCTGCTAACACATTCGAGTGTCGAAGGAACCCGTGTCCCTATTACTGCAGTGCATTGTGTTGACATCAGGAAAATCGGTAATGAGGAGGACAAAAAATGGAGTAGTGTGGATATTTGACTTGATTTTATCCACATTGAAAGAAACTGGAAAGACTTTTGCGGAGAGATTATCCCACATACGGCTAGTTCAACTGATAAACGAACCTTCTCTGTAATGCGCTGTGCGATCAAATGAACAATCGACAACAAACGGATGTGATTTACTAAACAACCGAGTGTTGCGAATAAAAACTCGGGCTGTGGGGATAAGTTCACTTATTTCAGCAGAACATTTTGCATGGTAATACCAATGGAACAGAGTCACACCACCCACATTCCGACGATGCTTCAAGGAGCCAATAGACTTGGATACCCTATTGTCATTGATAAGCATCAACTCCCTCCTTTACCTAAAGTTCAGTAGCTCCAAAATAGAATTTGAAGCCCCTGCCCATATATGGGATGTGTGTTCCATCTTTGGTCGGATATAGGCTGAGAACCCATCTATAACAATACATATAGAACGAACTTTGAAGAAACCTGAAATAAATAAAGGAAGTCATTACCAACACCAAAGGCATTAAGTTTAGATATGAGCGCGCCGTCCCACGCACAA
The DNA here is from genome assembly GCA_963921195.1 of Pegoplata infirma. Taxonomy (NCBI): domain Eukaryota; kingdom Metazoa; phylum Arthropoda; class Insecta; order Diptera; family Anthomyiidae; genus Pegoplata; species Pegoplata infirma. The sequence goes on from OY992536.1 coordinate 99,648,394, forward strand.
TAAAATGCCTTGAAAATATCCAGAGCAACCTCCTTACTCTCACCAAAATGGTGGATCGAACGACTCCACCGTTCCGAAAGGAACGCCAACAGATCCCCAGTACTTAGAAGGAGTTCTTCGAAAACCATACTGTCGATCGTTTAAAAATAGTATACCTAACAAGGTGGCACTTTCGAGAGCGCTAAGCATATTGCGATTAGGCGGCAATTATCATGGTTATTAGCCGTAACCTTTTTAGGGATTGGCAACCTTCCAACATGAGAGAAAGACTCCCGCATGTTATGGCGAAATAAAAAGATTAGCGAATGGACCTTTTCTGAATGTCATTTTTGGTTGAGACGATAGAAAACTATTCTGAATTTCAAATAAAAGGGCGAGATTGAAGTTTATCACCAATTTAGGTGTTTGGTAACCGAACGTTCGGCCAAATTAAAATAGTTCGGTTACCGAACGTTGAAATTGGGTGTACCACTGCTATAAACAACTAGTAAACGACTTAAGGGCTAAAGCCTCATCGTTTTCCCTTTTAGCCCTTATAAAGCTTTTCTTACCCGTTCCTCAATATTACGCCTGAAATTCAACTTTCTATCTAGAAATACTCAAGATACTTTGCTCCATCTGAGAAGGTGATTTCAGTGCCGTCCAGAAAAATATGATCAAAAGCAGGAGTCTTATTTTTCCTTGTAAACAAAACAAGCTCTGTTTTACTTGGATTAACACCTATACCACAGTCTCTTGCCCATTTAGACAGATCTTTCAGAGAACCCTGAAGAACGTCCCTCAATGTTGGCAGATGCTTCCCCTTTACCGCTATTACGACATCGTCAGCAAATGCAACAACATGACAACCACGTGCTTCTTGAGATATAAGCATTGAATTCAGTGCCAGGTTCCAAAGGAGAAAGGAAAGAACACCTCCCTGTGGTGTGCCCCAATTCACAAATCGAGATATGACAGACTCCCCTAATTCAGACGTTATACGTCTATTGGGAAGTTTTCCACCATTAAAATGATCCCACGATTTACTCCCAGACCAGGCAATGCCACAATTATCGAGTCTGGGATGACAATATTAAAAGCCCCTCTTTATTAAGAAAGTCCACAATAGTGTTCTCCTTTACCAAAGCGATCTGCCAATTCTGCTCATCTTCTTATAACTTTTAAGTTAAAACCTGTATGCAGACCAGTCCTCGGCCGCTCTTGAAGGTTTAACCTAATAGCAGACAGTCAATTTCCGCCAAACTTTGCGGTTCAGATAAAGGTGCTTCATCCAAAAGCAAAGAAAAAGTCTCCCTATATTTCACCCAGTTTGTTCTTCTCAGATTTCTAGACACTGTCTTAACCGGACCACTCTCTCTAAGTAAAAGCTCAATGTTCTTTCGAAAACTCTCCAGTCATCAATTTGATCAGACAATGTATCTGATACAAGTGTTACGTCAAGAACCTCTTGCCGTCTACTTGTAACGAAAGTTGGTTCACTACCCTGTTACAAATATACCAGTTAGTGCTTAATAAAAACTCCAAAAGTCACTCACCTCTATCATTTGTGTCTGTGCTTCCCCATATCGAATTATGTGCATTAGCATTACAGCAAACTACTAACTGGTGTCCCCTAGATTCAAACTCCCGAATCAAACCGCTAATCTCTTCCGCAGCAAGAGTGCAATTGAGGCTGCCTTACAATGATGGAGGTCTGTTGTGCTTACAGCACTCGTGATTTCTAAAGCAGCTGCTTTTATAGTAAGTCTAGCTATGATCGACAGTTTTCAAAATGAAACCTAAATCGAATCCAAATCTTACATTACATATCTGATCCAGTTTTATAACTCCTTAAAGAACTTGGTTTTGTGAAACTTTTTAATAAATTTCATCGATTAAGGACAGAAAGTCGAACAGTAGGTTTTTTGTTACCTAAATGTGTTTTGGTTGGGTTTGAACAGATAACACGAATCAAAAATTAGACACTTATTTTAACCTGAAAAATGGGTAGTTAAATATGTCTATTGTCGTAACTGACTTGAAAGTTAAGCTCTAGTTATAATTTTCATCTCATACTAATCTTAAAATTATTATTTTATTTTCCAAGCAGAGATGCCGAAGGAGAACTCTCCCTATGTGCAGGTGATTATTTGTTAGTATGGACCAGTGGTGAGCCACAAGGTGGTTATTTAGATGCTGAATTGTTAGATGGTAGACGTGGCCTGGTGCCAGCTTCATTTGTGCAACGTTTAATAGGTAAAATGAAGTTAATGGAATTTCAAATATTGTTCAAACTAATGCTAACTTTCTCTCTTTTGACACACTTTAGGTGATGATCTTTTAGAATTTCATCAAGCTGTTCTATCCACCTTACGTGATGCTGAAGATGGTTCTATGCAATGTGATTCAACATCGTTGCCCTCATTGCCACCGCACAATCCATTGCTCACCCATACCCAAGAGGATTTGGCTAGGCTAAGTGAAACTCATACAGATTTGGAGCATGATCAAGATGATATTAGTGATAATGGTAAGATTTGTATCATTACTAACGAATTATGGATGTTTTGTTAACAACTTTTTTTTATAATTTGATGTGTTGAACGTGTTTAAATTTGAAATAATTTTTTAGACTGTAAGCATAAAACTATTTTTTTTGTTATAAAAATAAATGCATTAAGCTTGAAAAGACTTTATGCTAGAAATCCATATTAATAATTGTAGAAATTGAATTAAAACTATCAACTTATATAAAGAGAAAATAATGTATCAACACAAGTGTTTTGCATAAGCCCCAACGTGAGCGCCAAAAAACCGAGGCGGGTTTTTAAATTTTAAAATTACTCGAAAGTATTTTCTAAAATATTTATTAACAAGAACAAATATAATAAAGAACAAATGATGGTTGTCGTAAAATTTTAATCTTTTCCAAAACTAAAATATGTTAATTTTAAATTAGAGCCCAACCACACCCCTCATCAAGCAAGTTTAGGTAGTGTTAAAATGATGACAAAAACGGGTAATGGAATTTCACTTCTCTTTATTTCGAACTTTAAAAATCGTTAACATGGAAATCCTAGCTGATCCTGTTTTCGAATTATTGCTTTATAATTACACTCTTCGACAAGAATAACCTCCCATTGATATATTCAACTGATTATTATAGACTTTGCTCTCTTGAATCCAAATCTACCATCCAATTTTTTCCAGCATGTACCGTTTTTGAGATATTCGCTGATTAAAAGTAAAAAAAAAACAATAATTTCGCACTTTTGGGGGTCCACGGTTATGTTGCTTCCAATGATAAGGACTTGATTTACTATAAATTTTACCTCCTGATTCCAAAACTGCAATCCAAATTTTTCGTTTTCGAAAAATTCGCGATCGAGTTTTCGCGTGGAAAAATTTTTAAACGCGAATGTCTCGAAAACGGAACATGCTAAAAAATTTGAATTTAAGTTTTGAAGTAAGGAGGTCCATTTTAAGAAATCAAGTCCGATTTTTGGAAGAATTTGTAACAGTGGACCACCAAAAGTGCAAAATTATTGGTTTGTTGACTTTTTAACAGCGAATATCTCAAAAACGGTACATGCTAGAAAAAATTGGATGGAAGATTTGGATTCGGGAGAGCAAAATTTATAAGAATCAACCTATACCTACTTGAAGAGGGGTGTGCAACATAACCGACTTTTTGTTGCTACAGTTTTTTCTCTTCCAAAAAAAATTTAGTAAAATTTAGCTAAAATAACATAATTTCTCTATATCTCTCACAACAGTTCCAGCACCAAAACATTTGACATTGGAAAGACAACTGAATAAAAGTGTATTGATTGGTTGGTCGCCACCGGAACCGTGTGGCTATAATTTAATTGACAGTTATTATGTTTATGTGGATGGAGTGCTCAAAGTTACTGTTAAAGCAAATGAACGCACACGAGCTCTTATAGAGGGTGTGGACTCAAATAGAGTATGTTTCAGATTCTCTCGTTAAGAGAGTAAAAAAATAATTTCTTGTTCTTGTTATTTTTCAGCCTCATCGTATAAGTGTACGCAGTTTAACCAATAATCGCCAACAGTCACGAGATGCTGCATGTACCATGATTATCGGTCGTGATACTTCACATTTGGGTCCATCATCTGTACGAGCTACACATATAACGTGTTCATCAGCTGTCATAACATGGCTGCCGGCAAATTCAAATCATCAACATGTAGTTTGTGTAAATAATGTCGAAGTACGCACCGTTAAACCGGGTGTTTATCGTCATACTATAACCGGTTTGGCACCCAGCACACAATATCGTGTAACAGTACGTGCTAAACATCTAAGAGCACCCGGTGGTCATCCGACACCGGGACGACCACAAGAAGAAGCTCCCGGAGCATATGCTGATTTCCGTACCCTAACAAAAGGGTTACCTGATCCTCCACAGGTAAGAAATTTGTGGTTTTTTCTAGTAAGGATTATCAAATAATGGTTCCAAAGCAGATTTTTATTAGCAGGGTTTTTTATTTTGATAAAAAGAACTAGTTCGAAAACACATTTTCACTTGTTGGAATGTTAATATATTTTGAAATTGGAAATAATTGTTCCAATAATGCGAACGACTTTTTCTGAATGAATCCACTAATTTCCATTCCTTTATAAGGAACAAAATTCTTTTGTGAGGGTTTGAACGCGGGATTGAAAATCTAATACTTTAGTACTTTTTCAATCTGAAAAGTACCGCAGTTACCGAAAGACTTAATAATTATTTTTTTTTTCATTATTCTATTTGCGCAATTGCCCTTTTCAGTATGGGATAAACCTCTCAGAAGGATTCCGGACAGATCCGATTGGTCAGATGGACTTGACATACCTAAGGAAGCACTTGAGGTTTTCATTGGTAGCTCCGTAATGGACGTGCAATAAACCGTTTTTGTGAGACTACTAGATTACAGACTCTTTTTTCGTCTAACGGACCAGTGTAGTGTATTTCAGGGCGAGATCATGTCCATAAAATGGGCTGTATATGGGATGGGATGACAACGGAGCTATTCAATATTTCGCGGTTTAGACCCCCACATCAAGAATTGTCCAAGAATGCCTGGAATTTCATAATGAGCTCATACACATGCAATATTGTTGCACGACTTGTTGGATGGACGTGTTTTTGTAATAATCGTCAAACAAGCATATACACGATCAAAATCGCAATTTTTAACGATGCTGATAGTGTGTGGCCACCTTTAGGGTGGTTAAGTTAAACTCAAAAATGATGGTCAGTTGTCAGTTAAACCTAGGTGCAAAAACATAAATAAAACAACAGCTGACTTTCAAAAATAGTTGTAAGTGTTGCCATTTTTTTGTATTTTATGAGAAAAAATGTGCATCTCAAAATAAATTGCGAGAAGTTATTACCGACAACAAAGGTTTTAAGGTTAGATATGAGCGCATTGTGCCACACACAATCAAATGCCTTGGAAATATCCAGAGCAACAACTTTACTCTCACCAAAATAGTGGATCGAACGACTCCAAACGTTCCGAAAAGAACGCCAACAGATCCGCAGTAGAATGGGTTTTCCAGAAACCATACTGTCGATCGTTTAAAAGTAAGGTGGCAATTTTCCATACTCTCCATCATTATCGAGTGTCCTGAGCTTATTGCGATTGGGCAGTAATTATCGGGGTTATTAGCCGCACACTTTTTAGGGATTGGCTGCATATTGTCAACCTTCCAACATGAAGGAAAGACTCCCGCAAGGTACGACGAAATGTAAAGATTAGTCAGTGGACGTTCTAAGCACTAAGCAAAGCACTGTTTCAGCACCAGGGCTGGTATACCATCCGGTCTTGGTGACTTGTATACGTTAAGATCCACAAGAACCCTTTTATCTGCACGAGCTCGAAAAAATATCTTGGGCATAGTACCCTCTTGCTTTCGGGCAGTGGTTGATTGCTTTCCGGGAGGAAAAAATTTCTTGTGAAATGGCCAGCCAACAGGTTAGCTTTATAACCGGTTTAGCCGAAGTGAGCTTTGGTGGAATAACTGACTTCCTTCCAAGCACTTTTCGCCACGGCATCGACGTTACTGTCGAGGAAACAAAGTTTCCAATTTAAATGCTGAAAAAAGTTATCAAGCTCCGCCCCACGAAAAAAGTCGATATAGCCATTTTTCGCATTTTCAACCTCAAGTAACTAAAAAACGTGACGTGATGGAAAAAGTTGGATAACAACACCTTTGATTTGTTGAGCGGGTTAATTATTCCTCCCAAGTATCTCAAATTCTCCACTTGATTTATCATTCCGATATGTATTCTGAGGCTCTTCTTTTCTCGACTTATTATCATGGTTTTAGTCTTGTTCATATTGATTCTATTGCCTATTCTATTAATCGAATGCCCCGAAACCAGCTACACAACCTAGTAGCAGCTGTTAAAGTGCACAGTGCAAGCTTCGGTTAACACGCCAGTAAAATGGAAATTCCCGATCATTACGGGAAGTCAGACTGATGTCGGAACTTGGAAGGGAAAGATTCGACATATAAATTTCCCTGTCTATATCCGGCATACGCCCATTGGAGAGCAAAACCCTTTGGAAGCCCGGTGTTGAAGGATTTGACATGTTTTTCTGGTATAAATCTCATTCATCGGGTACCAGTAAGATTACTTGAACATTATTTCTCTTCCTCTCCCCTTCTTATCTTTAGTATAACTAACTAAACGGGACTACGTTCTTCGAAATACCCATATTAGGGTTATAACTTTTTCAATTTTTTGCAAATATCAAAAAGTCCATCCCATAGTCGTATAGCCCATGAAAAAATATTAAGAAATGATGTCTTACTTTTTCGCGATCGTTAAAAAAGTTCACGCACCAAACGCAATGAAGTTTTGAATATTAGTTTTTCTTTTAAGTATAAACAAATTAAATTTAATTGCAAAATATTTATGATTTTCTTGTAATTTCATTAATAAAAAAACAAAATCTCATCAATTGAATGGAGGGCGCGAAAAAATCGCGATATTATGACGCTATTTCGCGGATTTTTTTAATTTGCTAAATTTTAGTGTCAGGTGATAGGTTCTATGAGGCAGTAATTCTTTTCAGGAACTAAAGATTATAATCGCGGAATTTTGGTGCTTTTTCGCGGATGTTATAAATATGTTAAATGTTGGTTCCTTCTGATATGTAGTCATGAGTGTATGATAATTTTCAAATAATTAAGATATGACGTCATAATATAAAATTTTTAAAACAACAAAATGAAAAAAATCATTCTTGGGGGAGTTTTAGAAATTGCATTCGGTGCGTGAACTTTTTCACCGAAATGACCGAAAAAATTGATTTTTGTTATCTGTACAACATTTCCCATAGCGTGGTGGGATGGACTTTTTTTGTCCAAAAAAAGTTATAACCCTAACCCATATAGGATGGCTATTTGGCGACTGCCTGCTTAGTATGCACTTCTTACCTAATCTAGGTTAGAAGTGGCTACGAACTCTTACCATCAGCCCACACAGACTCCGAGGTCCATTGTGATACTACGGGGAAAATAAGAGGGTCCAAACCATTAACCAAAATTAACCAAACCATTAACCAAAATTGAGGCCCGTATGAAACTTATAAAACGATGTGTTCGATTAATCATAGCGATTATACAAGTGCTAAACGGTTCAGATTACAAAGTAGATTAAAATTCTTATTTACTGGATTAGAATATGAGACAGTGTCCGTTTGTCATTGTAATCTGCAGTAAAATTTTACAAGTACCACCAGGGTCGCCAGTTTTTTTTTTAATGTCATTTACAATTTACAAATTAATTTTTTTAAATTTATAGAAAAAAAATTTCATACATGATTTTTATAAACATTATTCCGGATTTTCAACAAATTTAAAAAAAATTATTAAGAAAAAAGTTTTAAAAAACCGTTTAAAATTCCCAATATGAAATTTCTGTCTAGAATAATTCTCAGAAAGTATTGAAAAAAACTAATATAAATTTGTACCAGAATTGAATTTATTATCCCTGTATAGAAAGAAGCATAGTTTGATAACACCGTCCGACAGCCAATATTAAACATGAACCAGATGATATACGTATGAAAGAAGAGATCACATGAAGTAAAAATGCATTTACAGTTTTTTATTTCGTGATCCTGTTTTCTTTTAAAAGGACTTCAAAATTTTAAAGGATACATTTTGTAAAATATTTTTTTCTCCCCTAATTTTTCCATTTTACCATATCAGTACAAAAGAATGTGAATAAAGTCATTTAAAAACTTTGTCAAAATATTTTGATGAACATTTTGAATAATATTGTAGGATACATTTTTGAAAGGACGCAACTTACCTCCTTTTCCTGATATTTAAAAATAATAAAATATGAAAATTAGTGGAGATCCTCCTCTTTCATTTGCTATCAATAGTGGCATCCTAGGACAAGTACAAATATTAAAAAATATTTTATTAAATTTAATCCTCTAGAACTTTGGAGTCCTTTTAAAAGAAAACAGTTTTATTAATTTTTCCACATTTTAATTTTGTCGTATCAGGATGAAAGGATGTGAATAAAGTCATTTGAAAAATTTTTCAAAATATTTTGTTGAAAATTTCGAATGATATTGAAGGATACATTTTTAAAAGGACTAAACTAACCTCCTTTTTCCTGATATGTTAAAATTATACAATAGAAAAATTAGGAGAGATCCTCCTCTTTCATTTGCTATCAGTGGCATCCTAGGACAAGTTAAAATATTAAAAAAATATTTATATAAAATTTAATTCTCTAGAACTTTGAAGTCATTTTAAAAGAAAACAGGATCACGAAAAGAAAAACTGTAAATGCAGTTTTACTACATTTAGGGCGGATTACTCAATGAAAAGTTAGCTGCTAACTGCCGATTTAACGGAGCCTTATGTCAAAATTTGTATGAAAAATTTAAATTTTTAATCCAGCCTTAGTCTCTAGTTTCAAACGAATATTATCCAGTTCATGTTTAACGATCTTTTTTCATTTTTGTCGGACGGTGTAATAATATACATAATAATATGTTTAATCATTTATTTTTCTGTTAATTTCAGGATATACAACTTGAGGCTGGTCCTCAAGATGGTACCATTCTTGTGACATGGCAGCCAGTTAATAGGCCCACATCATCGGGGCCTATAACCGGCTATGCTGTGTACGCGGATGGTAAAAAGGTAACCGATATCAATTCACCTACGGGAGATCATGCTCTGATCGATATTGGTAAATTGGGTCAGTTTAATCCAAGAGCCGTTACCATACGTACTAAATCCAGAGAAGCACAATCGGCCGATAGTGCACCCATATTAATACCAAGTAACACAAGATAAACATCAAATAGCAAAATCTATCCTAAACTAATTCAAATTTCTTTAAACTTCACTTTCAGATTCCGTACGTAGTGCTGTCGGTAGAAGGGGACCAAATCAAATGGGTATGGGCATGGGTCAAATGGGACCCCAAGGACCACATGGTCCTATGGGTATGCAACAACAGCAACAACATATGATGGGGCATCCTCAGGATCCCCATCATTATGATCCAAATCAAATGCAACAACAACAGCCCGGCATGCAACAAACAGGCATGCAACAAACAGGCATGCAGCAACAATCAGGCATGCAACAGCAACCCGGTATGCAGCAACAACAGCAACCTGGTCAACAGACCGGACAACAAGGCCAACCGGTATGTTTCGTATTAACCTTTCTATCAAAAAAATCTTTACCCAACAAAAATATCAAAAAAGAAAAAAAAAAAGAAAAACATACATTTCTATACCAGTTCAAGATGTTTTTTACATGCGTCTTACTTATTTCACGTTTTCGTTTCAAGTGTTCATTCAAAATACATTGTAAAATATTCTCTACTAACTTTTAACAGTCTCTTAACAAACAAAATTAACAAATATTTTGTTTTCGTTAAAATTCGTTATTTTTTTTAATTTGGCAATTCTGTACATATTGTATACACTGTAAAAAAACTACTACACAATATATATAAAACAAATTAATCACTTGTATTTTTGTTTGAACACATCAATTCTATTTTCAAAACCAAATATTTCAAATATTTTTCAATACATAATTTTTACAATCATTACACAAATCTCTCTCTCTCAACAAAATATGTTTATTTATTTTGCTTGCACTTCTTTTGAAATTCTTTCCGACTTTTATATAAAAAAATAAATTTCAAATTTTCACTACAAAAACAATTTTTTGAGTTAATGATAATTTTATTTGCATTTATGATCTTTTTACTACTTCTACATTTAAAAACTCTACCTACAACTTTTTGCAAGTTTCGTATTTTTTTTTTCAAAGATTTAAACATTTTACATCTTGGAAAAATATAATTAAAGAATAATAATTTATGAAGATGATTTAAAATTAATAAAAAAAATGTTTTATACTCTTTTTGCAATAAATATTTTACGCTTTTATAAATTGTGAACAAAACAATAATAACACCTTTACGTGAAGGTTGTGGGTTCGATTCCTACCTAAACATTAAATGGTTTCGCTACCACCAGATGACTACAAAGCCGTTTTCTTTGAATGTTTGGTCCCTTTTTTAGGCTTAAACGGCTTTCTTCCGAACCGTAAATAAAATTGTTAATTTCCGATTTTCAAAAAAAAAAAAAAAAATCTATAAAACTTTTTTTTAAGTCACAAGTAATTCAAACAAAGTCTTGCACTTGTACCCAGGGTATTAAAAAAATATTTTTTTTTTGGTACGCCCTCTTTTGTGGGCGTGTATATTAAAAAACTGTTCTAAAAATGATAAAATTGTGTACTTAAGTTAAAAAATCATTAAAAAACAATTTTCCAAAATTTATTGCGAGTGGAAGGTGTTCCCCAACGCCTCCCTCAAACCCCTACACCACCCTAAAAAAACGCCTCAGACAATTTTTTTTTTACATTTTGGAGGGTTTAAAAGATTTGTCGCAGCCAAATTTATCCTTCTTACTTGTTTTTTATACAATTTTATCATTTTAACAATTGTTCACAAAAGGGAGAGGGCTCGAAAAATCTAATTTTTTGATCCCCTAGGTCCAAGTTAGGGTTGTCAGATATATGAAGTAAAATAACTGGATAATGGAAAATATTCAGCTGGATTTAAAAAAAAATAACTGGATTTTTTTTTAAATAACTTAAAAAAATCAACCGATTTTCAAATATGAGATATTTTTAATTTGGACTTCTTTTCGGATGTAACATCAATCAAATTGCCGACTATATTGGCCACGGCAAATTGTACCCTTATTTAAGCATTTCCATTACTTTTTCGATCATCTCGGAATTTTGATGTTGAGCTCGTCAAGGGTCTTAGGATTTTTCTCGTAGAATTTTCTTTCCAAATAACCCCACAAAAATAAGTCTGGATGGTCAAATCTTGAAATTTAGGTAGCTACTTTAAATTCCCAGGATGTGCGATGTCAAAAAGGGACTTATTTTGTGAGGTTGTTTAAAGAGCAAATCATCAGATCATCGAAGATCTCAAGAAAACATTTGTGCTGAAATCATCACTATTAAAAATTAAAAAAAAAAAGTAGTGAAAATGCCGCAAAAAGAGCATTAATTTATGTTATATTCAAAAAGTAGTCAATAATTTTTTAAATATTTGTTAAAATTAAAGAAATTCTTTTTTAACTGGACAAATTATATTTTAACTGGAAACTGGACCAGACCCAAAATAACTGTAAAATCCAGGCCATTCCCGGTTGTCTGGCAACCCTAGTCCAAGTGCAGTACATTAAACTACTTCTGACCCAACATTTTTAATTGTTTAATAAATATACAAAAAAAAACAAGTAGGAAAGTTAAAGTCGGTCAAGACCAACCATATGACACCCTACATCGGTGTTTTTCGGAAAATGGATCCCAAGTGCAAACATGGACCGATTTTATCTATCTTTCGTTAATATTACTATGCTAGTCGCAAAAATTAACAAGCTGGTAAAGCTAATTCGGGTACGCTGAATTCAATGGTGTTAGCCGTTTTTAAAAGTAAGCGCTCGTATTCGCGATATTCGCGATTTAACATTTTAAAGCTAAAGTACTACAAAAATTATGCTTTTGAGATAGTTTTTAAATATAAATTTAGAAAAGTAATTTTTTAAAATTTGTGTCTGTAATGTATCGTTTTCTATACATTTTCATAAATTACACTGTGCTACAAAAACACAAAATCGAATATACTTTTGAAATGAGGTAGTTAAGGTTGTAGGTCTCGTTGAAAATATCACAAAAATGCCCATTTAACTTGCCAGACACCCTCAAATTTTAAAGTTATTGTCAAAAAACGTTTTTTTTGGGACTTTTCTCACTAAACCACGTGTAGCTTAAAAAGTTTTTCACCGATTTTCAATTTTTCAACTGTTTTGGATAGAATAAATATAGAGCTTTTTATGTGTGTGAATTGGTCTATACATTTAAGAAAGACATGCATTGATTTTTTCAACAATATCTAATTTTTTTGTTTTTTTTTTGAAAAATTTTTGAGTTTATCGATTTTTTTCTGCTATAGTTCGTTCAACAATATTTATATTTATAAACGTATTCTTAAAGAAAATTTAATTGTGAATACGATGAGCTTTATGCCGAAAAATCGAATATTAATTGAAATTGCTGTCGGACAACCCAGGCAAAAAAAAATAAAAAAATAAACGAACATATTGAGAGGTCGCGTATCATTATTTTAAAGGTTTTTGGCCCCCTGAGTTCGAATTTAACCTTGAAATTGCGCTATCTTATTAAGTTTTTGATATATCAATTTATGTTTAATATCTCAAAAACCTGACGAGATAGAGCAATTTAAAGGCCAAATTCGGATTCAGCGCGCCAAAAACCTTTAAAAATATTGTACATGAGCTCTTATGATAAATTTATATTTTTTGCCTAGGTTGTCTGAACGGTGATTTCTTGAAAAATCTTAATTTTCTTTTTTAGAAAAATTATCACAACTCTGTCAATTCTTATCTGATTTTTACAGGATAAAGCTCATCGAATTCACAACAAAATTTTCTTTAAAAATATGTTTATAAATATAAAGGTTGTTAAACGAACTATAGCAGAAAAAAATCGAAAAACTCGAAAAATTTTCAAAAAATAACAAAAAAAATTAGATATTATAGAAAAAATCAATAGATATCTTTCTTATAAGTATAGACCAATTCACACACATGGAATGCCTATCCTTCTTCTATCCAAAACAGTTAAAAAATTTAAAATCGGTTGAAAATTTTCTGAATTACACAAGGTTTAGTGAGAAAAGTCCCAAAAATCGTTTTTTGACAATAACTCTAAAATTTGAGGGTGTCTGGCAAGTTAAATGGGCATTTTTGTGATCTACTCGACCAAACCAACAACCTAAACCATGTCACATTGGAAGTATTTTTTCACTGTAGCACAGTGTTATTATTAAAATAAAAAAATTTTGAAAAAAAAAAAAATCGCGAAAAAAAATTATATATAAATTTTGTTTTATACCCTTTACTTAGGGATAGAGGGAAATCGGTTTAGCGGTTCAAAAGTTGTGAACTAAAATGTAAGAACACCTCGAAAATTTTGGTATATTCTACATAACCTAAAACTACAAAATGCTTTAAATTGGCTGCTGGTTGGCATATGTCAACAGAATTGGACACAAAATGAAAGTTTTACAAGTACAAACCAATTTAAAAAAAAAAATTTCGCGGAATTTTTTTTTTTACCAAATTTTTTTTTTTTGCGTATTTTTTTTTGCAAATAATCTCTTATTACATTGTGGAGGGTATCAATACATTCGGCAAAGCCGAATTTAAATTTTTTACTTGTTTTTATATTCAATAGAGTTTAGATGATAGAAATTCAGAAATTCAGAAATTGTCTAAATAATGTTAAAAAAGTAATGGTGTTAAATTCGGCTCTGCCGAATCTTTAATTTGATTTAATTGCTGTTTCGTTTTTTTTTTAGGGGGGGGGCGTCAGTAGGGGTCATTGGGGGTACATTAATTTATTACAAATTCATTTATTATGCTTTTTAAGCTTAAGTAATACATTTTGATCATTATTCAAAAACATTTTTAATATCCACTCCCACAAAAGGGTGGCGGGCAAAAAAAAACACATTTTTTTTTTATTTCCTGGGTCCAAGTGCAGGACCTTGAACTTTTCTATCTCTTTTTTATTTTGGACTGCATCGTGTCTTATACAGACGGACGGACGGAAGGACATACGGACATTCTAGAAATGTCTTATACCCCCATACTTAGGTAGCCCAAAACTCCTTTTTCTTCGCTACAGGTCAACGTACCTTAAAAAATTAAAGATGCTATAGTAACTAATATTTTGCGCCAAATTGCAGCACCCTACGACGATTAGAAGGGGATGCTAACTGATCACATGTGTTTGCAGCATCCGAAGAAATTAAAAAAAAAAAAATTGCAATCCTTAAAATGACTACATGGAATGGTATCATTACAAGAGCCCATAAGTCACATATGGTCATTTTGCCCTAAGGTTGTCTACAAAGGAAAATAAGGACATTTTAGTTTCGATTATGAAAAAAACATAAAATTTTTTTTGATTCAAATTAAAGATATTTGTATTACCTTTTAAATGAACTTTATCGCAACCTAATGGTCCGTATAGTTTTTGAGTTACAGCGGTTTTATTAAAATGCAGGGTTCCGCTTTTTTCATATGTATGTATTTTTTTTGTTTAAGGACAATCTTAGGACAAAATGGCCACATGTGAATTATGTGCTCTTGTTACGCTACCATTCCATATGGTTATTTTTAAGATTGCAACAAAAAAAATTTTAAGATTTCTTTGGAGGTTGCAAGCACTTATGATCAGTTAGCATCCCTTTCCAATCGTTGTAGGGTGCTGAATTTTGGCGCAAATTTTTCGTTACGATACCATCTATCATATTTTGAGGTACGTTCAGTTGTGAGTTATACTTGGTATTTGCTCACGAAAGAGCTTTTATTTGTGCACACTCATTCATCTTTTGTGAAAATGAAAAACATGCTCTTTGCTCTAGTTTCATTTTATGTGCAATGAAAGAATTAAAGAAGAAAAATACGTGTGCTTGTGAATGAATGAAAACCCTCATGAGAATTCTCATGAGCAAATGAGAATTTCATATTTTCACTCACTCACCGAATGAAAATGTTCATTAAAAAAACAAACGAAAATTTAAAATATTAAAATTTAATTTGCTAATATGCTAATATCTCGAAAACTAAGCAAGATAGAGCAAAACGGAGGAAAATTTCGGATCAAAGTCGATGGCGACAACGACGATGAATCAAAAAATTTGATTTCCGGGAAATTTTAAAATGCTAATATCTCGGAAACTACCGGCGATACGACAAAGCAATTTTGTTCCTCTTGGCAATTCGAGCAATAGTTTTTGAGTTATTTACGTTTCAAATGTATTGAACTTATTGGGTCCTAAAAATAAGGTCCCAAAATTAAAATTCTAATGTCTCGAAAACTAAGCAAGATAGAGCAAAACGGAGCAAAATTTCGGATCAAAATCGAAGGCGACATTAAAGCCATAGCTGACATTTATACATGTGTGGACCCTATTGGGTCCTAACTTTGAATTTAAAAAATCGATTTTTGGGAAATTTTAAAATGCTAATATCTATCGGCGATACGAAAAAAAGTTTCTAAGCAATTTTGTAGCTCTTGGGTCGTAGAGCAAGACCACCCAAAAGGGTCCACACATGTTTAGATGTCAACTTTCCCTAAAGGGTCGCCATCGATATTGATCCGAAATTTTGTCAGTTTTGCTCTATCTTGCTTAGTTTTGGAGATATTAGCATATTAAATTTAAATATTCTAAATTTGGTGAGTGAGTGAAAATATGAGATGCTCATGAGCATTCTCATGAGAATTTTCATTTGTTCACCAGCTCATGAAATTTTTTATTTTTTTATTTCTCACACACAAGCAGTGAAGCAAGAAATAAATCTGCTTCTTTCATAGCACACGAATGAAACTGTTTGTGTTTATCTCATTTCCTTCCCGGCAAAAACTTGGGAATGGGTACCCCTTCCTGCCCCGCTTACGTGGTAATGGCTTTGAATACTACTAATTACCATTCGCATTACTTTAAGCCAAAAAAGGCAAAATGTGGTTACCTCCAATGACATCACCGTGTTAAAATAATTAACATTGAAATTGGGAGGTAACTAGTTACTCATATTTTTGCTAACCTCTTAAGTTAATTACTTGGTAAGCGAAGTTTTTGCTGCGTTGTTTAAAATTAAAAAAAAAAACTTAAATGCGAATATCTCTAATACATGCCCTAACTTTGAAAAAGAACTGATATTACAATGGGATTTAGTGTACACAAACTAGCTTTACCAGATAAGTGTCGAAAATTCAAATCAAACAAAAAATATTTGTTCTGAAATAATATTTTCACGAAAACAAAGATTTTACGCGAACAAAAAATGTTTTTCGCGAAAAAAAATTCACGGTATTATGGTTTGTTATGTTAGTTTAACAGACTTGAATGGTTTTAAATTTAAAAATTATCGCAAAACTTTAAAAATGTCGTTTTTATTGTACTTGATCATCAAAATTTTAAATCGCGAATACAAGAGCTAACTTCGAAAAACGGTTAGCACCATTTAATTCAGCATACTGGAATTTACTTTACTAGTAAGGTGCCCAGCTTGTTAAAAAAATCCGGGCACAGTGTTACTATCTAATTTTCAATCATTTTTAATAAAAATTTAAAAAAAAACTTGATAAAACATAAATATTTTAAAATATTTAAAAAGAAAAATTATTATTCTTTAATTTATTTATTGCAACAAAATTTCTCTCTACTAAAAAAAACTTTTCAAATAACTCTGCTACTACTATGTTTTCACCAAATTTCTAAAATAAAACTAACATACACTAAACAAAATTTTATTGTTAAAAACATGTTCAAGATATTGTTCTTCCAAAAGCACCCACAATAAATCTTCAATACTGACCATTAAGATTTAAATAAGAAAATCACAAAAATTACCGTTACTAATTTAAAATCCCCAAAAAAAAATCCAAATCCTCGTTATTTAAATGTATGTAAGTTTCCATAAGAAATAACAGAAAATTTTATTTAAATTGCTTGTAAATTTTTTTTTTTTACAAAAAAAAAAATATTGTTAGCATGTTAATGATTACAAAAAAAAAATCAGTTAAAACGATTTAAAAATTAGCTAAACAATTTTTTTTTTTTAATTTAACAAACAATATATATTTTTTTTTTAAATATACAAATAAATAAACATCATCATTTTTTGTAAATTTTAAATAAAAAAAATCAAACAAATTCCCCCCTAAATCATCTAATAATGCAGGCCGACGGAAGTTCCGGTGTATTAGGCGGCCTATTCGGGGGCCTCTTTTCAAAACAAACACCTCAGACTCAAGCAACTCAAAATGTTAACGTAAGTCTAACTCATTACATACCTAAACTACATTCATAACCTATTACACACAACTTATACTAAATATATAATTAAAAATATGTTGAAGATATTTCTAGAAAAAAATAATATAATTTTAAAAATTTTTTTTGATTTTTTTACAAAAAGTTTTTTTAATAATGCTTGCAAAACATAAGATTTTTTTTTTTTTAAATTTGAGATTAAATAACACTGTGCAACACGATTTTGTAGCTTGAAGTGGACAAAAAAAAAATCAAATAATATTATTGCAAGAACCAAAACCCAAAAAGGGTTACAAAAACTAAAATGGAGTTTTAGTTTCATGGCCCACGCTAATTTTTAAAAAAACGTTTGGAATGTATTTAATCTACTCCTGAGCTAAATTTTATTTAAATGGTTTGGTAAAATTTGATGCCGGTTCTTTTCTTAGAACATGTTTACCCTGTATCTCTCATTTTTTGGGGTCATTTTAGTCATTTTTTAAGTTATCCCGATGATAGCCCTATATGAACTTACAAGGAAGGTCTTTCACAGGGGAGGGGAAAAACGGGATTTTTTTTAGTTTTTTGAAGATTTTTCCCATTTCTTCAAAAGAAACTATGTAACATTTTATACAGATCGAAAGGTTTTTTGAAGGCCTATCCAATGGTGTATCGGTCGTGTCCAAAATCGGCTTCGTAAAGTTCGTTATCGTCAAAAATATATAATCGTTGGGGTAGTTTATATGGGGATATATATACCAACGAACGCCAAAATCATATATAATGATCTCTATCAAAATTAAGCAGACCCGTATTTTTTCGCTTGGCGAAATTCCTGCTAGTTCGGATTTTATACGGATTTTCCAGTAAGCCCTTAATTTTTCATAAGGTGGCAACACTTTTTTAAATTTGAGATTGGGCAGCTAAAAAAAACAGGTAACTCTTTTTTCCCCCTCATTCCCATATTCAAGTTTCAGGACAATCGGTGGGTGCCCTGTGAAAGACCTTCCTTGTTAGAAAATTGAGGCCCTTACCACAAGAAAACAAAAAGTCTATTTTAACAAAAGTTTTATTTTAAATTTTTAATTTTCAATACATTTTTTGAAAGTCAATTTTAAAAACAAAAAAAATTTTTATGGAAATAAAATTAAAAGCTCATTTTAAATTTATATTTTTTCTTGTGGTAAGGCTGTGAGTTTTTGCTTTTTAAAATTTTCAAAACCTGGGCTTACAAGGGAAGTCTCCCTAGTGTCACCCGCGGATCTTTATGGAATTGGTTTTATTTTGTAGAGCAGAAAAAATAAAGGGACATGTATTTTTTTTAGCGGCCCAAATTCATATTTAGGGGGTGAAAAGGAGGGGGGAAAAACGGCCTTTTTCAGTTTTTTGCGTTTATCTTCTATATTATGCAAAGAAACCTAGTGTTACATACCAAATGGAAGGTCTTTGGAAAACCTATCTACGTGTGGTAAGAACGTGTCCAAACATGCACCACTTTTCGTCACATTGAGTAAAATAAAAAAATTTTACGACATTTTTGTTAATAAGTCACAAAATATTAATTTCTTTGGCCCGTTGTTAGCACCACAAAATAGGTATTTTGAATACCTTTAATCTGATACCACATATGCCTATATTCATTTTGTTTAAATAGGCGTAAATCGTAAAAAACTGAAAAGGTCAATTTCCCCCCGTACAAATCGACACCCCCCCCCCCCCTAAAAATATGTTTCGTTCTTACCCGTGTAAAAAAATAATTGGATCAAAACATATCTCTTTTGATAAAAACATATATGGATCATATCTAAATGGATATAATCAGATCTACTCCATATATACTCATATCTGCTTCAGATATGTTTTGATCCGTAAATTGAGTCTATCTGGCATATATGACAT
Organism: Pegoplata infirma; assembly: GCA_963921195.1. Taxonomy (NCBI): domain Eukaryota; kingdom Metazoa; phylum Arthropoda; class Insecta; order Diptera; family Anthomyiidae; genus Pegoplata; species Pegoplata infirma. Next base: position 99,667,710 of record OY992536.1, read on the forward strand.
ATATGATCAGACATTTTCAGATATGTTCATATGTATATGTAAAATTGTCAGATAGACTCAATTTACGGATCAAAACATATCTGAAGCAGATATGAATATATATGGAGTAGATCTGATTATATCCATTTAGATATGATCCATATATGTTTTTATCAAAAGAGATATGTTTTGATCCAATTATTTTTTTACACGGGTAACAACATATCCAAATTTCATGAAGATCGGAGGGTGACACCAGGGAGACTTCCCTTGTTAGTGGCGTGGCTAAATATTAAAAAAAAATGTAAAGTTTGTGTTGAGTTGCCTTGATTTAATATTTATCAAATTAAAACGGAATGCATTTCTTATAGGCTATCGATTATAAATTTTTATTTTGAAAATTTTTCAGAACCCTTTCGGAAATTTCCCTTTAAAAAAAAAAAAAAAATAATTTAAATAAATAAAAATTCTTCGAGCTCGAGGCCAGTTTTTTATTGTAAATAAATATTCTTTTATTCCATTCCAATATTTCGATTCTCTTTGAGAATCATCGAAATATAGGAATGGAATAATTAAAATAAATAAAAATTCTTCGAGCTCGAGGACAGTTTTTTATTGTAAATAAATATTCTTTTATTCCATTCCAATATTTCGATTCCTTTTGGGAATCGTCGATTCTCTTTGAGAACCAACGAAATATTGGAATGGAATAAAAGAATATTTATTTACAATAAAAAACTGGCCTCGAGCTCGAAGAATTTTTATTTATTTAAATTGGAAAGGTCCAATAATAACAACTTTAATTAAAAATTAATTTATCAAAAATCTGAACACTTTTTTTTTCATTTTTATATTTTTTTTAGTTTAGATGTTTGTCTATTTACCCAAACAATTTTGACGCGTGTTTTTCGTTTTTTTCGAGAAAAACGCATTAGAATATTAAATTTCGTAAGAATATTGTAATTTGCTTGTACATTCTTGTTTCAACATAGCGTATGAGTATTTTTTATGCAAATATTTGTTACTCATCCGCTATGCTGAAACAAGAAAATACAAGCAAATTACAAAATTCTTAATTTTTTCGAAAAAAAAACGAAAAACACGCGTCTGATTTTTTTGTGCGGAAAGTCAAACATCTAAATTAAAAAAAAAAAGTAAAAAGGGGAAAAAATTTGTCCGGATTTTTGTAATTTGACTTTTATAAAGAATGGTACATTTTCTGAAAATTGTTCAAAATAAAAATTTTACAAAATTAAAAAAAAAAGACCTTTGTGTCTCATGAAAATGATGATTTTTGTTCTTAAAATGCCACACTTTATTAATGTGTTAATGAAAACAAAAATCAAATTGGGCAATATTTGACGAAAATGCACAAAAAAAATGCATTTGCATATAAAATGCAATCTTTTATTGACACTTTTTTTAACTTTTACATTAAACGAAGTGGACTTTAACTTTTAATTTCAAATTTGATTATAAAAATCTGATATTTACTTAAGAAGTTATAGCCCTTCAAACTGCGCCACTTTTTCTATTATTTGGGATTTTTAAAAAACGAAAATGGCGAATAAAATCGCGAATTTTTGGAATTTAACTGAACTTTAAATGGGAATGTCTAAATGGCTTCATAGAGTATCTGTGTTGATAATATAAAATAATTTTAGGACCCAAGTCCAGATTTGTGGTTTTGTATCGTAGTTTTGATCGAAAAAATTTATAAAATCTACTTCTGAGCTAAATTATGTTCATACGTAAATTAGACCGACAATTTTTTGTATGGCAAAAATGTGTTTCTTCCGATACTTAACGTCCGGGCAAATTTTTATTCTCCCAGGCCTTAAAATTATGTGGTACAAATTAGAGCCAACGGTCAGTACCGTACTATAGGTAGTCCCGATATTCCAGGTTCTTGGTATTACCGGGAATTTGTACCGGTTTCCAGGTGAATTTTTTTCAGTATTCCCGGGAATACTTAAGCTCAAAATTACGTTAGCTATAACCGATTTGAATCTCGCTGCAATCGGTCTAGTATACTGAATAGCCAAATTATAAAAAATAAACCATCGTGCACAGCACAGTGGGTTGAAACAATTGAAATCTGGGGACTAATTTAGAAAGTCCCTTATTATTGACATTCATATTTTTTTGGACTAACTATACATTATTTAGTGAAACAAAAATGTTAAAAAAAAAATAACTGAATTTTTATTTAGTTCGGTTTGAGTCCATATTAATTATTTGTGAGAAATAATAATTGTTGTACATTGAGAAAATCTGAAAAAATATCAAGGGACAACACAGGCAAAGTGGAGATGTCAACAGCTTTCGGAAGATGCCACCCTTCCATCATCAGCACTCTTTCGATTGCCAGAAACTTAATGTGTGTCAAATTAAAATTGGCCATTTAAATGAAACTTTTGAACAAATTAAAAATAAAAAAATATAAAAAATATTTTTTTATTAAAAAAGAAGAGATAACATTTTTATAAAAAATTGCCCCTCCGCTCTAACTACCGCAAGGTTGCCACAAGTAGTGTCAAATGTGTGACAGACCCCCAATTTTTTTTCGACCCCAACAATTTTTTAAAATATACCTACCTTCTATCTTTAACCCTTATGGTGGTTAAAAATTTACCTTTACCATATCTCGGCTCGATAATGGAGCTCCCATACAAAATGCCATTTTTAAAAAATCTACTTCTACCGCTCTTACAGCTCCAAAGGTACCCCTAGAGATGTCAAATGTATAACCGACCCCCAACATTTTTTTAACCCCAACATTTTCTAAAAATATAGCTACGCTCTATCTTTAACCCTTAAGATGGTCCCATACAATTTTTGTTTATTTTTTATAAATTTGTTTTATGATATCAGCTACTACCGCTCCCATGGTGCCTCTTAGAGTGGTAAGAAATAAGACCGAACCCCATTAATTTTTAACCTCCAACGTTTTTTCTGAACATACTTGTACCCTATCTCCATCCGATAATGGAGCTCCCATACAAAATGTCATTTTTAAAAAATCTACTTCTACCGCTCTTACTGCTCCAAAGGTGCCCCTAGAGATGTCAAATGTATAACCGACCCCCAACATTTTCTAAGAATATACCTACGCTCTATCTTTAACCCTTAAGATGGTCCCATACAATTTTTGTTTATTTTTTATAAATTTGTTTTATGATATCAGCTACTACCGCTCCCATGGTGCCTCTTAGAGTGGTAAGAAATAAGACCGAACCCCATTAATTTTTACCCTCCAACGTTTTTTCTGAACATACTTTGTACCCTATCTCCATCCGATAATGTGGCTTCCATATATAATGCTATTTTTATAAAATCTGCTCCTATGGCTCTTACTGCTGGGTCGCTCTATCTTTAGCCCTTAAGGTGGTCCCCATACATTTTTTTTATTTTTTTTAAATTTGTTTCATGAAATCAGCTCCTATCGCTCCCATGGTGGTAATAAATAAGGCCGGCCCTCATTAATTTTTACCCTACAACATTTTTTCGAAACATACTTACACCGTAACCTCTACTCGATATTGGGGCTCCCAAACAAAATGTAATTTTTATAAAATCTGCTTCTACCGCTTTTACTGCTCCAATGGTGCCCCTAGAGATGTCAAATGTGTAACCGACCCCCAATATTTTTTCGACCCCTACATTTTCTAAAAATATACATATGCTCTATCTTTAACCAGTAAGGTGGTTCCCATAATTTTTTTTAATTTTTTTTTTTTTTAATTTGTTTTATGAAATCAGCTCCTATCGCTCCAATGGTGCCTCTTAGAGTGGTAACAAATAAGACCGACCCAACGTTTTTCTGAACATAACGTTTTTTCTGAACATAATTATACCATACCTCCATCCGATGGCTCCCCTATATAATGCCATTTTTAAAAACTCTGCTCCTACAGCTCTAACTGCTCCAAGGGTGCCCCTGGAATTGTCAAATGTGTGGTACATTTTCTTATATACCTACCATCTTTAATTCGTAAGGGAGTCCTTACGAACATTTTTTGAAAATATCAAATCGCCCCTATGCATAATCGGGAGCCAGGTTTCTCTAAAGTTTAAATCCGGTAGGTGGCGCTGTAGTCGTAATATTTATTTTTTTTATTAAGGCTATGATTTGGCTAAAATTCACAATATCAATTTATTTAACTAAAATAAGTGTCCTGAGAAAATTTGTAGCCGATAGGTGGCGCTATTGTCGTCATAATTCCATTTTTTGTATTTATAGTCAGATTTTGCCCAAAATCACAAAATATGTTTACTAAACGAGAATAAGTTTCCTGATAAAATTTGAAACCGGTATATGGCGCTAGGGTGAAGTTATTACCAAAATTTTGCATTTCAGTAAAATTTTACGGCACTTTAGAATGTTTGTATGTTTTGTCATGAAAAAATTATGTAGATACGAATGTACCCGATAGGTGGCGCTGGGAATAAGCTATTTAGATATTCATATCTAAGTCGACCTGGGAAACGTTTAGCCTCTTGCAATAGGACGGATAAAAAAATGCTTTTAGTTTAGTAGAAATAGAAATAGTTTAGTAAAAATAGATGCCAAAACGATGTAGTTAAAGTTTTAAGAAAATCGGACTACATCTTTGGGTTTCTATCCAGTAGAATGGGCCGAAGTGATATGCACGAAAAATCATTTCTTGATCCTTCCTATTTTACAACCACTAGAGAAATTTGTTGGAAAAACTTTGTGTAAAATATTTAACCTTTTAAACGGTTGTTTAATGGTCTTCTGTGAGGAGATTTAAAAAAAAGACTAAAATGACTCCTTAAAATGACAGATAGAGGGTTAACATGTTTTACAAAAATAACCGTAATCAAATTTCTTTTTAACTAAAAGTATATTAAATCAATTTTTTACTCATTCCAAATGCCTTTGAAAACAACTAAAAACAACAGTGGGCAAAAATAAAACTCGAGCGAAGTTTTCAAAACTTTTCGGGAGTTTTTATAATGGTATTATTTTATGTTTTTTTTGTGTCCCATTCAAGATACACTCGGTTACTCCAAATTTGTTGCACAGTGTTATAAAAATAGTTTAACAATTTTTTGTATTAGAATTGTAGTTACAACAAAAAATATTAAAATAATTAATTAGGGTTAAAATTATATAGAACAGTTAATTTAAGTATTTTTTTATATAAAAAAAATTTAAGAAAATTTAAAATTTAGTTTAGATTTTGTGTTTAATTAAAAAATATAAAAAATATTAACCTGCATAGGTCTAGTTTAGGTCCGTTATACATAAAACATAAACATCACACAAAATTCTCACAGTGTAAATTTACCACAAACATTACACTACACTGTAAAAAAAAATTATATAATACTAACAACAGTAACTTAACAGTAAACTAAACTAAACTTGTAACATAGCTTTGCCTCTCTCTCTCTCTTTTGTTTTATATTTTATTTTTGCTTTAAAAAGAAAACCTAACCTTAATTTTTTATCATTTTCAAAATCATAAATTTTGAGCTTTGTTTATTTATTTTATTTTTTTGTTTTTCTAAATAAAACTAAACATTTTCATTTCTTGCGATAAATAAATTATATCATTTGCTTCAAAATCTAAAAATAAAACATTATTTAAATATTATTTTTCAACTTAAAAGAAAAAAACTAAAAATTTATATTCACATTCAAAACAAACTACAAAAAAAAACTAAAAAAAATTAAACTCACAAAAAAATATTGCTTTAATCAAAATTTTTCCAAAAATTTAATTCGGGTTAAAACCAATTTGAAAATAAAAACAAAAGGGTTACCCACCGGGCCAACAACAGCAACGTATGATGCGACCGCCAGGTGCTCAGGGTATGCAACAGCAGCAGCAACAACCATATGGACCTCAAGGCCCCATGGGTCCACAACAGCGTTTTCCCGGCCAAAGAGGACCTGCCCCTCCGGGTCAAATGCAACCTGGTGGTGGACCCATGCAGCAGGGTATGATGCCTGGTCAAATGCAACCCGGCATGCAACCTGGTGGCATGCAAGGTCAAATGCAAGGTGCTATGGGCCTTAGGGGTCCTATGAATCAACAGCAACAACAAATGCAACAACAACAGCAACAACAGCAGCAGCAGCAGCAGCAAATGCAACAAGGCCAAATGATGCCCGGCCAACAAGGTCTAACGCCCCAGCAACAACAACAGCAGCATCAACAGCAACAGCAGCAACAAATGGCAGCGGCCGCTCAGAAAAAGCCCCGCTACTTTGTTGCTATGTTCGATTATGATCCCAGCACAATGAGTCCTAATCCTGATGGATGTGACGAAGAACTGCCATTCCAAGAAGGTGATACTATTAAGGTGAGTTTGGCTATCGCAACAATAATCTGAAAGAACTTTAAATTGGAATTGGCCAGTTTAAAAATTTTGTAGTTTTGCGTTAGGATGAATTAATAAGGCTTGTTTAAAAAAAAAATTACTAATAACTTTTTTGAAAGTGTCATAGGCCGTAATTATATTTGTTATGATAGAGTGTTCCTACACCTTAATAATAATAGTGCGTTATCAAAAAATTTTTTTATTTTGTTATTTGGCAACCCTTAAATGGCAAGGTTTATAATTAGTTATATGAAAACTCCATAGTAAACAAGTAAAAAACTTAAATTCGGCCTTACCGAATGTATTGATACCCTCCACAATTTCAAAAAGATTATTGCAAAAAAACTTTATTTAAAGGGTCATTCTAAGTGACCCCCTCCGATTTTGATGAAATTTGGTTTAATTGTAACACTAAGTGATAAACTGATGCATACTTATTTTCAGCCCTCTAAGTAAACAGGGGCCGAAAATACGGAGGGTCAAAGTTTCCCTCAAAATCTCCCAGTCGCGACACTTTGCACCTTAAAAACTTAATATCGTTGGTTCTATTATAGCTAGAAAGTCCATTTTTGATTTGTTTTAAAGCTCATAATATGCTCTACAACCCCTACCATAACCAAAAAATTTTCGAAAAAATAAGGGTTACCTTCCTTATTTTAAGATCGTGATAAAGGGAGGAGAAAATGGGGAGGATGGTATCCCCCGATTTTTTTTTTTACTTGAAAATCATATAGACAATGTCCTAAAGAATATATTCTAAAATATTTATGTTGGGACAACAATGGGATCGCTCAAAATCAAAATTTTTCACAAATTTCCCCAAAATCTCCAAATCGCAACACTCTTGAAAAAGGAATGGTTGCCCCCCTTATTTAAAGGTCGTGGCAAAGGATGGGGGGAAGTATCCCCCGATTTTTTTTTACTTGGTATTTTTTAAGTGCCAGTCCTAATGAACATATCCTACAATTTTTATGTTAGGACAACAATGGGATCGACCAAAATCAAAATTTTTCAAAATTTCCCCCAAAATCAACAAATCGCGACACCCTTGGGCCTCTCATTGTTGCCCCAAGACAAAAATTTTAGGATAATAGAAATTAGAACTCTCTAGAACTTACTCTTTAAAAAACCAAGTTAAAAAAATTGGGGGATACTATCCCCCGATTTTTAATATTTTACAATTTTTTTTTTTCAAATTATGCGCATAATTAATGTAAATATCACATGTTTTTTTCTATGATATTATTAAAGATCACACTTTCAAAGGTGTATTTTTATGGTGTTAAGGGCTCTGTTAACTAACGAGGTAGGTCTTTCATAGGGCACCCACCGATTGTCCAGAAACTTGCATTTGGGAAAGAGGGGAGGAATATAAGAGTTACCTTTTTTTTCTTAGCTACCCAATCTCACATTTAGCGGGTCAAAGGAGGGGGTTAAAACGGGATTTTTTTCGTTATGAACATTTTATACAGATCGAATGTTTTTTTGAAGGCCTATCCAATGGTATATCGTTTTTTTCAAATTCGACTTCGTTAAGTTCTTATTTTCAAAAATGTAAAGCTGTTGGGCAAAGGTTCGAAAGAATTAATTCTTTAATTCAATTTTCTAATTCGAATTAAAATCACTGAATTAATTCTTTCAATAATTCATTCCTTAAGAATGATCATTCAACTTGAATCATTATTTTTTTATCCAAATCAATCTACTACAAATTGAATGATGAAATTTTCTTATTATTCAATTTAAAACAGTGAAGCGGAACACACATACACACACATTTATGCTTGTGTGGAAAGCAGCTGACGAGACGTCGACAAAAAAACAGCCGATCGTTTACACACGAAGATGCTTAAAATGCACACAATCAACACATTTTTGAAAATTTAAGGGGAATGAAATAAAAAAAATCATCATTCAATTTGTAATAGATTTGAATGATGAACAATTTTGATCATTCAATTGAGTGATTAGCTTGCAAGGAATTAATTCTCTTGGGAATTAATTCAATTTGATTTAAGCTTTGAGAATAAAGCCTTTGAATTAATTCGTGTTGAATGCTAGTAAGAATTGATAATTTAAAACTTTTTAAAACAGAATTGAACTTTTTGGGAATTAATTCTCAATAGAATTAATTCGTTCGAAGCTCTGCTGTTGGGGTAGTTTATGTGAAGATGTACATAAGTACGACCGCCAAAATCATATATAATAATCTATATTAAAATTAAGCTGACCCGTATTTTTTCGTTTGGCAAAATTTGCTGCTAGTTCGGGTTTTATTCGGATTTCGCCGAAAGACCACTTTTTTCATAAGGTGGTAACCTTTTTTTTTGAAATTGGGCAGCTAAAAAGACAGGTAACTCTTATTCTTATTTTCATTCCCATATGCAAGTTTTAGGATAATCGGTGGATGCCCTCTGAAAGACCTCCCTTCTAAGATTGGAAAATAAAACTCACTGCAGAATAGAACATGTTCCACTCTAGAGTGAATGAATAAAGGATAGACAAATTCAAAGTTAACACTGTGTAAAAGACATAGGCATTAAATTGTCCACAGATTGGAGTTCTCCAACATTGTCAATGCGTCTTTTTGTGTTATTCTTAATTAAAATTGGATCATATACAGAAAATAAAATCGTCAAATTTAGATCAACAAACATCAATTGGAAATCAACCAAACATGATATCAACCAAACATTTAGTAAAAATGGCCGACTAACAGTCCATAAAACAAAACTTCGATTTCGTTTTCAACAAACTCACAAGGGAAGTCTCCCTGGTGTCACCCTCCGATCTTCATGAAAAAATGACCGTTTCTTCCCCCCTCATTTTCACACCCTAAATATGAATTTGGGCCGCTAAAAAATTACGTGTCCCTTTTTTTTCCTGCTCTACAAAATAAAACCAATTCCATAAAGATCAGCGGGTGACACCAGGGAGACTTCCCTTGTCAGTCAAGTAATTTTATTTCAAAATTATTTTATCATGCCAATAAATGGTGTTTGTGTTTGTTAAATTTCTTTGTTGGAAAAAAAATCATTTGTCAGATCAACAAATTGTGTGTGTTGAATTTCTTTATTGAAAAAAAAAATTAAGATTTTTTGCTTTTGTCAGGTCAACAAATTGTGTTTGTGTTTGTTGAATTTCTTTGTTGAAAAAAAAAAGAATTCTTTTTTCAACAAACAATATGTTGATATTACAAATTTCCGTATAGGAGCACTTTCAGTGAAAAAATTAATTGTATTTACTATAATTTTTTCCAAAATGACTTTTCAATATAAATTTAGTTTTAACCGATTTGATATAACTTAAGTATTTATCTATTTGCTTAAAACGAAAAAAAGATAAGAAATAATTATATAATTTTAAGTTTTTAATACTCGTATAAAAAATTATAAATAACAAAACATATCAAGGGTATTCATTTCAGAAAATGTAAAAGTGGAAAAATGAAAAATGCAAGATTCCACTCTCATTGATGTGAACGGGTACATAAAAAAAATATGATAGAAAGTTTCCAAAAATAATTAAATTATTCGATGAATGAACCAATTAACTTATAAATTACACTTTTTACTCATTTTGTTAGTTTTTTCTTGTTGTTTAAATCTTAATTTCTATTATTATAACCAAAATTATTTGTATACATATTTTTTTCTAAGAAAAATTTTAAACACATGTTCTATAAGGGCTGCCGAGGTAGAAAAAACTGACATGACAGTTGCAAATCTTGGTACTTTTTCTTTGACTACCCAGCAAAAAATAAACGAAGTGGTTCAAAAAGAAGTAGTGGTTTCACTACATACAAAGTAGCGATAGGTGCCGAACTTCATATTCCGTAGGAAGTACTTTTAAAATCACTTCCAAAAATGCTACAAAATAACCATAAAAACATCTTTCACCAGTTCTTTGCTTAATGATTTTGAAGAACCTTTTTCATATGTTCTTAGGAATCAAATCAAATTACAACATATTATAAGCATCAATAAAAATACGGATCTGATGATTTGAGGATTGTCAGAATAATGAAAATTTTATTATTTTTCGTTTTTGATTTATTTATAAAACTAGCTGTTTTGCACCCGGCGTTGCCCGGGTTGAAAAAATATTATTGTATAATGAATGAGTTTTTTATTAGCATACTGCTCAATGACTTTTCACTGGGTTTATGGGTTGAGCGATTTTTTTTTGATTTCGCTTAGCGTCGGGGTTTAAAACAGTTACCATTTAGCGTAAATATTAGCACGACAAAATATTGGACGTTTGGGCATTTTTTTTGTTGGGTTCCTTTTTGACTTGAAAGGCGAAAAGCTCCGAACAAAGTGAAAAACGTTTTATTTTTTACTGAAGATATTAGTTGTAAGTTGTTCATCGGTAAAAAAAATGTTTCGAAATGTCAATTAATTTGTAGCGAAAATTTGACAGTCATAAGTTTGGTTATGTTTCGCGCATCAGTAAACAAAAAATAAGCGTTATAATGGAACAGGTAGAAAAAACGTTCAGTACATTGCAAAAGGCGTGGCAGTTTACACCGCCTTGTCCGATCACCCGTTAATGCAGACTAAAGTTCCCGCCTCGGTTGTACTATCTGTTGAGAAAGTTTTGTTAAAATCTGTTTAGTCGTTTAAAGCACGTTCATAATTTTTGAGTCAATCCAATCCGTGGCACAGATTGAAATGTTAACAGTGCAAAATGAAGATTAGAGTTCTGTCAGATTTTAAATGTCATTTTACTTACCCTTCTCAGAATTTCACAAAATCACAAAATTAAAATTGGCGCACTTAATTTATTTAAATCTATTTTTTTTAAATATTTGTTTTATCAAAACTTTATATTGTTTATTTTTATTGTTATATTGTTTTGTTTTTTATATGTTTTTAATGAAATTATTAGATATGGAATTTTCACAGAGCTGTATTTTTTCTCTGTTAACTGTTCTCTTTTGCATTTTAGGTGACGGTATGCCCCTTTGTCCAAACGCGATCTATTGTGGCTCAAAGTTTTTGCCTAGGTTAATACTGTCTGTTGTGAAAATATCATAAAAATCGGTTCAGCCGATTAAGCGTGATTTCGGAAAAGGCAGAAATATCGGTTAATAAAATACAAAGGGGTGTGGCATTTTCCGCCCATTTACCCAAACGCGATCTATTGTGGTTCATAGTTTACTCCTCGGTCAGTACTATGTGTGGTAAAAATTTCATTAAAATTAGTTCAGCCGTTTATGCTTGAACGCGAAACGGGCAGAAATAAATTTTAATTTAATACAAAGGAGCGTGGCATTTTACTCCCCATTTTTCCATCGCCCTCTATGGTGGCTCAAAGTTTTCGCCTCGGTTAATACTATCTGTGGTGAAAATTTCATGAAAATCGGTTTAGCCGTTTAAGCGTAATTTCGGAAAAGGGAGAAATAAAATTTCAATGCAATACAAAGGGGCGTGTCATTTTACGCCCCCTTTTCGATCTCCCTCTATTATGGCCATAGTTTCAGTCTCGGTCAGTGCTATCAGTGGTAAAAATTTCATTAAAATCGGTTTAGCCGTTTATGCGTTATTACGGAAAAGGCAAAATAAAGTTCCATAAATTAAAAAGGGGCGTGGCATTTTACGTCCCTCTGTCCGATCGCGGTCGCTTATAGCCTATAGTTCCCGCCTCGGTTAGTACTATCTGTGGTGAAAATTTCATAAAAATCGGTTCAGCCGTTCTCCCCTGATTGCGGAACAGACAGACAGACAAACCAACACTCAGATTTATAATATTAATAGGGATTAAATTGGTTCAATTGATACAACCAATGGTAATGAAAAAAATTTCATTGCCGTTGACATCAATTAAATGGTAATTAAACCATCAATTAGTTGGTCCCTTTAATTAATTAGTCCCATCTATGCTTTACATTAACCCACTTTTTATCAGCATTCCTTTTAAGAACACATTTTGTTTTTAATTGCCTCTAGTTTTCCTCGGTTAGCCCTATCTGTGGTGAAAATTTTAGTGGAATCGGTTAAATCGCTTTTTAGTGATTGCGGAACAGGCAGACATAGTTTGTGTATAGTACAAAGGGGCGTGGCATTTTACGCCCATTTGTCCGATTACGGATTTTTCTGGTCTATAGTTGCCGCTTGGGTTAGTACTATATGTGATGAAAATTTCATGAAAATCGGTTCAGCAGTTTTTCCGTTATTGTCGGACAGGCAGATGTAGCTGTAGGATGGTACAAAAGGGCGTGGCATTTTACGCCCCTTTGTCCGATCGCGGTCGCTTACGGCCTATAGTTCCCGCCATGGTTGTTACTATCTGTGGTGAAAATTTCATGAAAATCGGTTGAGTTGTTCTTTACTTATTGCAGGACAGGCAGATACAGATTTAGCATGGAACAAAGGGGCGTGGCATTTTACGCCCCTTTTTCCGATCACGGTCACATACAGCCTATAGTTCCCGCCTCGGTTATTACTATCTGTGGTGAAAATATCATGAAAATCGGTTTAGCCGTTTTTCCGTTATTGTCGGACAGGCAGATATAGCTTTAGCTTGGTACAAAGGGGCGTGGCATTTTACGCCCCTTTTTCCGATCGATCTCTTTAATGGCCTATAGTTACCGCCTCGGTTAGTACTATCTGTGGTGAAAATTTCATGAAAATCAGTTCAGCCGTTTTTGCGTTATTGCCAGACAGGCAGATACAGCTTTAGCATGGTACAAAGGGGCGTGGCATTTTACGCCCCTTTGTCCGATCGCGGTCTCTTATGGCCTATAGTTCCCGCCTCAGTTAGTACACTCAAAATATTTTGTAAGTAAATTCAACTGAAAAAACATTTAAAACAATCGTTTTTCCTTTTAAAAAACGGACTACTTATATTTCACTTGAAACAACATACTTTTTCAGTTATTTTTAAACGTTAATAAATGACTAGACATTCCGTAAAAACAAACGATATTTCAGTTATTTTAATTGTTTACAAATTTTTATTTTGTGAAGTAAAAATAAATTTTTTTGAATAACAAACTACAAAAACCGTACTTCTGTAAAATTATACGGTATAATCAGTTACAAATAATTTAACTGATAAAAATTTTTTCCGTAAATTTTTGTAGTTTATTGTTTTAATAACTGTATAAATCTTTCAATAATTTAGTTTTTTTGAAAAACAAACGATAAAACGTTTAAAACAACTTTACCTAAAAACTGTTTTGAATAACCGTAAATAGTTACTGTAAAACTTTTCTAGGTGTACTATCTTTGGTGATAATTTCATGAAAATGGGATAAGCCGTTCTTTAATTATTGCGGAACAGGCAGATATAGCTTCAGAATGGTACAAAGGGGCGTGGCATTTTACGCCCCTTTGTCCGATCGCGGTCGCTTATGGCCTATAGTTCCCGCCTCGGTTAGTACTATCTGTGATGAAAATTTCATGAAAATCGGTTAAGCCGTTCTGTACTTATTGCGGAACAGACAGACAGACAGACAGACAGAAAGACAGACAGACAGACAAACCAACAATCAGATTTATAATATTAATTAAAAATATAAATATAAATATTTAAAAGCACAGTGCTTACAACTCGGCCACGCACCTTTCTTCACGTCCCCGTGATGAGTCTGTAATAATACAAACTACAGCTGTTTAATTCAAAATTGTTTTGAATCAAAAAGTGTAACCACACACTTAACCGCACTCAATATTTTCTTTTAACTACAATTATGAGCATTTACTAAACCATATTATAATAAAAGCAAAAGTAAAATGAGTCCTTATCTATCGAGATTTGATAGTATTCACTTGCACAATCTGGACCAGTGAATTTTCTTCCACCTTATCTAGCATTTCATCATCTGTCCCTAGCATAGGACAATTTTCCGATTCAGAACTCTGAAAACTATCAGTAATCCATTTCACTTTTTAACTAAAAGAAAAGTTCTGAAATCTGAATACGATCTGTATTCCCTATTTTTCTTTTTAACTAAAAGAATAGGTCTAGAAAAAGCAGATGATGAGTTCTGATTACGGTTACATTTGCATTCTCGAACGACTTCTTTTACCATTTAGATCACAATAATCAATATTGCTTACATCCAATTTGAAAACCATCTAAATTTACCTTTTAAAAATTTATCAATCTTGAACACAGCAAAAAACCATAAGTGTTAATCGCCAACACCATTATTAATCAATTAAAAAAATACAATTCCGTGGTCAACAAAAATTTAAGTTCGGATGCGATTTGCCAATATTCTCCAAATTATAAACAAACACACAATTTTATGACATTTTCAAGCGCTCTTAATACATGTCTTTGGTTTCAGTAGAAAAATAATTGCCGGTTCTAGTAACGCTTAAGATTTTTAGCATCAACTAGCAGAAGGTATTCAACCGTAACTCCGGCCAAAATTATTCGTTTTATTGTTATTTGTTATCCATAAATAGATCACGCACTTGGCATTTCATTCTCAACATATTTCCTTGACTGAAGTCTTCGCACAATTCGCCCCACCAATGTCAGAAAAACCTCACTGAATCAGCAAACCCATTTCAAAACCATTGACTATTTTCATTTCATGTTGCAGTTAGTAATAGATCTCTTTTAGATCACACCGCTGCTTTATAAGCATCAATAAAAATACGGATATGATGATTTGAGGATTGTCAGAATAATGAAAATTTTATTATTTTTCGTTTTTGATTTATTTATAAAATGTTTCACTGACTATTTTAGAAATATTTAAAAGCACAGTGCTTACAATATGTTCTTTTTTTTCAACTGAAACAATTAGAATGAGGGTGATACACGAAGTATGCAATTTTTTCTACGTCTAGCTTCAAATAGATCTAGGTTTTGCAAAAATGGTGACAAAATTTGGTAATGGCATTTCATTTCTCTTTATTTAGAGCTTAAAAAATCGAAAAGACGAAAATCGATTATTGATAAATTTTTCAAATTTCATATCTTATATCAAAAAAAGTTGGTCCTAAATTAAATAAATACATTTCCGAACTAAAGCGGATGTTGCTGCATCACATTATTAAAGATTGTTTAAACTTTTTACAAAATTGAGGTATAGGCTTGCGGTCAAAACAAACTTGTGAATCAGTTCGCCTTGAATTTTTATAGTTTTGTAATCTCTATAATTACTCCTTTTTTAATTCGAAGTATACACGTTAGATTATCAATGAAATTAATTTTTCTATCACGTACTGTTTTTGAAATATTGGCGTTTGAAAAACTCAAACTCTACTGTTACGCACTTATATTCTTTATAAATCACACTAAAATTTTCAAACGTGAATATCTCAAAAACAGAACATGCTTGAAACTTGTGGATTGCAGTTTTGGAATCAGGAGGTGCATTTTATATGAAATCAATTCCTATTTCGTGGAAGCAACGTAAGAATACGTAACAGTGGACCCCTAAAAATGCTTTTTTTACTTTTTAACAGCTAGATTTGGAAGCAGGAGACCAAAATCTATAAGGACCAGTTAGAAATTTCACTGAAAGCTTTTTGCTGTCGAACAGTGTTTTTAGTGTAAATATTACAAAAAAATACTCTTTCAATCAGTCTTACAAAAATAAGTAAAAAAAGAACTTCTAATTTAGAAGTTCTAAATCATTAATTAAAAATGATATAATCACACCCAAAATGCCAAGAAATATGTACTTCTAAAGTAAGGCGACCAGATTTAGAAAATAAAAATAGAGGACATAAAGATAAAAGTAAAAAAAATATTCGAATTCAAAATTTTTACATATTTTACAGACAAATTTACATTCACATAAATGACCGCGAGTGCCACCAAGCGGTGGTCACCACATTTTTAAAGTTGTATTAAAAGTGAAAATCGGACAAAAAATGGCAAAGTTTAATTTTCGGTAAAATTGAATTGAAAAGCATCAAAAATTAACATAAACATCTCGTTATCTCGAGTCACTGGTTAAATTTTTAAAATCTTTAAATGCAGAAAAAATGTATCGAATTTTTTATTAATGAAGGATACAAGCTTTGGAGCCTTTTTGACGCGGTTTAGGTCACGATAGATCGCTAGAACCCAAATATTTTGGGAATCATCGTAAAATGTCAAAAGTTAATTTTCAGTGGGGTAAAACTTTAATATAAGTTGAAATACATGTCCATCCAACAAGTTTTACAACGATTCTACAAGCCTGTGGCCACTATTACAAAAAGAAAATTCAGTAGGAGTGTGAACAGAACAAGCACGGCGCGACATTTTCCATACGATTTGCCAGTAACAACCGGTGACCGCCGTGAAATAAAATTTGTTTTAATTTATAAAAATAAAAACAAATATTGATCATGCTTTTAAAAATAAAGAGGACAAAGAGGACAGAATTTGAAAAAAGAGTACAGAAAGAGGACACAAATTTTATAGAGTACAACCAGTTAAAATAGAGTATTGTCCTCTAAAAAAGAGTACGTATGGTCACCTTATCTAAAGTGATGAAAAAAGTGCTTCCAAAAGGTCAAGTTATATTAACATCCGGACCACTACCTCAGAAGTTGTGATAAAAACACTAGTGATATATGTTATACTTAAGTGTCAATCTTTCGCCACTGAAAAGTGGCGATAAAAAGAACATACTTTGTGTGTCACGCCCATATTAAATTCATCAATGTTTCAGTTGAAGTACATCTGGTTCATAAGTTGTGGTGAATTTTGTAGTGAATGGTAAGCTCTTTTTTTGCTGGGTAGTAATGAATGGCAACGCTTTAAATAATTGGAAAAATGTAACTTTTTACTCTGATAATTTTACACTTGGATATAGGTTATTTAAATTGCAACTTTTAAGTGGAAAATTTTTTCATGTGTTTGTTGTAATAGAAAGTTACATTTTTACAATTTTTCATTTTTACAACCGAAAAAAAGCTGAAATGAATACCCTTATCTACTTTTAAATGAGCATATATGGATCTGTATGAATGGTAAAATCAGATATATGACCGACACACTCAATTTACGATTCCAAAAATATATGAAGCTCATACACACCAACAAAAATATTGTATTGTTGGTTCATTTTGAATTAAAGCGTTGTTGAATTGACAAACAATTTGTTGTTGAATAAAAAATTAATTAATTTATTTGTCATACAATTAAATTTTTTTGTTAATTCACATTTTCAGAATCAACAACGTTTAGAACATCTCCATAAAAATGCATATAAAATGCATATCTGCTCATAAAAATTCCGATAAGTTTTGATATATTTAATTTTTTATACGGACATTGAAAAATTCAAAAAAATATTTACCCTTAACAAGGTGTAGGACACTCTTGAAATATCTACTTAGAATTATAATACTGGAATGATTGTTATTTAATATAATTTAATAAATATGTAGTTGGTCAGCTAATAAAAAAAAAGTAAAAAGTCTGTAACCCGTTTTAACAACAAAAGGTAAGACTAGAATAACTTAACAACCGAAACAAAAAAACTAGTGGGAAATTCCAAAAAATTACAAGTGTTTTGAACCCGCTTTACAAGAAATAATATATTTAATTTTATAATAAATAAATCAAAGCTTAATTGGTAACTTAAATAAATATCGGTTAGCTTTCCATTAATTAAAATCATTAAACGAATTAGATTTTTTTTCTCATTATTATCTTACAATTATAATTATTATATTCACCTCCACCCCAATAATCAGTTCCATAGAATAGTTTTTTTGTTTTTTTTTTTTTGATATCAAAATAAGTATTGAAAGCTTAAACTAGTTTAGAGGTTTACTTAAATATATTCATATTTTTAAAATATAATTAACTTTTTTTAAAATAGAATTAATTCCCATATTCATATGATTAAGGATGAGTTTTTGGGATGTGGATAAAAAATGTGTCATATCAGTGTTTAAAAACCTACAACTTAAATAGCCCAAAATACCAAAAAATAGTCAACAGTGTTTGAAAAACTACAACCATAGCAGCAAATCATTTATTTTCAAGTTAAAAAAAAAAATCAGTTTTAAGTTTAACTAAATTTTTATTTATCTGACATCCCAAAAACTAGTCCCAAGTGTTACTGTTATTGATATCTATGCATATATATTTTTTTTAATTCCATTTTTATATCAAAAATATTTAAACTAAAAAATTCCCTACTAACTGTGTTTTCTTTTTTTTCTCCAATATAGGTTTATGGTGATAAAGATGCCGATGGTTTTTATTGGGGTGAACTTAGAGGTCGACGTGGTTATGTACCACATAATATGGTAACCGAAGTTGATGATGGCACTGGCCAAATGGGTGGCCCTATGGGTCAAATGGGTGGTCAAATGCCTCAACAACCTGGTGGTGGTACCGGCCAAATAATGCCTGGCCAAGTTGGCACTCAACAAAGTATGAGAAATGTTAGTCGTGATCGTTGGGGTGATATTTATGCTAATATGCCAGTAAAGCGTATGATCGCCTTATATGATTACGATCCACAAGAACTAAGTCCAAATGTGGATGCCGAAGTAAGTATTACTAGACATTTTTTTAAATATTATTTTTTTGTTGATATGGGCAGTAAATTCATATTTGATGTTTTCATTAGCGTAAAGCTGCTAGTACGGGCGGAGGTCTATTTGGGGGAATTTTAAGTAATATAATACCTACATTAACACAAGATACTTCAACTACATCACGTAAAGTGAGTGTGGGCATTGTTATACATAAATATCTATCGATTGTAAAAAATTGCTAGACTATCCCGTATTTTTAAAAAAGGCTTTTTAGATTTAAAAAAAATCATATTAACTCCCATCTCTACATAGAGAAGACAGAATTTGTTGTTCCTAAAGGTGTTATGATACTTGCTAGTTTTTAATTTTTTTTTATTTTGGAGCACAGTGCAAATATATTTTCATAGGAAAACTGACCAAGTGTAAAGATTATGACAATATCATGAAACAAACTTAAAACGTCAAAAAATATACGTGTGTTATCGATAATTTTGCAGTGACTGTCAAAAAATTTATAAAAATTTTCAACTTAAAATTGACATTTCCAGAATAAAATGTTAACATTGTTGCCAATTTTATTAGTTTTTGCTAGAATGTAGCGGTTTTACATTTGTTTTGGGCGTTTTTTAGCTTTTTTGGGCGAGTTATTTTGAAAATAAAAGTTGGCAATATTGTTTTTTTTTTTGTTTTGTCCACAGTACAGACTAGTATGCAAACACTGGTGCTAATTGCGTACTTTCTAATATGGTGGTATGGTTTTAAGTACAGAATGATCATCGCTGCCTAGTATATGTGTGCCTGTACGTGTGAGCTTTTGTGCATGTATTTATGATGTTTGTTTACGTTTTGTATGAAACGTCAAAAGTTACACCGTGTGCTGTCACCAGACCTTTGAAGATTTAATTCCCTAATTCAATTTATTAAATCTGATTTAAGATAATTGAATTAATTCCCTGTTTCTATAAATCGAAAAGAATTAATTCATTATTTAAATCACTTAATTTCATTGCAAAGAATTAATTCGTTGATTTGAATTAATACATTTTGATTTGAATCAACTGATTCAAATCACTTGATTTGAATCAACTGATTTAAATCACTTTTGATTCAAATCAACTGATTCAAATCACTTTTGATTCAAATCAACTGATTCAAATCACTTTTGGTTTGAATCAACTTGATTTAAACTTTTTTCACTTAAATCAAACACTAAAAATGCACATTATAAAAATCTTATCAGGTCTGATTGCGTTAAATTCATTGGAATATCGCCAATTTTAAACACACCACGCCATCAATAAACAACACTCCAAATTGTACAGTATTATTAAATGTGTACCTTTAGTCTAGAGATGGGCGCTGGTCACGTGATTTGCGTGATTCACGTGAATCACGCGTGAGTGTGAGTGATTTCCATTTCAATCACGTGATTGTGAGTGAGCGTGATTTGAAAAAAACCTGAGCGAGTGATTAGTGAGTTAGTCATTTATTTTTTGCGTGAGTCTGCGTGATTAGATTTTTTGATTTGCACAAATTTTTGATTTGCCCAATTTTTTTAAAATTTTTCTAAAAATTTTTTTTTTCGAGTTTTTTTTTTTTTTTTTTTTTTGGTAAGAAAATTTTATTGCGTGAGTAGATTTTGCGTGACTCACGCGTGAGCGTGATTGAATCTGGCGTGAGTCACGCGTGAGTGTGAGTAAGTTTTTTATTACTCACGTGAATAGTGAGTGAGCGTGAGTAAAAAAATATTGCGTGAGGGATTAGTGAGTGATCCGATTATTTTTTGCGTTAGTGAGTGTGAGTCAAAATCCACTCACGCGCCTATCTTTACTTCCCGTGGTATCACAATGGACCTCAGAGTCTACGTGTGTTGACGTAAAACGTCAGCAGCCACTTACAACCTAACCTAACCTATCTTTACTTTAGTCAATAACGAATTTGGCTCTTCAGCATAAAAATAACTTTTAACACAAAAACAATGAATGATTTACATTTTTATTATACACATACATTTCCATTATATCGAAAAGTCGTGCATTATCCCACCCTTAATGTATATGTGCAAATTAATAAATGTTATATTAAAGCAATGTCTTGCATTTTTGTGATTCCTTTGCATGCATAGGCTAAAAAATGCTGCCAATAAAATGTACACTATAAAATTCTGTTGCTTTGACTTTTTGCTTGCTACTACCGCACAAGAATATATGTTATAGTATGTGTGTGCGTGTGTAAAGTAAATACTTTGATTTAAGAAAAAAATGTTTAAATCAACTGAATCAAAACATTTTTGATTTGAATCAATTGATTTGAATCAAATTGATTTGAATCAATTGATTTGAATCAAATTGATTTGAATCAATTGATTTGAATCAAGTGAATTAATTCTTTGTTGATTTGAATCAAGTTGATTTGAATCATTATTTAAACAAGGAATTAAACAAAAAATTAGTTAATTCATTCAACAAAAAGTTGAAATTAATTCTTTTGAATCAAATCATCAAGAATTAATTCCTTGATTTATTAATATGAATTAATCTTTTTGCGAATCAAATCAAAAAGTGAATTAATTCTTCAAAGGTCTGGCTGTCACTAATACTTACATCCATCAGATGCAACTCTGTGATACTACTACTCATGAACTGTGGTTTTGTCTTAATTTAATTGTATTTCTTGTTCTTTCTCGCATTTGTTGTTTCATTCGATCAATCCTAAAAAAATCCAATACAGAAACTAGCAAGTATCATACCACCTTAAGCATTCCGCGAACTTTGATACCAATAGCGGTCAAAACAAAAAATATTTTTTTGACCAAATACAGTACAATTGCGAACTTTAATCGTTTGTAGGAAGGCAAAGACAGACTCCAAATTTGTTTAATTTATTTTTCCCATTATCAGCTCTGTAATACGCATATTTTTTTTGCTATCCAAGCGAAATTCCAAAAAGAGGCCATTTTCCCGACAGGTCAAAGTCAATTGTAATTCTGAAATCCCAATTCAAATTCAGAAAAGCACTCTTGAAATTTAGAAATAATAACTGAAATTCAAAAATCACAATTAAAATTCAGTAAAGCCCAATTCGAACTCAGAACGGCAAAAGTGAAATTTAGGAAATTACAATGAAATTCAGAAATCGATTTATGAATTTCAATTGTGCTTTTGTGAATTTCAATTGTGCTATTTGGAATTTTAATAGTGACTTTTTGAAGTTCACTTAAGTTTTTTTGAAGTATAATTGGGCTTTCTGAATTTCAATTACGATTTCTGAATTTCAATTGTGCTTTTCTGAAATTCAATTGTGCTTTTCTGATAGAGATGCGTGCGTGACACAAATTTTCCGTGAATCACGCGTAATCGTGAGTGAAATTTATTTTTAATTACTTGATCGTGAGTGCGCGTTATTAGAATATACAGTTTCGTGCTTGAGCGTGCGTGTGTAATTTTTTTCTCGTGAGCTTACGTTTTTGTTGTGTGCTGTCTGAATCAGAAAATAAGTAAGACACGTAAAAAAGTTAAATTCGGCCTTGCCGAATGTAGTGATACCCTCCACAATTTCAAACAGATTATTACAAAAAACATTTTTTAAAAGGAAGTTACTTTTGAAAAAAGAAAATTTTTTTGAAAAAAAAAATTTCCGCGAAAAAAAAATTTTTGGTAAAAAAAAATCGGCGATTTTTTTCTTTTTTTTGTCAAAAAATATGTTCGTACTTGTTTAAATACCATTTGGTGTTCACATACTATGTCAACCAGCAGCCGAAATAAAGGATTTTGTATTTTTAGGTTATGTTGAATGTACTAAAATTTTTGAGGTGTCCTTATATTTTCGTTCATAACTTTTGAACCGCTGAACCGATATCGCTCAAATGCAATACCAAACTTCTCGGGAGAACTTTAAATTAATATGTTAAGTTTCAGTCACATCCGTGTAGTATTTTGGTCGGGATAACCATTTCCACAGACAGAGAGACGGACGATCGTCTTAAAATCGATCGGGGATCATGAATATATATACTTTATGGGGTCCCAGACTGATCTTTCGTTGAGTTACAAATGGAATGACAAACTTATATATACCCTCTATCACTAAGTGGACGGTATAAAAATCGTCATCATATTGAATTTAGAGGGTAATTAATACCAAATTGTAATTTAAATAAATATTTGTGATTGTTTTTAGGAATTTAATTACTTTTTGTTCAAGAAATCGAAAAATGTAAAATAGAAATTTGTTTATTTTAATATCGTGAGTCTTCGTGAGCGTGAGAAAAATTTTAGTTACTCACGTGAACGTGAGCAGAAAAACAAATTTGTTCATGATCGTCGTGTACAATATTTTTTTTTCGTGAGCGTGTGCGTGCGTGAGTCAAAATTAACTTACGCTCCCATCTCTAATTCTGACAAGGGAAGTCTCCCAAGTGTCACCCGCGGATCTTTATGGAATTGGTTTTATTTTGTAGATCGGAAAAAATAAAGGGACAAGTATTTTTTTTAGCGGCCCAAATTCATATTTAGCGGGTAAAAAGGAGGGGGGAAGACAAGGCCCTTTTAGCAGTTTTTTTCGCTTATCTCCTATATTTTGCAAAGAAATCTAGTCATATTACATACCAAATGAAAGGTCTTTGGAAAACCTATCTACGTGTGCTAAGAACGTGTCCAACAACTTTTCGTCATATTGAGTAAAATACCAAAATTTTAGGACATTTTTGTTAATAAGTCGAAAAATATTACTTTCTTTGGCCCGTTGTTAGCTCCACGAGATAGGTATTTTTAATACCTTTAATCTGATACCACACATGCCTATATTAATGTTGTTTAAATAGGCGTAAACCGTAAAAAACTAAAAAAGGTCAATTTACCCCCATAAAAATCGACCCCCCCTAAAAATGAGTTTGGGCCGCTACAAAAAATACGTGTCGAATTAATTTTCGTTCTTAGCAAACATATCCAAATTTCATGAAGATCGGAGGGTGACACCAGGGAGACTTTCCTTGTGAGTATCAATTATGATTTCTGAATTTCAATTGTGCTTTTTAGGATTTCGATTGTGATTTCTGAATTACAACTGATCTTTTATGGATTTCAAGTGGACATGGTCGTCTCGGTCGTCTTCGATGAATTTTGTTTTTGTATTTTGTTTCTGTGACAACAACAAAATACATGTTAATTTGTCGAGGCGAATGACTGTCGTATTACAGAAACTGAGATTTAATTTTTTTGCCGTGCCGGTCACGGGTTTTAACTGTCAAATCGCATGGAAATAGGCCCTACAATTTCCGAGATTCCTGTAACGAAAAGAAAAATTCTGAATTTGTAAAAAAAAATGTGCTATGGTACTTTTTATATCCTGAAATAGTGGTCCTCTAAAATTTAGAGTCTAAACTTTGATATATAACAAAAAGTGTTCTTTGGTACTTTTTTCTATCTTCTGAAATAATGGTACTAAAAACTTGAAATTTCACATGTTAAATACTTTTTCAGAAAAAATTCTGTAAAAAATAACTTTTTGAAATTCCGACTTTTGTACTTTTTCTATAGTCGACGAGCAATGCAAGGGATAATAAATGTACTTAAGTACTTTTTTATGTTTCCTGAAATAATGGTTTCAGAAACTTGAAATTTAGAATGTTGAATAATCCAGCGGGAAAAACATTTTAAGAAAATTACTTTTCGATTGTGGAAGTGTAAGAAAGTGTACTTTGGTACTTTGTTCGATATTCTGAAATAATTCTCATTAACTCGATATTTGCAATGTGGATCCTTCTATGGAAAAAAAACATTTTTAAACAAATACTTTTTGAAAGTTCAGATTCTAAAAGGGTAATTTTTCCATCTCGTTTATGTGTTTTAGTGCTAAAACCGTGCTTTAAACATAGCATTTCGAATTGGCAATAAGTAAACTTGCTAGATTGTAAAGTATTAATATTTTTTTATTATATAAATAATAGTAAATAATCAAGTTCGAGGTCTTTCTTTTATTTTTCATTCCTTCAATATTCTGTTTTTTATTGAATAACATCAACAGGGACAGTTCAAAAATTGTCCAAATTTCAATTATGATAATGGAAGCAGCAACACACTAAGAATTTTTTGTACTGTCCCTGATGATGTTATTCAGTGATTAACGAAATATTAGAGAAATAAAAGAAATAAGATTTTTAAATAAAAGTAAGATCTAGAGCTTGATTATTTACTAGAGTTGTCAATTATTCGCCTTCCAACTTTGTTCGAATAATTCAAATAATGGTAAATTAATCGATTAATCGAAGAGAATAACGAATAAAAAAGTGGGCATTTTGTATGTAAAAAATGCATAAGAAACTTAAAATTTTAATCATTTTAAGTTTTAAGTTGGTGGGAGTCGGCGGGAGACCTTAGAGGACACCATTTCATAAATGTTTACAAATTTATTTTTAGGAAATTTACAACTAAAAACACTTTTATCATTATTTTGCATTATTTTCTATAACCGCGCCCTTAAAAGGGGGCGGGCCGAAAAAATAGCATTTCCTAATCAAGATGAACTTCATATGGCATAAAAATAGTTCATTTGTGGAACAAATATACAAAAAAAATTGTAAAAAAAATTCTAAAAAAAATGTGTTTTTCTTGTGGTATTTTAGTTCTTTAAGGTGGAACATTTTCCCCATGTCCGATTTTGCCATTGAACTTAACCAGCCAATGACCATAAGACATAATCGTGCCAAACTTCAGGAAACTTTATTTTGGACTGTATCGTGCCCTCAATAGACGGGCATCGTTGGAATGGCTTAGAATCGATTACTGGTCAATAATATATATTTTATGGGGTCCTAGACCGATATTTCGATACTGTAGTTGGACGGTATAAAAAAAATAATTGTTCGATTAATTGACACAAATTAATCGATTTATTCGTTATTCGAAAATCCTCATTTTTAAATTAATCGAACAAGAGTTTGGTTTTGTTTGATCAATTAATCGAATTATTCTTAATCGGTTGACAACTCTATTATTTACTATTATTTATATAAATAAAAAGGTCGAAAAAGAACTAAACTAATTTTTTTTATTAAATTAAATAATTTTTCCACAACTTGTTTTCTTATTTTTTTTTTAATATTATTTTTTTCTTTTATAAATTTTTAATAGCAAGTGGAATTAAGTTTCAAAACTGGTGAAATTATACTTGTATATGGTGATATGGATGAAGATGGTTTCTATATGGGCGAATTGGATGGTGTACGTGGTTTAGTACCATCGAATTTCTTAGCCGAGGCGCCCGATGCATATAGTAATCAAATGATGCCTGGTGGTGGCCCTGCAGGACGCGGTGGCTTGGCCAGTCAAAGGGGCAGAGGTCAAGGGCCGGGTGCTAGAGGACCGCCACCACCTCCTCGAGATAATATGATGCCAGGCATGGCGGGACCTCGTGGTCCCCAAGGAAAAAGTAAGTAAAATTTGTGCAGATTTAATTTCTTATGAACTTGAAAAAAAAAAACTTTCTTTTGTTAACTTTATATGTTTTTGTTTATTTTTTAAATATTTTTTTTTAATAAAACAATTTATCAGTAAGTTGTACAGTATTTAGGTTTTATTTATTTTTTCTTTAATGTAAAATACAGACTAATTTTTTATTTTTTTTTTATAAATTTCAAAAACAATTGGTTTTTGAAAACATAATTAATACAAAATATGGAGCAAAATTAATTTATTAAATTATAAATAAAAAAACGAAAGATCAGGTTTTAAATAAATATTAGGTATATTGAAAAATAAAAAAAAAAATAAATATTATTTGGAACACTGCAAAAAAGAATCAAAAGTATTTAAAACATAATACAAAATTAACAATAAAACTTTTCAGCAATTTTTTTTTTTTTTTTAATTTTTAATTTTTTTTTTCTTCTTATTCCGTTATTTTTTTATAATTTTGTATATTGATATTTTTTTCTAAATATATATTTTTTTTTTTAAATAATAAATAATTTCGGCACAACATTTCTGTAATATAATTTTTTTTTCTATATACATATGAATAATATAGTTGTTGTTCTTGTTGTTTGTAAATGTTTAACTAAAAACTAGTAAAAATAATTAAATAATACGACAAAAAAAAATTACTAAAAATTATATTAGTTAAAGCATCTCATCAATAAAAAATACTAATCACAAGCGGTATAGTTTAAGGCCAATTTTCAATGTTTTGCGTAAAAAATTAGTGCATACTTTTAGGCTCAAATTGAAATCAAATATACTTTGCCAAAAAATTAAAAAATCGAAAGTTGTTTAAAGTAAAATTATACGATTTTTGCTCTTCCTTAAATATATGCATTAAAAAAACATAGTTTTTTTTACAAATAACTTAAAAATTATACAAAACTGTTATAAGATTTTCTTAAAGACTTTTCGTTTTTCTAAATATTTAAAAAATGGCTGATTGTAATAGATCACATATATTTGTCATACAAACAGCTGCTTCTAAGAAGGACATTTAAGGTCAATTTGCACTATAAGATTTTCTATAATTTTATTGAAATTGTTTGTTAAAAACTTTGCTTTTTTTAATGCATATATGAAAGGCTTACTGCAAAAACTTGATAAGTAACATTTAATTTTTTGGCGTTTTCCGCCTTCTACTGATGTTCCATCGACAAATTTTGCAAGAAGTCTTGCTTAAGCCCTTCTTATAAGTATCTTAAGACTGAAAGTTCTGAAAAATTTGTATTTTCCACATTATTTCAAAAGTTTTAAGCCAAAAACCACCATAAAATGAAATGTTGCTAATGGAGTTTTTACAATAAGCCCTTAATATTTAGGCAGAGATAAAATCATTAATTTTTCTTTAAAAAGCTTAAAACTTTTTCCAGCTTTTTGCATTCAAAAGAAAATTGTTTTGTTATACCACTGAGTTCAATGATTTTCAAACTTTTAAGAAATGTTAATTTTTAGAAATGTTAATCACACGCCATAAAATCTTTATCTTTTAATCCTAAAAGTATGCACTCCTGTTTCATACAAAACATCGAAAATCGTTTTATTCAGTCTTATCGTGACAATTGGCCTTTAAGCTATGTTTATACTATACCACTGAATCGTATGATTTTTACGAAAAAACTGAATTTTTGTAGCATAATTTTAGGCATGTAATAAATATATGATTGTTATTTAAAAGCGACAAAAAACTCTTCATATTGCTAAATTTATAACAAATATATCTTAAGTCGATTTATTAAAAATAAATCATAAATGTCATTGTTTTGCAGGGATTTAATTTTCGGATCATATATTTACAACATGCCTTAAATAATGCTACAGCGAAATCTTAGTAAAACGACTCATTATCAGTGGTATTGTGTAAACACAGCTTTAGTAACATAAGGCAAAATAAAACTACCAAAAAACAACAAACTACTGAATTTAAGGTAACTGGATGAATTTTTGCAATTATATTGGACCTTGGAAATAATTCCGGGGCACAATGTCTTTAATTTAACGAGTTTTTGTTCTGAACAACATATCCAAGTTTCGTGAAGAACGGAAGGTGACGATTGGGAGACTTCCCTAGTGAGTCGTTTTACTATTGTAAAATATTTTTTTTTGTAGCATAATGTTAGGTTAGGTTAAGAGGTTGACGTAATGTCCACAAGACCAGTTCCTGATCCAAAGTGATACCTCGAAAGGGTTGGTTTTTGTTGTTGGCTGCTTTACATATTAATCATAATTCACTACTGCCTTCCTGGTAAATGATGATTTATGTCTCCACATATGTCTCATCGAGTTTACTTAGCCTAATATATTTAAGCATCTTCCATGGGTTGACATCTCTAAGTTCCTCCAGTTCCTGAAAGAAATAAAAGCAAAAAAAAAAAAAACTGCGAGATAGTGCAGGGCACTGACAAAGATAATGGAGTGAATCTTCCACTATCTCTTCGTCCCCACACCATCTGCACAAGTCATCTCTTATCAATTTTAACTTTTTCAAATAAGCTTTCAAGCCAGTATGGCCTGTAATTAAACCTACATACTTCCTGAGGTCTGATTTTTCCATATAAAGTAGTGTTTCCTGGATACTTTTTCCACCGCGAGTCCACAAGGCCTTCGTTTGGATACAGTCCTGGCTGCTTTCCCATTTCAAATCTTCCTGTCGTTCAAATGTTCTCCGTATTTCGAAATAAATCGCATCCAGGCCCGGATGCACGTCGGTCGTGGTTGAACTTAATGGTAAAACTGCTCCCATACGAGCTAACTCGTCAGCTTTCTCGTTTCCTGGAATATTCTGATGACCTGGAACCCAGCACAGTCTTAAAGAGTGTTGTTCGATGAGAGCCATAAGCTCTTGGCGACAACGGCTGACAACCTTTAATCGAATATTTCTGTTATATAGTGCCTTTAAAGCCGCCTTGGCGACAACGGCTGACAACCTTTAATCGAATATTCCTGTTATATAGTGCCTTTAAAGCCGCCTGACTATCAATGTAAATCTCACTAGAGTAGATCGGCCTCATTAAAATAAGCCTGGCTGAAAAATATTACAGCTGTCCTGTATCCTTGAACTGTGTTCAATTCCCAGTTTCTCACAGTAGACACCGCTACCTGTTCCCTGTGGCATCTTTGATCCATCCGTGTAGACTGCAATGTGCTGTTCCCCAACAGGTGGATTTTTCCAGAATACTCTAGATGGTATTTCAATTGTTATACCTGCATCCCACACGATATGTGGAGTCATATAATCAGTCACACAGTCATCATATCGATGGTCTCGTATGAGTTTTGTGTGTCCATAGTCTCGAACCTTCAGCGCGCAGTTTTGACTTAGTCTCAGCTGTGTCCTAAGTGCGTATTCCTGGATGTAAAGATCCAAAGATGGCATAATGTTAGGCAGTAAATATATTATTGTTATTTAAAAAGCGAATAAAACTCTATATACTGTCTGCATTTTAAAAGATTAGGGACTAATTCTCGAAGTCGATAGCGATCGAAAGAAAGAAACATGTAAAAAAGGAGCTTATATTTATCAAAGCATAATTTTAGGCAAACAGAAATATTAAAAATAGCAATTCCGAGTAGATTCTCCATTGCTATCGACTCCGGGAATTAGAACCCAGAACGGAATTTGGTCCTTTGGCCTTTTCTTGTAGCATACCGGTATATGAAGCTACCCAGGCAGAAAAATACAGTGGGCCATCATTGGCCAAGTATTGAAATCGGGACCACACAAGTTGGCGAAACACCCGTTTTACAAAGACTACTGTATTTGCCAATAGCTAAATGATAACACCACGGTTCTATCCAACGTTGGCAACCGTTGGCTAAATAAAAAATATTGTACTGGCACAATATGATTTCGACAGTCATAAAATAAATGTCATAAAATGTTAAAAAAGTTACATTAAAAACACTTTTAGGGAAAAAAAACTTAAAAGTTTCCTAAAAAAATATTTGAAAATTTCGAAGTCCCTGACACAAAAATTTGTTAATATTTTTTTGCGTGTTTGTGGTAAAAAAATTAAAAATGCTTTTAGAAAAAAGTAAAAAACTTTAAAAATTTTTTAGGTCCCGTACAAAAAATATTCTTGGCAACTATTTTTAAGTTTTAAAGTAAAAAATGTTATTAAAAAAGATTTTAGGAAACAAAACTCCAAATTTGAAAAAAATGTTGGAATATTTTCTAAGTCTCTGAAAAATTTTTGCTTTGAATTTTCTTTTTTGCACTTTGAATTAAAAAAGGTCCTTAAAAATGGTTTTAGGAATTTTTGAAATTTTGTTTTAACAAACTTAAAAAAACAAAGTTTTTATTCACAAAATTTTTTAATGTCCCGAGCACAAAATTATTTTTGGAACCAATTTTTTTTAATTTTTGTAAGTTCCAAGCACATGTCACAGAGGTGGCAGATGGTTTTTATATGGAAGTTGTTAGGTCTGTAATAGGTTACAGGGGGCTAAGTGTATGATGTGACACGTTACTATTGAACCAGCAAGATTTTTGTTTCTAAGGGCTAGGTCCAGTGATATGTAACAAGTGATATATCCGGGATTGTGATATTTTCTCACAAAAGTGATATGTGTTTTTATATGGAAGGTATCAAGTTTGTAATAGGCCATTCGGGTTCGTATGCATACCCCTCTTCAACCAAGTTTAGGTTGTGTTAAAATGGTGACAAAATCGGGTAATGGCATTTTATTCCTCTTTATTTTGAATTTTAAAAAACGTTAACACCAAAATCCTAGCTGATCTGTTTTTGAGTTATTGCTAAAAGATTACACTGTACGACAACAAAAACCTTCCAGTGAAATATCCAACTGATTTTGATAGATTTTGCTTCCCTGAATTTAAATATGCCTTCCAATTTTTTCCACCACGCACAGTGGGGAAAAATGGACTTTTTTTTGTCCAATTTTGCCTACAGGTCGCAATTCTTAACCGATTTTGATTTTTCTTTTTTTGTATTTTAGCTAATAAAATTCCGCATCGATCTGTCATGGTAGATTTTTGAAAAAAAAAAAATCGGATTACTTTTTATATTTTCCTAAAGTTTAGAAAATTTTCATTTTTTCAGTTATTTTGCAATAAAAAATGTATTAGGCATGGGACGAATATGCTTTATGGACTAAATTAAAGGTATTGGAACCCCTTATCAAAGACGTGATTAGTATTTAAAAATATATTATTATTTTGGTTTTTATAACCAGACAAATATTCAAGAATTTTCACTTTCAAAAGCCTATATCTTTAAAAATAATGTACCAATTTCAATGAAATCTTTTTTAGATTAAAGCTTATGTTTTGCTTAGTCATAATTGGTACACAAAATTTTTTGAAACAAATATTTTATTTTTTTGCTTAAATTTTACCTTATGATTTTTGGAATTATAAAATTAGTTTTTAGTCTGTTTAAAAAAAAAAAAAAGTTGTTACATTGTAAATTCAAAAAAAAAGAGTTGAACAATTTTGCAAAAATACTTTATATACCAATAATGGTTAAGAAAATGATAAGCTTTAATTTAAAAAAAATTTCATTGAAATTGGTACATTATTTAAAATGATATAGGTACTTAAAAGTGAACATTTTTAAGATTTCAGATGTTTATAAAAACCAAAATAATAATAAATTAACAAATGTTATTAATGTCATTTATAAGGGGTTCAAATACCTTTAATCTTGTCCATACAGCTTATTCGTCCCCTGCCTATTACATTTTTTAGAGCAAAAATTCTAAAAAAATTAATAATGTCTCAAAATCTGAGACTTTTTCTATAGGAAAAATGTCTCAGAATTCAAGACTATTTCTGTAGGAAATATGTGTTAGAATCAGAGTCTGAGACTTTTTCGAAAGAAAAAAGACATAAGTATCTAAAATATGTTTTATAGGAAAAAGGTTTCAGATCCTCTGAATTTCGGACTTATTTTATGGGCAAAAGTCTTAGAATCTGAATAAGCTTATGAAAAATTATGAAAAAATGCATCTTTTTTGCTTTCCAATATGTTGCCAGCGATAAAAAAGTAAAACCCAATTATTTTGCATATTTTCAAATTAATGGATTCAAATAAATTAAAGCGAAAAAATCTGGTATGTTAAAAATTTGTAATTCGACAGTTAAAAAAAAAATTAATCAAAACATTGATTGACTCATTTAAATTTTGTTAGTCAATAGATTCAATTGAACATTTTTAGCCAATATTTTTTTTGCGTGTGGAAAAATGTTCTTAGAATCCGAAAATTTTTCTATAGGAAAAAAAGTTTCATGCTCTGAGATATTTTTAGTTAAAAAAAGTCTCAGATTCTGAGACATTTTTCCTATAGAAAAAGCATTTCTTTACGAAAAATGTCTCAGAGTCTGATATTTTCTATGTAGGAAAAATTTCTTCTATTAAAAAACTCTCAGATTTAGACTTTTTTATACGATAAAAATGTGTTAGAATCTGAGACTTTCGTCTACATAGAAAATGTAAAATTTTATAGCTTTCCCTTTACTTTTGTTTCAAAACAACCTTTTTACATTCGAACAACCATTCGAACAACCATTACATTCGAAGTAAAAAAAAAAATTCCCCCCCAAACCCAAAAGCTGTACCCGCCACTGGTAATAGTCGACCACCAAAATTGCGAAATTATTGGTTTTTGACTTTTTAACAGCGAATATCTCAAAAACGGTACGTGCTAGCAAAATAGGATGGCAGATTTGGATTCAGGAGAGCAAAATCTGCAGTGTAATTATTTAGCAATAACTCGAAAACAAGATCAGCTAGGATTTTCGTGTTTATAATTTTTAAAGTTCAAAATAAAAAGGAGTGAAATGCCATTACCCGATTTTGTCACCATTTTAACACAACCTAAACTTGCTTGAAGAGGGGTGTGTATGGCATGTCACGTGACCGATAAAGGTTTGGTCACTTTTCTTGCAGAGTATTTAATATTATTTTTTGAAAATAAATTGAACAAAACCAAGTGAAAGTGTTAAATTTGGCTGTGCTGAATATTTTATATCCTCCAACATGTTAAAAATATAAAAAATAAAAACTACAGGGGTGTTTTTCGGGGTGGAGGAACATCGGCGGAGACTGTTGGGGACACCCGTCCTCTATGCTTTTTGCACTAAAGTTATACATTTTTATATATATTCGATTAGAGTTTTATTCTAGTTCGAGGCCCAAAAATATTTCTATTTATGATATTGACCTTCATAATAGTACTTCTCATATAACTTGGGAAATATATCAAATATTATGTCTGGTTTGATGTTTGATTGACCAACGATGATTCTCTTAAGTCTGCTGAAGATTCCTTTAGTGGGGATGAAACTGATCAGTACAGACATACTATGAGATAGTAACTTTTTTAAAGCAATAAATTAAAAATACTCTATTATGACAATATCATAAATAGAAATATTTTTGGGCCTCGAACTAGAATAAAACTCTAATCGAATATATATACATATATAAAGGCCGAATAAATACATTTTATTTTTATGTACCTTTTGGTACTAAAAATAAAAAAACAACAGTTATACATTTTTCTATTATTTAAATTGTTTTTTTGTATCCGCCAGTTAAATTTCTCATGAATTTACTATATGCCTAAAGTTATGCTACAAAAAAATCTACATTTTTTATAAAAATCATCGAAAGTAAAACGACTCCGTCGTAATGTGTGAACACAACTTTATAGTATAGCGTGGAATCTATATTTAAAATCCATAGTTAAAACTGTCTCGAAATCAAAAGCAATATAATCAGCTTTATTTAACAGCTTTCTATTTTTAAAACATGCTGAATATTTGACGAGAATGAGGCCAACATTTTAATTTCGGTATATTCTTTGTCCCAATGTTTTTCTGTCTTTTGAAAAACACACTTACTTTCGGAAGAGAATTACTGTAAGAACTTAACATTTGTTTGAAAAAAAACTGACCATCTTAACATAGCTTTTGTATATTTTTATCTCAATGCACATTTTTGCCTCTTATTTAGATCTTTCAAACCAAAGATTTATACAAAAATTCATACAGATACCTAACATTCCGTAGATAAATCCTTATTTGATTATAACTTCCCAGCATCGGTACTGTGGAAATTCAGAAATCTTAACATATTCATTTTTTTAAGTGCTCTTTTGCCACAGTACTAGGGCAAGTGCCCCACATTTTAAATACTTCTCTTGTAATTTTGTATGAACGTTAGAGTTTCCTTGTAATAATTGACTAGATCTGATGTGTTCATATCTAAGTATGAAGTTTGTGTATATTTGTATCTGATAAAATCTATATAATCTGAAATTTTATCCCCCGATTTTAATCAGGATTCGAAAAAAACAGTACGTAATTATAACATACGGGTTTTTCCAAAGAACACATTCACTAAACATTTGTTTAGTGGTTGTGTTTGAGTATGCAAACAGAATACCGAACGTTATTCTTGTGACTTGACGATAGTGATGCCAACTTTTTACAGGCAAAACGCGCAAAACAGTGACTCAAAAAGCGCTAAAAAGCGCTTAATTTAAAACTCTACGATCATGCACTGCTCTATAAAAAGACACGCTTCATCGTAGTGGTTGTGTGTTTTTTGTACGATTTAAAATTAGGGCCCAAGCCGGCGATTTGCTCTATCTTGCTTAGTTTTCGAGATATAGCCATTTTAAGTTTTAAAAACAAATATGCTAAAGCAGATTTTACATTGTCACACTTTGTATAATGTATTTTGTATAATTAACTTTTTTTGAAATGTATAACGTAAAAGAAAATTTTGTTGTGTTTATTTTTTATTAAAATCAAAATAAATAAAATTGAGAAAAGAAAATTTATGTTTTTGTGTGTTTTGCAAAATTTTAAATTAAAAATGACATCGGATAATACTTTGTAATTATACAATTTTAAATGTTTTTTGGCTTGAATAATACATTTCAACACACAAAGTATAACAGTTTAAAACCCCCTTAAGTACACAAACAGTACACTAAAAGTACTATATTTTGTTTGTGTACATAGCACAGTAGAGTTAAAACACCTCAATTCAACCGAAAAAAGTAGTATTTTTGACCTTACCCCTTTCGAATTTAATGAAACTTGGAATATAGTTGGGCCCTTACAAAAAAATCATAGTGCCAAAATTTTGGACTTCTGGTAGTTTTTCTTCCCGAGATATGGGGTCTTGAAAATTGGCAAAATCGTAAATATTTGACAAAAGTGTTTTGAGATAAATAAATATAACTCAAAAAGTAATAACAATACAGGTCTCAGTCAGATTGCAGATAATAGGTAATAAGACAGCCTTTAAAATGGCATTCCCCAAGATTTTTTTTGAAAAAGGTCAAAGGTCATTGATTTAACCTTAATTTTTGGAGAGCTATATCTCAAAAAACGATATTTTTAAAATTTCGGAAAAAATATATGTTGTTAAGAATCACCTATACTACTTGAGTTTAAATTTTCAGGATGGAGACTTCATTGGAACTTTTTATATTAATAGAAACATTGTGACAGGAAAGAAAAAGCGGTGTAATTTCCCTTAGAAAAAAAAATTTTTTTTTTGTCTTTGAAATTCTGGTACCAAAATTCGTTTTTCTGAATGTTTTTGACGTGCTGAGTTCAAATATGACCTTTGAACTGGTCTATCGCTATTACTTTTCAAGATATCAGCACATAAATGTGTAAAAATTGCTCAAATGCTATTGCTGTGCTTTTTTGAACATTTAGGTGCATATATCTTGAAAAGTAATAACGATAGACCAGTTCACAGGTCATATTTGGACTCACCACGTCAAAAACATTCAGAAAAATGAGTTTTGGTACCAGAATTTCAAAGACAAAAAAAATATTTTTTTTTTCTAAGGGGAATTACACCGCTTTTTCTTTCCTGTCACAATGTTTCTATTAATATAAAAAGTTCCAATGAAGACTCCATCCTGAAAATTTAAACTTAAGTAGTATAGGTGATTCTTAACAACATATATTTTTTCCAAAATTTTAAAAATATCGTTTTTTGAGATATAAGTAGCTCTCCAAAAATGAAGGTTAAAATCAATGACCTTTGACCTTTTTAAAAAAAAATCTTGGG
The DNA here is from genome assembly GCA_963921195.1 of Pegoplata infirma. NCBI lineage: Eukaryota > Metazoa > Arthropoda > Insecta > Diptera > Anthomyiidae > Pegoplata > Pegoplata infirma. Next base: position 99,704,037 of record OY992536.1, read on the forward strand.
GAATGCCATTTTAAAGGCTGTCTCATTACCTATTATTTGCAACCTGACTGAGACCTATAGTGTTTTTACTTTTCGAGTTATCTTTATTTATCTCGGAAAACTTTTGTCAAATATATACGATTTTGTTAATTTTCAAGACCTCATATCTCGAATACTCGAATCACCAGAAGCCTGAAAAATTGGCAAAATCTCTTTTTTGTTAAAGTAAACCCCAGTACTTAATTTCATTTAATTTGGAGGGGGTGCGGTCAACTCCTCGGTTGAATTGAGGTGTTTTAGCTCAGTAGATAATCGTAGAGATTGTGTTCGTCAAGTCGCAAGCAAAACGGAGCATATTTTTTTCATAGTATCGCCTGCACTCCTCACATGTGTGGATCCCTATGGGTCCTAACTAAAAAATTTAGCACTCCGGAAAATTTAAAAATTCTCATATTTTGCTAAATACTGCCGGCACTACAAAATGTATAAAAGCATTTTGTTTAAAAAGTTATAAAAATTCTTTTATGTTTTTTTTTCGTGTCGGAAATATTAAGCGAGATATGTGTATTTCAAAATATTCCGGAATGCTAACTTTTTTAAGTTCAAGATTAGGACCCATGATGGTCCACACAGTTTAGTTAAGGACCAAAGATATGCCCCGATTTGCTCTATTTTGCTTAGTTTGCTTCGATTTGCTCTATCTTTCTTAGTATTCGAGATATCGCCGTTTTATATTTTAAACAAAATTTGTTAAGTACGCAAACAGTACACTTAAAGTAATATATTTTGTTTGTGTACATAGCACAGTACATAATCAGTGAGATTGTGTTCGTCAAATCGCAAGCATAACGTTCGGTATTCTGTTTGCGTACACGAACACAATCACTTAAAATTTTTTTACGTGTTTCTGTATTTCTTGTTGGGAATGTGTACAGAACACTAACGTGTCGTTCGTTAGTGTTTTTTTCGAACTCTGATTTTAAGAACTCTTCAGAAATTGTGTCTAGTCAGATGTCGATATAGTCGCAGGGTTTAAGGAACCTACTCAGTTACAATTATATACAATCAGTATCATAAGATTTAAGGAGATCAGATCTAATATTTTTTACCCGGGTTATTATCCATCACTCATTTTTGCATTATTCCATTTTAACATTTCCCGAGTTATTACAAATTTTAATTCATAACTCCATACCATTTTGTGTTTTCTATTTATTTTCTTTTTAACCTCACTTTTCTAATTGTTTATATGTTTTTTGTCTTTTTCTTAAGTATTTTATGAGTGTCCTGTCTGTAAGTTAAAAAAAAAAAAAAAAACTAACCAAATGTGTCTGTGTGTTTGTTTAAATTTTTAGTTAATAAACGCATGTGATGTCTCATTATTATTTTTTTATATAGTTTATGTTTTTTTGTTAAGTGTATTCCAAAAATGCAAAATTTACTCACATAAAAAAAAAAATTATTCTAAATTATCCCGTTATTTCAAATACAATGTTGCCAGATTGTTTAGACGTCAGAGCAAATGAAAGAGAAACAAACAATAAAGCAGTAGCAGTGTTCTGTACACAGAAAAAAATAAAAAAAATATTTGAGTAAATTCTTAATACTATTGAGTAAAAAATTACTCAATTTTGCACCAGTAAACGATTTAATAGTATTGAGTAAATTTTTAATAAAAATTTATTAAATGTTTGAAAAAAAATTTGAGTAAATTTTTAATTGACACAATTAAAAATTTACTCAAAATTTATCTATTCATTTTTTTTAAAGTTTAAAAAAGTTTGAGTTTTTTTTTACAAAAAAAAACAAAAAACTTATTTTTTCAAACTTTACCAAACATATTTATGTCTGAAAGACATAGGAAAATTTTATAAAGACGATTACAAACTTTCATATACATACACAAAAAACTATAAACTAAACGAGAATTCTTAAAACTTTGAGAGTTTAAAAAAAAAAATAAAAAAACTATAATAATAATAATTTGATCCAATGATCAGTTTTTATTTATTTTTTTCAATTTTTATTTTACAACTCATTTTAAATAATTTTAACCTAACCGAGAACTGGTAACAATGACCGTCGTCTCGTTGCAGCGAAATCGACCAAGGGCTTTTGGTGGGAATCGAACCCACGACCCTCTGTTTCATAGGCTAGCACGCTACCAACTAGCCTACATGGCCCCCCTATTAAATTTTTATTAAATTATTTACTTAAATTGTTTTTAAAATTTTTAAGTAAATTTTTAATTGCGTCAATTAAAAAATTACTCAATTTTTGTTTTTAAACTTAAACAAGTGATTACTCAAATTTGTTTCCTCCATATTTTTTTCTGTGTAACTCTACAGAAATTAGTAGTATTTATATCTAATTTTTTATACATTTTGATGCAAAAACTTCGCACGTAGCTTACCAGAATACCGGTATAGTTGGAGTCATAGAGTAATACCACAGCATACGATTTTTATGACAAGAAAGAAGATTGATATTAACCATATTTAAGGAGGCCCCATGTTAAGCGTCATTTCTGTAATGGTACAGGACTAAACAATATGTTTTTTTTAAAGTGGAACCTTATACTTAGATGTACTTCATAGATTTATAATCACAACTTTTAAAAGTTTAACAACAAACCAGTTTTGAGAAGGCCCCATATTGGGAGCCATTACCGCAATGGTTCGACTTTAAAAGCTTTACGACAAACCATAGAGTAGAAATAAAGAAGCCACTTTGGTAGACCCCATAATCAATCTGTCTTTATTGAAAACACTTTTCATATACCATTTTACATGTATATTCTCACATCTCTTCTAGCAAGTTTAGGTTGTGATAAAATGGTGACGAAATCGGGTAATGGCATTTCACTCCTCTTTTTTTTTTTAACTTTAAAAATCGTTAACACCAAAATCCTAGCTGCTCCTGTTTTCGAGTTATCGGCAAATAATTGCAACTTAGTCTTATAAATTTTCTTCTCCTGAATCCAAATTTGCCATCCAATTTTTTCTAGCACGTGCCGTTTTTGAGATATTCGCTGGTAAAAAGTCAAACAAACACCAATCATTTCGCACTTTTGGTGGTCCACTGTTACAGATTCTTCCAAAAATATGATTTGATATGATATACACACAAAAAATTACTAATTACTAGAAAATTACTAGAAAAAGTTTCGTAATCCCATTTAAAAATTTTTTTTTTATTGAAATTTACATTTTTTTTAATTTTACAAATTTCAATGATTTTTTTACAAAAAAAATCTAGCAAATATACGAGGTTTTATTGCGCCAAAAAAGTTGTAAATTTACAATTTTATTGGTAAAAGACTTGTAAAATAACAAAAAACCTCGTAATTTTTACTTGATTTCTCGTAAAATAGTAGGTAGCAAAAAATCTAGTAAAGTTACGAAACCTTCGCAAGTCAAAAAAATTGTAAATTTACAATTTTATTGGTAAAAATCTTGTAAAATTACAAAATTTTTGGTAAAAAGCTTGTAAAATTACAAGAATTTCTTGTCAAGTAGGAGGTAGCAAAAATTTAAATTTACAAATTTTTCTTGTTATTTTACAAGGCTTTTTTTGAGTTTAAAATAGACCTCCTGATTCCAAAACTGCATCCAAATTTTTCTAGCATGTTCCGTTTTCAAGATATTCGCGGTTGAAAATTTTCCACATGGAAATCTCGAACGCGAATGTGTCAAAAACGGAACAGGCTAGAAAAATTTGGATTGCAGTTTTAGAATCAGGAGGTTCAATTTATTTGAAATCAAGTTCTATTTGTTGGAAGCAATATAACCGTGGACCCCCAAAAATGCGAAATTATTGTATTTTTTTTTTACTTTTTAACAGCGGATATCTCAAAAACGGTATGTGCTAGAAAAAATCGGATGATAGATTTGGATTCAGGAGAGCAAAATCTATAAGAATCAGTTGGGAGGTTTTTGTTGTCGAACAGTGTAATTATTTTGCAATAACTCGAAAATAGGATCAGCTAGGACTTTCTTATTTACGATTTTTAAAGTTCAAAATAAAGAGGAGGGAAATGCAATTAGCCGATTTTGTACTCATTTTTTTGTATCAGTATATCACTGGCCCGTAGGGATAGGACCGAAATTTGGTTAAACCCCTAATGTGCATTAGGGCGCCCCGTCAAATTTAAATTTTCGAATTTCATATCGTTATACATGCCAAACGATGGCCACGTTAGAGGTGATTGTGGAAAAATTTATGAAAAAATTTAGCAAGGTCATCTTCAGTCGGAAACCAGCGATCAAAGTTGAAAAAAATTACATATTTCGACCAAAATTCATGTCCGAAGTTTTTGACCAAATCCTTCTCAAAAATTTGGAAATTTGGCGCACTTTTTTGAAAAATATTTTAAAAAAATTCCAAAACCTCGATTTTCGTCCATAGATGCTGATTCTTAAACATAAAAATTATTTTTTTTTATCCGAATTTGTCGCAAAAGTTGGAAAATGTTAAGTGTGTTATCTAAAAAATATTAAAAAAATGTAAAAACTTGATTTTGGTCCGAAAATGCTGTTCAGCATCTGTGGACCAAAATCGTAGATCAGCATTTTTGGAACAAAATCGCGTTTTAATACTTTTTTAATACTTTTTAGATAACACACTTAACATTTTCCAGCTTTTGTTATCTAAAAAATATTAAAAAAGTATAAAAACATGAATTTGGTCCGAAAATGCTGATCAGCATCGGTTGACCAAAATCGCAGATCAGCATTTTTGGACCAAAATCGCGTTTTTATATTTTTTTAATATTTTTTATATAACACAGTTAACATTTTCCAACTTTTGAGACCAATTTGGATAAAAAAACAATTTTTATGTTTAAAAGTCAGCATCTGTGGAGCAAAATTGTGGTTTTGGAATTTTTAAAATATTTTTCCAATAAAGTACGCTACATTTCCGAATTTCTGAGCCGGATTTAAAACGGTATAAAAACACGAATTTGGTCCGAAAATGCTGATCAGCATCCGTGGACCGAAATCGCAGATTAGCATTTTTGGACCAAAATCGCGTTTTTATTTTTTTAATATTTTTTAGATAACACACTTAACATTTTCCACATTTTGAGACCAATTTGGATAAAAAAAAACAATTTTTATGTTTAAAAATCAGCATCTGTGGACCAAAATCGTGGTTTTGGAATTTTTTAAATATTTTTCCAATAAAGTATGCAGAATTTCCGAATTTCTGAGCCGGATTTGGTAAAAAATTTGGACATGAATTTGGTTGAAATAAGTAATTTTTTATCGTTTGGCAGGTATTACGATATGAAATCGAAAATTTAATTTTGACGGGACGACCTAATGTACATAATTTTCTCTTACACTAAATCTTGAGCTAGAAAATAAAATGGTATCCAACCAAGTGAATAACCACTGAGTTTTAATGAGGCCTCATTTTCATAATGGTATGGGATTCGTTTTCTGTTTGTCTGTTAAAGTCTGTTAAAACTTTTACGATCTGACATATTTGTGGGGGCCCAACACCGGGAGCCATTTCGGAAATAGAACAGAAGCTACCAACGCAGGTGGTTCCTGCGTTGGTAGCAGGAACCACCTGTTAACAGTTTAAGTTTGTCGGTAAATACAATAGTTTTATTATTAAAGCTTTTGATAGCTTAACCTCAACCCATTTTTGATGATAACCTCAACCCATTTTGGGAGCCATTTTTCTAATAGTACGATATCGAGTTTTTTTTAATTAAATTCTGTGTCTAGATGTTACTATATCTATCAATTTCCATTTTGAAGGAATTTCTTATAGCAAAATTCTTTAAAACCTTCACGACGCAACATATTAGTAAATGCCCCACATTGGGAGCCATTTGAAGAATGAAACGGGAACATTAAATTTTCATAGGTGACTTTTATGACTTACCCGTATTATAAAGAAATTCTGTACTCTTTGTACGAAATTTGTTCTCAGTAGATTGAAAGCCTAAGTAGAGTACGGTTTTGCATATTACTCTTAGAAAAATGGACTTATACATTTTAACTCCCATAATTTTTTTTATTTTAAAATGTTTAGAATAAGATATTGAAAAATTTTATATTTAAAATTGATTTGCTTTGCATGGTAAAAATCATAAAAAATATCATTAATTAAGAAACAGTTTTCATTCGTTTGTATCAGAGTATTTATATATTTACAACACTAAGAAAAACAATTTTAGCATCTGGCAACAATTTAAGCTTCAAAGACATAGAGCACAAAGATGGGAGTTTTGGGGGCAATCTAAGACGTGTTTGTTCGAATTGTATCTCAATTAGCACACCCAAAAAAACGTGGGTGTTCAATACTAAAAATTTAACTAAATTTTAGTCCAAAAGGACCAAGTGCAGGAATTGGTAACCAATACTAAAATTTTTTACTAATATTATTCAAAACCAGTAAAAATTACTATTTTTAGTACTTTGAAGATACTAAAATTAGTAGCCTTTTAGTAAATTTTGGTACAAAATCACTTACTAAACCTTTTATTGTAGAATTATTTTGAGTGCAGCTTCGCTTACAATATCTTTCCAAGTTCATGGATCCATAATATTGAATTATGTGAACAATCCGAAGCGTACAAAATTTTATGATTTCTCAGGTGTGAAGTAAGGAGATAAATCTTCATGAGTTCTTGAACCACTTCTTTCAATGATAATGCAAACTTCCAAATCATCAAAGGCTTCTTCTTTCCCGATATAATCGACGTCACCTTCTTCATCGCTGTCTTTCTTGGACGATTCATTTATCTCGTCGTCAGATAATTCCTCCCCGTATTCAAGTGCAAGAATTTCATTTGCCATTTTTCACTTAATATCACGGGGGATATTCGGATTAAAAACCGCAAAAGCCAATATAATATTTTTGTTTGGAAACATCCTTAGGGAGTGGAGGTAGGGAAGTTATTTGGGGTCGGTCCTATATTTTATTCCTCTAAGGGCGACTCCGGGGCAGTTGCAAGGGTTGTTTTGTAAATTTTTAGAAGAATTATTTTTTGTATTTAGAACTGCCAACAAAATCTCCCATCTTTATGACTCCCATGTCTTTGTTTACTACCCTAAACATGTATACAAATATTGGATTAATTTAATTTTTTTTAAGAAATTACCTCCTGTTTGAAAAAAGTTAATTCCACCCAAAAAAAATCTTTAAATGTTTATGGCATATTTTTAATAAATGTGTAAAAGAACTGCATAATATAATTTTTTTTTTATAAAACAACAATAACAACAACAAATACTTAATTAACCGCTTTCAAGCACTTTAAAAAACAAAACATATGTATTTAAATTTATATATTTTATTTAAACAAATCAAAAAAACAAAATTACCTATACATAACTGTAAAAACAAAATAACTATGTAATATTGTGCAAATATTTTAATAACCAAAAAAAGATTTTGAAAGACAAAATACAACATTTTTAAAGGTAAAGTTTATTTTAAATACACTCTTAACTATTTTTTCAATCTAATATTTAACAAAAAAAAAGTTTTTAAAATATAATGTATATTTTTGTTTTTATTTAAAAATGTTTCGATTTATTTTTAAAGCTTTTTAAAAACAAGAATACAAATTTTCATTTTTAATTTTAACTGTGTTTTTTTGTTACCGCGTTTATGTTAAGCTAATTTGGGAACGTTAAGTGTTAACGCGTAAATTTTGAGACAATAATGCCCAGTTTCTATATAAGAAACGTCATTCGTCTGCAAATAATTTGCATTTATTTTGTTATTGTTACAAAGCAAAATGAATGCAAGTTCATCGCAGATTAATAACTTTTTTCATACAGAAACTGGGGATTAGTGTAGAGAGAGGAAAACGATTACATTTGTTAGAGAGAATATACCCAAAAAACAATGATCGTGGAGGCAAAAAATTCGTGTCAAAAAATCTTTTTTTTTTTTTTTTTTAAATCTCTTAACTCTTTAAATGTCACCAAGTTGACAACACTGGATGCTATAGTGAATGGAAAAAATGCTGCAACCAGGAAAGGAAAAGTCAGTACTCTAGAACATTTTAAGTACATTTTCGGGCGATTAAGTACTTTTTTTTAAGACAAAGATTTTCATTAATTTGTTCATCAAAATCCAAAAAGAATTTAAAAAAATTCACGCATTTTTATAGGAAAATCGTTTGGAAAACAAAAAAAAAATATAATAAAAACACATCTGAGCTTTAAATGATGGTTTGATGTCTTTAGTAAAATTGTATGGCGGTTCTTTTTTATAAAACGTATTAACCTTTTAACTGGCATTTTAAAGGGTCATTTTATTTCTTTTTCAAAAACTAATCACAGAAGTCTAATAATGGATATAAAAAAATTTCCTTTCCCATATTGAATTTTTTAGCAACGGATTTATTTTAAGCGACATAAAAACCGCCTACACATATATAAGATTCGCTATTTTAAAATTTTGGTTTTAAGGGTACAACTTTCTGGATTATATTTTTGTCGTGGTCGTAAAACCATAAAAGTCGCACTTTCACCAAACAAATTGTACAGCGCCGCCATATTTTATCCGCCATGAGCCTTATATTCTTAAGCAATTGATTTTGATTCAGCAACGAAAATGAAGCCTCGTTACAAATTTTAATTATAATCTTACACTAAAGAAAACAAATTGTAAAACTAGCAAAAAATATTGTTAAAATTAGCAAAAAACTGTAAAAATTTTAGTAATATTAGCAAAATCATTTTGCTAATCCAAAAATTTTGAAAGAAGTGGTAAAATTACAACAATACCAGTTTATTTTGGTAAAAAATCAACCTTGAAAAATTAGAAACTTCCCAGCAAAATTTTCGGTTGCAAAGAACCGATTGTGGAACAACTTTTACTTCCCTAGAACCTGTTCTAATTCTTGTGCAACACCGATTCTTTTTACAAAGGGATTGTCCCAAAAGCAACAGGTGTTTGTAAGCAAAATTAGAACATATTTTTGTTCCTCGGAATCGGTTCTAGAAGTAAAATTTGGAACAGAAATGGGAATTAAAGAAAAATTTTGAATTGCATTAATTTATTAAACAAAGATAAAGACAGTCATATAAAACATGGAATATTTACATTTTTTTAACACACATTTATCCTTTTTCGCCTCCAAAGTTGCATTTTGGGCCTTACAATTATGACATACCAGAACATGGATTTTCTGCAAACAAAACTAAAAAACGTACACTCAAAAAATTATGTTAGTAAAATCAACTGAAAATGTCTGTTAAAATAACTACTTTGTAAGTTGTTTTGGGGTCAACTACTTTTTCAGTTAAATCAACTAACAATGTTAGTTATTTTAACTGACAAAAAACAACTGACTCATGTAGTAAAAATTACTAACATTTGTAGTCAAAACAACTATAATGTAGTAAAAATAAAAAAACAATATATATTTTTTTTTAATTTTTCGGAAAAAGAAATGAAGACCAAATTTTTCCAAGTTTTTTTTTTTTGTTCTTTAAAAAGTTGTCAAAAATAAAAAAAAAGTTTTTTTTTGGAAAAAACTTTGAAAACTTTTCAGAGATAAAAAAATAAAATTAACTAATTTAAATAACTGTTACTACATTACAGTACTTTTTTGTTAGTTGTTCAAAAAAACGACTTAAAATAACTAACAGAAATAGTTGTTTGATATTTTTTATACAAAAATAACTGACTTTGTAGTTGAAAACAACTAACTACTGTAAAATATACAAACAACTAACATGTAGTAACTTACATAATTTTCTGAGTGTAATATTATTAGTATTTGACCCGACCCAGACAATGAAAATTTAATTTACTCACCTTTGTTTCAACAATTTTCACGATTATATCCCCATATTTTAGTAGAATTTCGTGTTTTTTCTTGGTTACCAAAAATAAATTGATATTTATTTTTTTTTGACACATACTTTTTTTTTAATTCTTGAGAACCAAAATGTTATGAAACTTTAATTGCAGAGAACAAGCTTCACAATGATTTTCACTTAACATGTTCTGAATAATTAAAGTGTAATAGTGTATGGTTACCGAAGAACCTGTTCTAGAACAGGTGTTGTCAGAATCGGTTCTGAAAAGATTTCCTGGGTTAGCAAAAAAAAACGGTAAAAAATACTAAAAATTTTGCAGCCTATTTTTGAGCATCAAATTCTTTAAAGGTAGTAATAGCATCATAATTTGAGCTTCTTCTTCTTTCGTTTGTAAAGAAGAAGACGTGTTTTAACTTGCTCTATTTTAAAGTCTTTTTTTGGTGGTTTTTCGAACACTAAGATAAGTTTTTTTGGTATCTTTTTGTGAGGGTGAACGAATATTCTTTTTATAACTCGAAATAGTTTGATTTTTGGTGAGTTTTGGCACAGTTTTCTTTGTTGGATTCACCATTTTCAATTTGGTATTTTTAAGCATAGAATTTGGATTCAGCAGCTATGTAAGCTTACAGACAAAAATTTTCTTTTTGATCGCAAAACTATAAAAAAAATTTGGCGCTTTATTGGATCCGCCATTTTGAAGACACCAATTTTTGGCATGCTACGACAAGTGGAAAGACCTCTAGCCGGAAAATACCTTCTGTGTCCCAGTCAGGGTGCAAAGTAGTGTTAGTCTTTTCTTTGACCAAATTAACCCTCTAGCTTCCGTTTTAAGCGGTCATTTTCGACCTTTTTTAAAACAAATACAAAAAGTCGATAAAAAAGGCAGTTAAAATGTTCTACAAATATTTTGTTCATCAAGTTTTACTAGGGGTAGTCGAAGCAAGAAAATGCATTTGGCATATGTAAAATGCTTTAAAAAGTAAAGTTGTAAAATTAGCACATACAATTTTTTTGATATTTTACAAACATTTTAATACTTTAAAACTTTAAATTTTTAAGTATTTTTTATATGCTGCATGAACTTCCTGCTTTTAAAGACCCCTAGTAAAATTTAATGCGCAAAATAATCATAGAACATTTTAACCCTCTAACTGCCGTCTTTTATACACTTGCATGTATTTCTTTTAAAAAATGGGAAAAATTACCCCTTAAAACGGGATTTACACAGAGAGACAGATTAGTTGTGCCAGCCGAATTCAGAGCCAACTGCATAGTTTAATAACAACAACCGAAAGTTTCGGTTGCAATAACCAAAATTTGTTGTGAAATTTTAACTTTTGTTGGTTAAAATAAATTTCTGCAATCGCAACCGAAAATTTTGGTTGTTGATATTAAACCATGTAGTTGGCTCTAAATTTGGCTGCACAATTAAACTGTTTAATAGTTTAACTGTAGAATAGGTTCATAGATGGGAATTTTTCATTACCATTGAAATTTAATTACCATTGGTTGATATCAATGGTAATGAAAAAATTTTCATTACCATTTAATGGTAATTAAATTTTTTTAATTGAAAAAATAATTACTAATGGTAATGAAATGCACCAATTGTTAAAAAACACCAATTATAATTAGTTTCAAAACCATTGGTTTGCACATTTTTGTTTTTTTGAAAAGTTAAAAATTTAAACATCAAAGTATGTTTTTACAAAAAAATATGAAAATGTCAAAGACAAAAAACAAAACGCAAATAAAAATTTCAAATATTGTGTTATAAAAAGGCAATCAACGTGTGTTTGGTTTATAAAATGTGAAAAACTTAAACACCATATAACAAAAAACAACACATATTTCCAAATATTAAAGATTTTGACAATATTGTGACGACTTTTACTAATGGTAATTATTTTTTTTAAGTGATGCCATACCAATGGTAATTATTTTTTTTTTAATTTTCATTAGTAATTAAATTGATAAATAATTTAATTGGTACAATTGATACAACCAATGGAAATGAAAAAAATTTCATTACCATTGACATCAATTAAATGGTAATTAAACCATCAATTAATTGGTCCCTTTAATTAATTAGTCCCATCTATGAATAGGTTAACCCTTTAAATGGACATTTTATTAGACTTTTGTGTTAAGTTTTTGAAAAAGGACTAAAATGACCCCTTAAAATGGCAGTTAGAGGGTTAATATTTTCTAAGAAAAAAAAATACCATACGATTTCACTGCTGACATCAAACCATATTTTGAAGTAAAGATGTGTTTTTATTATAAATTTAGCTAAAAATACAAGGGGTTCTGTTGAGAATCGAACCCACAACCCCCACGTTGAAAGGCTAATACGCTACCAATTAGCCAATAGGGCCTCCTAGATGTTCGTTCAGTAATCGTTTACATGACATACAATAAAATGGAAACAGCTGATTTGTTACTGATACCTCATAGCTACTTAAAAGGGCTCGTTAGTCAACTGGTAAATTAATTAAGTAACAAGTACTTTCTGGTTTTTTCTTACGCGACAATCAAAATACATTATGGTATTTTCTTTTCTGGAAGAAAATGTTTGCATTTTTAGTGTATACATTTTTAAAATGTTTAACTCACTCCTTGAAAATTTGCATTTTATTTGACTAGAATGGAACACAACATACAGCAATATTCTGCCCTGTTATTTTTAACAGCTGTTTTGAGAAAACAATACAGAAAAAGTCAGCTGTTGTATAAGGCAATTTCAATCACGTGATTTTTTACAGGGTAACAAGTGCAACTTTTTTACACTTTATAGGGCAGACATTTTTAGAAAAGAACACGATATCTTTTATAAGGGTAGACATTTTTTTTAGAAAAGAACACAAAAACATAATTTTTGGGGCAACATGCAAAAACAAATCAAATTTTTGCTAGAAAAGAAAACACCATTAGATTTTCACGTAAGATGTTACTTCGTTTAGTAATCGTTTACTTGTATTGCCATATGATAAAAACGAACAGCTGATTTATTACTGCTACTTTTGTTGCGTTACCAGTTGAGTAACGAGCCCTTAATTGTTTATTTTTTTAGTCCTACACTTCGATAACTCAAGCAACGAAAAGTTAATTTCTAAGACTATTTGTAGCGTTGAATTCAAATATACACTCCGTTTTTTTTTTTGGATTGGTTCTAGTTTTCAAGATATTGAACAAAATATTTTTTTTATAATTTTTGACAATTAATGTCCATTTTATGCAATAAAAAGTAAACATATAAAAGTAAAGAACAATTTTATGAAGTTGTTTGTAGTGTTTGGGATCTGTTTTGCGCATTACAGTTCATCAGTATTTGCTCATCATGCCCTCGTCCCAAAATCTTTGATATCTCCATCCGATTTAGCCATATCTTGGTGTAGCCACTCTCGTTCCTCATCGCTCGTATCACCTAAGTTTTCGGAAAAAAACTCTAGATTGGAATGCAGAAAATTTATTTTGAGAGACATTCTAGCTCCAACCTTTCAATAATTTTTCAGCAAACTGTCGATTATTTGCTTGAAATCCGGGAATTAACGTTTGCCGAGAAAGTTATGAACTACATCTTGAAATGACGCCCATGCTGCTTTTTCAAAACATTATGACGGTATATTCCACTACAAAAGACAGTTAAAACAACTACATTTGTTGTTGTTTAGGCGTCCACTACATTTAACGGTAAAATCAAATTAAAATTGTTGTTGTTTTTAACTATTGATTAGCAACTGCAAAAAACCCGGTAAGAAAAACTACAAATTACTGTTGTTTTTACTGTAATTAAAAATGTCGGAATTTTTGTATTAACAAAAAAAGTAAATGTAAAAATTGTTGAAAGTGCTTGTTAATAATTCCTGCTCCATCTGACACTTCCAACTCTTTAAACACATCCGTTTTTCTAGTTTTTTTTTATAGACTAAAAACAACTACATAAAACAACTGTTACTACAATGTAGTAATTTTTTGTACTTATTTTTGAACACGACTACAAAAACTAGTTGTTTGAGATTTTTCATATAAAAACAACTAAAATTGTAGTTGAAAGCACCAACTACTACTTACTACATAAATGACCGTTATGTAGTAACTGTAAAAATTAAGTGTAGGCGTTATATAATTTAGAAAATATCCGTCGGCCATTAATTTCCGAATACCAGGTCCGACAAATATTCCCACTTTGATTTTGGCGTATGACAATTTGGAAAACAACTTGGTCAAGTACTTAAAATCCGATCCTTCAGGGTTGAGCGCTTAGACGAAATTTTAGATAAGGCCAAGTAATATGTGGAGAGGTGGCAGAAAAACATCCACAAGCATAACAAAAACACTTGGTATCAACCATAGAAAAAAATAGAAATGAAACAGAGTCGTATTTCGCTTGAATAAGTATTAGTGACAGCACATTTTGTAACTTTTGACGTTTAATAAAAACAATGCAACATAAAGGAGAACAACAACAAAACAAACAACAAAAGAAAACAAAAAGTTTTTAAACTATCAATAGTGCGAATTATCTTTAAAAAAAAAAAAGTTGAATAAAGCAAAATAAATAATAAACTTAATTAAATGAAAGACAAATTCCATTTTTTATAAACAAAGAATCTAATTTGATATTAAATACGTGGGAGATGAGGAAGAACAAGCATTTTGCCACCATATTGGAAAATACATCAAATACAACACTGCGTACCTTCTAATCTTTTCTATGGTATCAACTTTGAGCTTTTCTCTTTGCATTTTTACAGGTTTCTTTTTACAAAAAAAAATAGGAATAAAATTGAAAAAGGTTCTAGTGATGCCAAGAGCTGATTGTCTTTATGACAGTACAGTGCTGCCAACATGCGAGAACTCGAAAGTCAGAATCAAACTCGAAAAACGAAACCTGGATTAGAATTCCTAAAATAACGTTAAGATTTGTTCTCATCGGTTCTGATCCAAAAAATTACCGGGATTTGTTAAACTTGTGTAATTGTATAGGTGTTATCAGTTTATAGTTCGTGTCACTGTAGGATTGTAAACAAAATATACGAAAAGTGCTGCCAAGTTTATTTTAACTTTATGATAACACTTAACCGGTAACAAAAAAACACAACGTTAAATATTTTTTTATTTTATTATTAATTTTTCATTTAAATATTATGTAAAAAACAGTAATTTTAAGTCATTATAAAACAAACAAAAAAAACTTGCGGTGAATTATATAGAAACTTCAACAATATTTGAATGCACAAGCCTTTAGATGCTGGTGTGTTTTGTCTAATATGAAAGTGAAATGAACTGAACAAAATATGATTTTTTTTAGGATAAAGAAGAAATTGGTTTTCAAATCATAAAAAAAAATTTATATTTTTTAACTGAAAAAAAAGATTATAAATTTTATTTAAAAAAAATCTCTATTAAAAATTTGATTTTCTTTTATTTTTTATATATTTTTTTACAAATTAATTTTTTTTTTTTTTTTAATAAAAAAAATTTAAGTTAACAAAATTATTTTGTAATGGTCTGCTGTGGTAAATGTGAAGTCTTTATGTTATATTTGTTGCTATAGATGCTCGCCCTGCTTCCCCTACACTGTTAGACAACACGGGCCACCCTGCCCCCGATCACCAAACGCAGGTAAATACTCTTTCTTCTTTACGTTTTTCTTTTTCTGTTTTTTTTTTTGGTTTTTTGTTAAATAAAAAAATGCATTTAACTTGTTTTTATTATTTTGTTTTTTAAAAAAAATATACGTTATACTACCATAAAAAACTCTCAAACTTCTTTTTTAAAAACTTAACTTATTAGAAGAAAAAAAAAACTCCACTCACTTTCTTTAGAAAAAAAGTACACTTTTTTTATAACTGTCTCTTTAAAAAATTACTTTACTACTATTACTACTACTACTACAACTTACTACCATGTACTACAACTCTGTCTTTTAAACTCAAAAAAAAAACTTAATCATGCATATTAAATTGTTTAAAACTTGTTTGAATTTTGTTAAATTTCTTGTTTTTTTTTTGTTTCACTGTTAAAATATTTAATTTGGATAAACGTTTTGAAAACAAATTTGGGAAAAACTCCTTAAAAAATTTTAAATGTTTAATTTCGTGTAAAAATTGATTTGATCTGGTTGGAACTGTTAAGAATTTATAACTGATTAGATCTTTTATATCCGAGATTTGTTTCCAATTTCGTGATCTAACAAGATTTGATCAGTAATTGTTTCTGATCAAAATTTGGGGAAAAAATCGGGCACTTAATTGATCTGATCAGATGGATCTTACTATTTCAGATCATATTTAATCGATTTTTACACTGAAAGAAAACTTTGTAGTTGTTTTATTGAAAAATTTTAAAAAACACACAAATTCATTTATGCTTAATTCATACATTTTGAACACATCCTTATTTTTGAGATCATCACTGTTAATTGCAATAAAAAATATTTTCATCTTAATACAAAAAAAAAAAAAATCATATTAAATATGTATA
This sequence comes from Pegoplata infirma, assembly GCA_963921195.1. Taxonomy (NCBI): domain Eukaryota; kingdom Metazoa; phylum Arthropoda; class Insecta; order Diptera; family Anthomyiidae; genus Pegoplata; species Pegoplata infirma. Next base: position 99,720,305 of record OY992536.1, read on the forward strand.
TTATTAAAACGCGTTTAATTTTGCAATAAAATATTTTGAAAAAAATTACAAATTTGCAATATTTTTAATTGTGCAAATGTAATTAATTTAAACTCTATGTATAGCTAGCAACATTTTTTTTACCAAAGATTACAGTTAGATTTTTTATACATTGTTGTTTAAAAAAAGTATTAAAAACTCTAGTTAGAACACTTTTTAGTATTAAAATTTAGAAAGAAGACATTTCCAAATATAAAAAACATAATCTCACATTTCACTGATAAACCCACAAAAACACCACTTTTCCAGATCATTGATTTCCCAGTTTAAGAAGTACATTTGAAAAAAGTTATTGCACTCAGATAATTTATCTGCGTGAAGTAATACGGCATTAGCGCACAGTGCCACATTTGGCCAATCTAGGACGACAAATATCCAATTTTAATTATATTGACTTGAAATTCGGTATAAATTTCGTTTTGACTTCGAAAATAACATTGTGAAAAATATGGGAGGACGGTTAAGGGTCACGCCCAGTTTTTTAAAAATTTTGTAATTTTGGTTATAATTTCATTAAATTTGGTATATATACTCTCAATGACTGTATAAATAATACCACAAAAAAAAAGGGGCGGTCCGACAATTGCCATGCCCACTTTTTTAAAATATGTTTAAAAAATATGTAAAAACAAGGTTTACATATCGCCCCACTGTAGTCGGCGTCGCAGACGGTCGCAAAAGTTAGCCGTTGAAACAAGTACTATGGATATTGGTCAATATGTCGGAAAAGTCCGGCCACCAATAGGGACCAAAAACAAAAGTTCTATTCCATTAAAAAGAATAAATATATAATTTTCTTTTCAAAAATTTTTATATTGTTAAAAATTTAATAAAAAATAGAAAAATTGTTAAAAAAAATAGAGTGTAAAAATATATTTTTTTGATAAAAAAGTTACAACAATTTAAAATCGACTTAATCAATGCGAAATAATGAACACTACTTACAGGATTTTACAAGATGCAACTTTATGCACCCACATCTTAATAACGAAGAGAGTTATCGTTTTTATATGAGTATTTCCGTGCTATTAGGAATGTTGTATAATACATACAAACAAATCATAAAAATCGGGGAACTTTTTTTTTTTTTGATTTTTGTCGTGCTAGATTGGCCAAATGTGGCACTGTGCAGTGGAGCGAAATTTTTTGGAATTCCCTTCTACCGATCAGTGCAGCCAGTCTTCAAGACTTATTCCAAAGGTTGGGGATTTCACACGATTCTTACACTAAGAAAATTATGTCATTAACTGTTTGCAGGTTGTTTTAAAAATTAATAAAAGAAAAATCATTAATTTTATTATGGATTTCTTATTTTCTACTGTTTCTGTAGTTTAAAAAAAATAATTTACTGTCTTAAAACTGAATTTTCTGTTACATTCAATTTCGGCAGTAAACAATTTCTTCTTTCTTTTACTGTTTTTCAATACAAAATAAGTTAATATTCTCTAGTTTTTTAATGTTTTGGATAGTCATTAAATTAACATTAAAAATTGACTGTAATATGTTTTTATTTTAAATGAAAAAACAGTGGAATGGTTTTTAAATAAAATTTCATTTGTTTTAAGTGAATATTCACTGGAATTTACCTACATAATTTTTTGAGTGTAGGATTCCAAAAAATATTTATTCTTCTTTTTTCCAAGCTCGAGCTTTTATTATTTTTATTATTTTTGGTATGCCAAATACGAATATCAAAAACTTTATAGTTTAAAATGATCAAATTTGGCTAAAATTAATTTTCTATGGGTGCTGTGGCTTACAATTAGTGGTGCTGTGGCTTAGTGGTGCTGTGGCTTAGTGGTTAGCGTGTTGGACTACTAGCCAGCAAGCCTGGGTTCGATTCCCGGCTCAGGCAGAACAAAATTTTTTCAGATATTTATTAGTTTCTATTTATAACTAATATTTATCGCAGCACCCTCCTTCGTTGATAAATAGCACTAAAACGTCAACGAAGTAAAATAATAAAATAATGGCTATTAAACACAGCTTCAAAAATAATTCGCCAGATCAATAACAGATGGCGATGCAACAACTATACTTAAAATTATTAACACGCGCAATTACAGTATTGCCATACTGAAGCCCTTCTATCTTTCAAATCTTTCATCTCTCTTCTATCCCCTTTCCAAAAGAAACATCACGGTTACATTTGTAATTGATAGGCAGCATTGCCTGAGTGTTGTTTCTTTAAAAAAAAAAAAAAAAATAAAGTTTGTCTCAAGCTCTATGAAAAGACCCATGGAAAAATCTTACGAGCATTTTTGTATTTTCTCAAGCTTTTTACCAATAACTTTTTTAGAAAAAATAGTACTTTTTTAGAAAAAATTGTACTTTCTTAGAAAAAATTGTACTTTCTTAGAAAAAACAGTACTTTTTTAAAAAAAGTAGCTTTTTTTGGAAAAATATAACTTTTTTAGAAAAGTGCTATATCACCTTTAAGAACAAACGTACTTTTTCAAGAAAAAAGTACTTATTTAGAAAAAATTTTACTTTTTTTCCTAAAAAATAAGAAAATAGAGTACATACTTTTTTAGAAAAAAGTACTTTTTAGGAAAACGAACTTTTTAGGAAAAAGTACTTTTTAGAAAAAAATACTTTTTAAAAAAAAATATTTTTTACTACTTTTTATAGAAAATAAAGTACTGATTAATTTTTATTAAAAAATAAAAATTGTTTTATTCGACCTTTAAAATATTTTATTTTGAGGATGTTTATTCTGGCTAGAGGTCATTATTTTCATTACTAATTAAAACTATGATATTCTCAAAGAATAATTTTCAAGAAAATTATTTTTCTCTTTTAAATTTATTTTGTTGGTATTTTTTTGCAAGACTTAATCGACACGTGTTTCGGAATTTGTCAGATTCCATTGTCAAGATTATTTAGCAAAAATAGAAACGATTTTCTACAAAGTAGCAAACGAGTCTAATGACAAATCGTTTGTGCACAATCTATAATATAAATACATATTCGCCTCTATTCACAATGGGAATTAGAAAGACGAAGAAATTGTACCATACTAATAAGGCAAAGATTGTCAATAACCAACAAAAATATTTAAAACAATTTGGTTTTAATTAGTAAAGGAAATAATGACCTTGAGCCAGAATAAACATCCTCAAAATATAATATTTAAAGGTCGAATAAAACAATCTTTATTTTTTAATAAAAATTAATCAGAATTTGAACATAATGGTTGGCACGCCATAGTGATGAATAACCTTAATATGGTATTATTTCATTCACAACAACAAACAACATATTGTTGTAGTCCAATGGACTATCATATGTAAAATTGTTTTAAATATTTTTGCTGATTATTGACAATCGTTGCCTTATTAGTGTGGTACAATTTCTTCGTCTTTCTTATTCCCATTGTGAATAGAGCGAATATGTATTAATATTTTAGTTTGTGCACAAACTATTTGTCATCAGACTCGTTTGCTTTTTTGTAGTAAATCGTTTCTATTTTTGCTAAATAATTTTGACAATGGAATCTAACAAATTCCGAAACACGTGTCGATTAAGTCTTGCAAAAATGACCAACATAAATAAATTTAAAACAAAAAATAATTTTCTTGAAAATTATGCTATGAGAATATCATGGTTTTAATTACACTGCGGAACACTTAAAAACAAACAATTTGGTTTAAAGCTTTTCATCTTAAGCCCTTTAATTCGCGGATTTCTTAATTTTTTTACGTTTTCGCGAAATTAACCCCTAAATTGGTCTCTGATAAAAATCTTGTATTTTGTGGATCATAAAGGTATTCATGACAGTACGAATAGTGAACAAAAAAATCTATGTTATATGGACCATCATGATGAAAATCGCGAAAACCCGTTTTTTTGTATATGGCAGCATCACTTTACGAGATGATTTAAGGCTCCATATTTTAGTATGTAATGTGGGAACCTTAAACAACAAACTGACCAACAATTTGGCCAAAAAAGTTTCCATTTGCAAAAGTTATCTTGACAAAAACTATTATTTCAGTGTTTGCCATAAAATAATTATAGTTTTTGTTAAGATAACTTTTGCAAATAAAAACTTTTGTGGACAAATTTTAAGTCAGTTCATTGTTTAAGGTTCCCACATTATATACTAAAAGATGGAGTCTTAAGTCATCTCGTAAAGTGATGCTGCCATATACAAAAAAACGGTTTTTCGTGATTTTCATCATGATGGTCCATATAACATAGATTTTTTTGTTCACTATTCGTACTGTCATGGATACCTTTATGATCCACAAAATGCAAGTTTTTTATCAGAGACCAATTTAGGGGTTAATTTCGCGAAAACGTAAAAAAATTAAGAAATCCGCGAATTAAAGGGCTTAAGATGAAAAGCTTTAAACCAAATTTATATTAGAAATATTGCTAGAAGTGATATCTTTGTTTTTCATACCATAACATTTAAAAATCATTAGCTTTGGAAATTTTTTTGTTAAAAAAGTAGCTGAAAATCAGCCAATCTTTAATGACATTTTGCAAGAAAACTGTACCATACATCGAAAAACGGAGTACGCCATTCGATTCAGCATGTCCGAAATATATAGAAATGATGGTCGAACCTCTTGTTTTCTAAAATAGTGGTTAGTTTTGTCACGCAGTGTTAGTAAAGAAAATAATGACCTCGAGCCAGAATAAACATCCTCAAAATAGAAAATAAAGTTCTTTTAAAAAAAAAATAAAAATATTTTTTCTAAAAAACTACTTTTCTAAAAGAAAGTAATTTTTTACTACTTTTTTTCGAAAAAAGTACTTTACTACTACTAAAAAAAGAGCTTTTTACTGATCAAGTAAAAAAAGAGCTTTTTTCTAATCAAGTACTTTTTTTAAAAAAAAGAATTTAAACTACTTTTTTAGAAAAAAAAGTAATTTTGTACTACTTTCTTAGAAAAAAGTACTTTTGCACTACTTATTTAGAAAAAAGTACTTTTGTACTAATTTAAAAAAAAAAGTAATTTTGTACTACTTTTCTAGAAAAAAGTAATTTTTTCCAAAATAAAAGCACTTTTGTATATTTTTTTTATCAAAAAAAATATTTTTTTCTAAAAAAAAAGTACTAGAAAGTTTTTTTTTAGAAAAAAAATACTTTTTTCTAAAAAAAATATTTTTTTTCTAAAAACGTAGTGCTTAGAAAAAAATTTTATTTTTTTCCTAAAAAGCAAGAAAATAGAGTACTTTTTTAGAAAATAGAGTACCTTTTTTAGAAAATAGAGTACTTTTTTAGAAAAAAGTAATTTTTAGGAAAAAGTACTTTTTAGAAAAAAGTACTTTTTAGAAAAAGTACTACTACTACTTTTTAAAGAAAATAAAAAAAGTACTTTTTTTCCAAAAAAAAAGTACTTTCGTACTATTTTTTTTATAAAAAAAAATATTTTTTTCTAAAAAAAAAGTACTAGAAAGTACTTTTTAGAAAAAAAATTCTTTTTTTTTAAATACTTTTTTTCTAAAAACATAGTACAAAATTACTTTTTTTAGAAAAGGTACTTTTTTTAAAAGTACTTTTTATTTAGAAAAAAAGTAGTAAAAAATGTACTTGTTCAAAAACGTACTTTTTTTATAAAAATCCCTTTTTTTTTAATCCCTTTTTTTCTAAAAAGTACTTTTTGTCTAAAAAGTAAATTTCTTTTTTCAAAAAAGTACTTTCTTTCCAAAAAAAAGTACTTTTTTCTGCTTACATTATGCATTTAAATCAACAATTAGAAAAGACTTCTGTCTCTAAAAAGGCATAACATTAGAATGTCTTCTATGAAACGTAAAAATCTCTTACGTATTTCAATTTATTTAACGCTTTTTGGATTTCAATGTTACAGTTTCTAAGTGAAACATCTCGACCAAAAATCATGGATTCTGTAAAATCATGGAAAAAACTCCTTGTCAAATTACTAGAATTAGTCCCATAGTCCAATTTGACCAATATTTGACAGATTTCCTTGCTTTTTAAAAGAAAATTTTGATTGAAATTTAAATTTTTCTTGTCCAAATTTCCAAGGTAATTTTACAAAAAAAAAACTAATTAAATCACGAGAATTTTTGTAAAAATTTATTTTTTTTTATTTGTAAAAAGCTTGTAAAATTACAAAAAAGCTCATCAATTTTACTAGAAATTCTCGTAAAATAGGAGGTAGCAAAAAATCTAGAAAAGTCACGAGAATTCCTTGTTATTTTTATCTCGTCAAAAAAGTTTAAAATTTAGCTTGCAATTTTAAAAGCTTTTTACCATTAAAATTGTAATTTTTACAAGGAACTCTCGTAAAGCAGGAGGTAGCAAAAAATTATTTTACTAGGGTTTTTTTGGTTTTTTTTACAAAATTTTTTTTTTTTGTGTAAAACTTACTTTTTGCTGGGATGATTTGCTATTAAAAGAAGCTGTGCTACCAAAAGCTCGATTTATTTTTGCTGGGTTTTAACTAAACCACTATTTAAGGGGTGTTTCTTGCTATCAAAAATGTTTGGTAAAACGAAACTTAAAACGGTATTTTAGCTAAAATACTGTGTTTTAAGAAGAGTTAGTTTTTTTAACGAACAGTGGGTAATTCGGTTAAAAAAGCCAGTATATTAACTTTTTTCAAATGTACTTCATAGATTTTTCAAGGATTTAAAAAAAAAGATACTGAATATAAAACTTACTTAATTTTATTTATAAACTTACTCTAATTTTTCTAAATTTTCCTTTTCACTATCATTAATTTCAATTCAATTTTTACATGATTTGCTTAATTTTTTTTTTTATATAAAACTTTTTATTTAATTATATTTTTTTTTTTTTGATAAAAAAAAAAAATTAAAACCTAAAACCAATTTACTTTTGAAAACAAAACTTTAAAAAAAACATCAAAGAAAACTGAAACATGCCACACAAAGCAGAGCGAAGTTTGTTATATTAATTTCCTTAAATCATACATTTTTTTGTTTAAAAAATCTTCATGTTCATTTAAAAAAAAAATAAATCACCAAAAAATAATTTTTTTAAATATAAATAGTATTTTTTTTTTGTAAATACATGCTAAAACTAGAATGAAATAGAAGCATTTTTTTTTAGTGTACTAATCAAATATATATAAATATATAGAAATGCTTAAGTATATGTATAATTTTAATTATTCCTTTTGACATTTTCAACAATATAATAATCGTATATTTTAAATAGTACATTTAACAACAAAAAAAAAAAAAAACTTAATTTATTAAATTTAAATATTGGATGTAATAAATGGTGTATAAAAAAATTTCTATGTGATTCACTGTATGTGTAAAAAATATGTCTTTTTTAATTTTTGTCTATAGTTAAAAATTTTTTTATAATTTCCCATTTTTTTTTAATTTTGAATTTGCTTATTTTTCAAAAAATTTAGTTTTCAATGTGTTATATAAATTGCTAAATTATATTTATTGAGTTCAATTTTGTTGGTTTTTTTCCTTATTTTATGTTAAAAAAAAACTGAATATCCAAACACTAAATAAACCATATTCAAAACATTAAAATCAAACATTGAAACAACAAAAAAAAAATATATTTTTTTAAGAAAAATTAGAGAATTGAGTTTAAAATATTATTAAAAAATATTTTTTTTAATTTTTTTGATTAAATAAAAAGAAGTTAAATTTTTTTGTTTTATATATTTTATAAAAAATAAAACAAATAAAACTAATATTTAATAATCATAGTTTTGTTTAGAGTTCAAATATACAATATGACATATGTCATAAAAAAAGTTGCTAGTTCTACATACTTACATAAATAATTTTGAAAATATTTTTTTTTTAAATAACAATTCTACACAAGGTTGGTTATTCATGGTAAATTGTAACAACTTATACTTTTTTGAAATATGACATTTAACCGTTAATGCTCTAGTGGCATCCTTTATAGAACTTTAGACGATTATTATACACAAAATAGTCTTATTGGAAGCTGAAAAACTTGGCAACTCAGTCGCTACACAAAAAAATATTTTTTTTCTTTTATATTTATTTACAACTCATTTTTAATGAATTCAACCTAACCGAGAACTGGTAAAAATGACCGTCGTTTCGTTGTAGCGAACCAAGGGTTATGGTGCACTCAAAACAAAAACTGTAATGTTAGCAAAAAAAGCTTGTCAACCTACAAGAAAATTCTCTGATTTTGAACCCACAATTTTTTTGGTAAAGTTAGCAAAAATGTTTTGCCAAAAATTAGTTAACTGAATTTTTTTTTTATTTCAACTTACAAGGGAAGTCTCCCTGGTGTCACCCTCCGATCTTCATGAAATTTGGATATGTTGTTAAGAAAGAAAATTAATTCGACACGTATTTTTTTTAGCGGCCCAAACTCATTTTTAGGGGGGGTCGATTTGTATAGGGGGAAATTGACCGTTATTAGTTTTTTACGATTACGCCTATTTAAACAAAATTAATATGAGCATGTGTGGTTTCAGATTAAAGGTATTAAAAATACCTATCTCGTGGTGCCAACAACGGGCTAAAGAAGTAAATATTTTTCGACTTATTAACAAAAATGTCCTAAAATTTCGGTATTTTACTCAATATAGCGAAAAGTTGTGCATGTTTGAACACGTTCTTAGCACATGTAGATATGTTTTCCAAAGACCTTTCATTTGGTATGTAACACGCTAAAAAAAATACGTGTCCCTTTATTTTTTCTGATCTACAAAATAAAACCAATTCCATAAAGATCCGCGGGTGACACTAGGGAGACTTCCCTTGTTAGTTCATACACATTTGGGGACCCCATTGGGTTCGGACCCGATAGGTCCAGACCCCTATGGGCCTAGACCTACTTGGGTTCCTTAAAAATCGTCATAGTTTTTGATCCAAAATTTGTGTCCGTTTCGCTCTAACTTGCTTAGTTTTTGAGATACATGATTTTAGGGGACCACCGGGGTTTTGAGAATTACAAAACTCGATAACTTCAAAAATATTACTCGGAGACCGTTTGTTCTACGTGTTGAGAGCTACAAATATGCTTTTGGACTTTTTGTTGTGTCGGCAATATTTACCGAGATATGAGCATTTTAAAATTTTCGGGAATGCTAACTTTTTTGGATCCAAAGTTAGGACCCATTTTAGGGGACCACCGGGGTTTTGAGAATTACAAAACTCGATAACTTCAGAAATATTACTCGGAGACCGAGAACCAAAAATGGCCTCCATTTTACTCTATCTGGATTAGTTTCCGAGATAGCGCCATTTTAAGTTTTCTGAAAATAAAAAAAAACTTACCATTTTTTTTGCTAATATTAGCAAAAAAGCTTGTAAAAATTTGCAAATTTCAGTTGCTGAGAATTTGCTGTAGAAAAAAAAATAAAAAAATTCTTTAGAAAATATCTCAGATTTTGACACATTACCCAGGCAGAAATTGATGATGGTACAAAAAATAAAGCACTTTGAAAGTACTATTGTCCAAACACTCTAAAGACGCTTTGTTTAACCAACTCAAAAGTGCTTTTAGAGCACCTTTTTACGAATTAAGCAAAAATCATGACGTTTTGGAAACGCTTGTACCACCATCTAGAGTACTTCTAAAATGCTTTGATGATTGTATTTTTCTGTCTGGGTATTTTAGATTCTGAAAAATTTTTACAACACAAAACGTCTTAGATTCTGGTTCTAAGAAATTTTTCCAAGATTCTAACATATTTTTCCCCCATAAAAAAAGTCTTAGTCTATGAGACATTTATCCTGTAGAAAAATTCTGAGACAAAAGTCTTTGAAACATTTTTTTTATAAAAAAGTCTAAGATTCTGATACCTTTTTCCTAAAGAAAAAGTTTTAGATTCTGAGACAAAAAGTTTCAGACTCTGACACAAAGACTAAAGTCATTGAAGAAAATTGTACCTACAGAAAAAGTCTCAGATTCTGAGACATTTTTTATATAGAAAAGTCTCAGATTCTGCGACATTTTTCCTATAGAAAACTCTTAGATTCTAAGACATTTTTCTATAGAAAAATCTTAGATTCTGAGACATTTTTCCCATAGAAAAAGTCTCAGATTCTGAGGCATTTTTTTTTTTTTAGAAAAAAAAAACTCAGATTCTGAGACATTTTTCCTATAGAAAAAGTTTCAGATTCTGACACTTGTTTTCTATAGAAAATGTCTTAGACAATGTCTGAGACATTTAGTCCAATAGAAAAAGTCTCAGATTCTGAGACAAAAAATCTCAGATTCTGACACATTCTTTCTATAGAAAAAGTCTCTGATTCTGTAACATTTTTCATATAGAGCACTTGTAAATAACAAGAAAAAAGTTTAGTTTTTTTTTCAAAAATTGGTCCTTGTAGGCATGGTTAAATATTAAATAATTCATAATTTTTTGCCCGAGTATCTTTATTTAATTAATTATGCAAATTAACCAATCACACTGATGCCTTCACTCAAAAAAATAAAACTGTAAAGTTAACAAATTTTTTTTGTTAACTCGAGTTTACTGGCTTTTTAGCAAATTTTTAGTTAAAATCAGAGTTTTAATTACTTTTTTTTTGTTAAGTTCAATTTACGAAAATACTAGTTTTGTACAAATTTTGAATTAATTTTTTTTGTTGACCTTAAAACTGTGTTTACGAATTTTTATTAATTAATTTGCTGATTTCTCGTAAAATATTTGTCGAGTGAAAAAATGTTAGAAATTTCTTGTGTAGCCTCCTATGCAAATCTCATAAGTTCTACTTAAGCTGATCTAAATGCTGTGAAAAAAAGGAGAAAAAAATAAGTGAAGTGTTAGTCTATAAAATCAATATTTAACAAACTTAAAATTTTTTAAACAAAAAGTTTCGCTGAATTTAACTAATTTTTTGTTAATACATACACAAAAATATTACGAAATTTTCAGCTGAATTTTTAGTTAAAGTTATGTTTTTTTTGCAACATTCAGTCTACGAAAAGTTAACTAAATATTTTTAGTTAAATTAACTAGAAATTTAGTAGGTTCAAAATCAGGTGTTTTTTTAGTTAAATTTAACTAAATTTTTTGCTAACTTTACAGTTTTATTTTTTTTTGAGTGTTTAAAATAAAATTTTTTTATAGATTGTTGTATGGGCTATCGATTAAAAAAGCAAAAAGTGAAAAATTTTCAGAAGTTTTATTATCTTTTTTCATTTAAAAAAAAAAACAAATAGGTCTATTCCTATCTGCTCTGAAATTTTCAGAAATGTTTTTTACCTTGTTTTCGAAAAAAAAAATTTTTTAAAGATTGCACTATGGTAATTTCATACAATAATGTGGTATATAACCAGCGTTTAAATTACTACGAAGAATGTAGCTAAAACAACCAAAATTGACGATATGTATAGTTTTAAAAACAAACAATATGTAAATCATTCAATTGCTATAACTACTAATACTTGCACATTTCTGTCTTTGTAGCGAGAGCTTACGATTGTTTTTAAAAATGAATAAGTAGCAATAAAACAAAAACATTAGAATTGTGTAGCCTACAAGTTGCCTACAAATAATTTTTGGTAGCCTACCTGTAGCCTACAAATTATTTTTGGTAGCCTACCTGTAGCCTACAAATTATTTTTGGTAGCCTACAAATATTGTTTTTGTAGCCTACAAAGAGAAAATTTAATAAAACTATAACACACACACACACTTATCTTGTTTAACATAACTGTTTTATTTTAATGAGTATTAAGAATAGGGTTGGATTGTTTTAATGTAAAATTATAATTAACTTCTCAAAAAAAAAACTTTGGCAAACATTGTTGTGGTGTTCCCTTGTCATTAAAATTAGAGATGGGCACATGAGCAGATTAGAACGTGATTCACGCGTGACCACGCTTGAGTGTGACTAAATTCAATTTTACTAACGCGCGTGTGAGTGGAGTGTGCGTGAGTAAGATTTTTGCGTGAGTGTGCGTGAGTCGATTTTTTAAGTTACGCTGAACTTTAAATTTTGTTGAAAATTTTAAAAGATTTTTCAAATTTTAGTTTTTAAATTTTTTTTTGTATGAATAAGAGTTTCGTGAGTGTGAGTCAACGAGAGTGTGAGTGAAGCTTGAGTGAGTGCACATGAGTGTGAGTTGTATTAAATTTACTCACGTGATTGTGAGTGTGAGTAGAAAAAATTTGCTCGTGAGTGAGTGTGCGTGATTCAAAAATTCCTGTCGTGGGCGTGAGTGAGTGTGAGTCAAAAATCACTCACGCGCCCATCTCTAATTAAAACCATGTTTTGTGTATTTTTCAACACGTGAATTTTCGAAATACCCAATGTAGAGATGGGTGCGTGAGTGGATTTTGACTCACACTCACTCAAGCTCACGCAAAAATAATCGAATCACTCACGCAATTTTTTTTTACTCACGCTCACTCACTATTCACGTGAGTAATAAAAATCTTACTCACGCCAGATTCAATCACGCTCACGCGTAAGTCACGCAAAATCTACTCACGCAATAAAATTTTCTTACCAAAAAAAAAAACTACAAAAAATAAAAAAAATGGGCTAATCTAAAAATCTTATCACGCAAACTCACGCAAAAAATAAATGACTCACTCACTCAGATTTTTTTTCAGCTCACACTCACTCACAATCAAGTGATTTAAATGAAAATCACTCACGCGTGCTTCACGTGATTCATCGCGTACATATTCGAAAATATCGAAAAATTCGACAAAATTCAAAATTTTTCTATATTTTTTTGACCAAATTTAAAAGAATTTTATTAAAAATTATTATTCTTTTTTCGATGTTGTATTCATCTTACATCATCTTAACGAAATTTTTAATATGGGCCTCTGTTCTGACTTTCACAACTTTTCAATTCACATGAAAATTTCCGAATCACATGAAATCAAGTTTAGTGTTTTGTTGATCACGGTTTCATTTGAAGTTGAAATCGAATAATTAAAATTTAAAAAATTATTAGGAAAAAAGTGCATTCGTTTTACTTTCACCAAATTTTATTTATGTGAAATAAAACGAAAAAGAAATTCGGATGTGAAATCTATAACACCAAAAAAATTCGAAAATTTTCATTTTCACATTTTTTATGTGAATTACTTTTTTTGCAACAGCGGCCATGATCACGTTTTTATATTGCAACATTTGTTTACAATGTGATACTGTAGTAATACTGTAGTAATACTACTGTAGTAATACTACTGTAGTAATACTACTGTAGTAATACTGTAGTAATACTACTGTAGTAATACTGTAGTAATACTGTAGCCTACAAATATACTACTGTAGTATATTTGTAGCCTACAAATATACTACTGTAGTATATTTGTAGGCTACAACAATAAAATTTGTTTTCCGCTACTGCTCTGTTTGAAGTTTTTATTTTTTTCATGTTGTTGTAGTTTAAGCAAACACAAAAAAGAAAAGTAAACAAAAGCTATAACTTATAATATTGAAATTGTTTGAAGTGATATGAAAAGCAAAAGCAAAAAAACGGGTAGCTAACGTAGCCTTTCAAACGCTGTATATAACTTATGAGTATGAGCAATTAAAACAGTTTTTATTCCTCATACGCCTTCGTTACATACTCCATTATTGTATGAAATTATCATAATGCAATCATTAAAAAAACTGTTTGCCAAAAACAATGCAAAAAACATCTCTTTTTTAAAAATTCCGCTTTTAAGGGGGGAAAAGTAGGTCAATTTTGTATCTGCTAAACTAATGGTCCCAGATACATGAAATTTGGACTGTACGACCCTCTCGCGGAAACAACATTTAAAAAAAAATTTAAAAAATCCGCTTTTAAGGAGGGAAATGAGGAATATTGGGCAAATTGGTACATTTTGTATCTTCTGAAAGAATGACCCTAAAAACTTGAAATTTGGAATATAGGATTCTTTCGCGAAAATAACTTTCTGAAAGAAGTACATTTTTGAAAATTTACTTTTAAGGGGGAAAAAGTAGGGCAATTTTTTTATCCGCTTAACTAATGGTTCCAGATACTTGAAATTTTGAATGTACGATACTCTCGTGGAAAAAACATTCTGAAAGAAGTACTTTTTGAAAATTCCGCTTTTAAGGAGGAACAAGGGGGAAAGTAGGGCAATTTTGTATATGCTGAACTAAAGGTCCTACAATGCTTATTCAGAACAAAAAATAACGTTTCACGAAATTTCAATAACTAATGTTTACGACTAACACAGCGTAAAGCTCACAGCTGTTTATAGACAAAGACTTCAAATGGAATTTAAAACACAGGGTGTATACAATTTACCATGAATTAACAAAATTCAAAATCTTGCGTAGAAAATTAAGTTGAACATTAAATTAAAATCCTAAAATTACTGATATTTTATATAACAATATCAGTTTTCAATTAAAATACACTATTTTTTTCCATATCAATTTGTAGTCATATAAGTAGTAAATGAAATTGGCCAATACAAAATAAAAAAATGCTTACACAATTAACATTCATAACATATTTTTCACTGCTGTTCCAGAAGATTAAAACAAAAAAAAATCATAAACGGGGTACAATAAAAGTTTGAGTGGATACCTTTTTTTTGGATTTTTTAATAACTTTTTTCCTAACAAAATTAGTATAAATACTGTTTTTTGAAGCCCCGCAACATTTGTTACAATTTTTTTCTTAAACGAAATATGTGTATAACCAAGTTTTATTAGCTAATTTTCCTTATTTTGTTTATTTTTTAAATTTAATTTTTGAAAGAGTTAGTAAATTTTATTTCATTAAATTTGTATTATATGGAAAATATAATGTAATTGTTTTACAGGGGATGATCGGTCGCGGTGGTAATGTTGCTGGCATGCAGCAGCAACAACCATATGGTCAGCAACAAACGCAAATGGGACAACAGCAGCAACAATTACAGCAACAACAGCAAATGGGTGGCATGGGGCAGATGGGTCAAATGGGACAACAGGGTATGATGGGTCAACAACAGCCAATGGGACAACAAGGTCAGATGGGTATGATGGGACAGCAAGGTCAAATGGGCCAACAAGGTCAGATGGGCCAAATGGGTATGATGGGCCAGCCGCAGCAGCAGCAACAACAACAACAGCCTCCTCCCGTAACACAACCCTCAGGCGGTTTATTATCCGGAGCAACTAGTTTGCTCTCGGGTGCTACTTCGGCTGCCACCGGTGGTCTATTTGGATCTAAACAACCACCAAAACAAGATCCAATGCAACCACAAGGGGGTGTGCAGCCAACGCAGCAAACATCAACCGGCCTGGGAGGATTATTTGGCGGCGGAGCTCAACAGCAGCAGCAACAACAACAGCAGCAGCAACAGCAGCAACAACAACAGCAGCAACAACAGCAGCAACAACAACAAATGCAGCAACAGCAGCAGCAACCGCAAATGCAGCAACAACAGCCGCAAATGCAACAACAGCAGCAGCAACAACAACAACCACAAGTGCCACCTCAAGGTCAACAGCCACCACCACAAAGTCAAGGACCCGGTGCTGGTCTGCTGGGCGGTCTCAAAGGTATCGCCGCATCAGTACCGGGCGGTGACGCGCTGTCGAAAGGTAAGGATCTCTTTGGCAAATTCGGATTCGGTTTTGGCAAATAACCCCGGTCATATTGTAGGTCGTTTTTATATATATTATATTAATAATAATAAATTACTAATAATTAAATTAAAACTAAAAACAAAAATAGAAAGTATTGAACAAAAATAATAAACTATAAAATAATTTATTAGGCAAGAAAGGGTTTCCAATGGTATACTAAGTATTATTTTTTCGCCACACTTTATTATGTTTGTGAGGTGGAATTTCTAAATTCTTAAATCTTGTTTGGTCAGATACAAAATCGAGGTATTAATCGAATGGAAATGATTTAAAAAAGGTGCTGAAAAAGAAATAAAAATAAGCAAAAGGATAGGGAAAATACAAGAACCGTGCGGTATCCCTGAATTTAGCTGAAACTTTCATGCGACCCCATCTAAAACAACACGTATAGCTCCGGGTCTGTATATCAAGAGAAGTCGTTACCGACACCAAAGTCAACTAACTTAGAGCAACCACTTTACTCTCAGAAAAGTGGTGGATGGACTGGCTAAAACGTTCCGATAGATACGCCAACCGGTCTCTGGAAGATCGACCGCTATGGAAGCCATACTGTCGATTATTTGAAAGCGAATTGGTCTCTAAATATTTCACAAGGTGGTAATTAACATGGTATCCATAACTTCAGGGCGGTAACTTTCAACGTTGTTAGCCTCACCCTATTTAGGGATTGGCTGGACATTTGCCACCTTCCAGCACGAGAAAAGACGCCCGCACGGTACAAAAAGTTCAGCGAAGAGGTTGGCCTTATCAAACGTGTCCGTGAATAACACTTGCCAACAAAATTTGAAAAAGGTCGAAACCCCGGGACTAGAATATACTTTTATAAGGGTTTGAGCTGCGCTGAATCAGAATCTGTACTCAGAATTTCTGTATCACATCAGGCTTTCGAGATATCTTAGCTTGAAGTTTGAAAAACCCCTGTTTTTTTCCATATTCGAGACGTGAAATCACCTACTTAATACCTTTAAAATAAATGTTTAAACTCTGCAATATCTTGTTCCTTCTCTGAGATATCTTAACATGAAATTTAAACAATTCAGTTTTTCGCTATATTCACGGGTTTTCGCAATATTCATACATTTCGCCTTTATTTTACGATGAATATGGCGAAAAACATTTTTTCAAGCTAATATATCTCGAAAACCTGATGTTATAGACAAATTCTGAGACCAGATTCGGATTCAGCGCAACTTAAACCCTTAGAAAAGTTTACAGTCCAGGGTATAAAAGATTCGGCACTATCACTTGATTTTGATTTAAAATACAATTTACCTGAATTAATTTTTGAAATCAATTTCAAAGGTGGAAACTGCCCAATCAGAAACTGCCAACCGTACAAAAAAGTCCGGGCAAACATTTTATTTGTTGTTTATAAAGTAGTATGAAAAAGTGCTTTGCAAAGGCTTTGCTTTGCAAGATCTATTCGAAGAACTTCTTTTTAATGGATTTGCTACTGATTTGTTCATATTTAAAGCCGTTTAGAAAATTTTTGAAATTGCCTTCGGAGCTTCAAAAATTTTTCAAAATTATTTTTTTTTCCTAAAAGTCTGTTCAATATTTTTTTTTTCTAAACGCAAAAAAAATGTGTCTTGGACTTGAAATATTTCCAAAAAAATTTTAATTAAAGTTAAGCTCAAGGTCTAGACCTTGAGCTTAACTAATTATTTTAATTAAAATTACAACAAAAGGTCGAACAAAACACATATTGATTATTTCCAAAAAAAATTTAGACACTTTTTCAAAATAAGTTGGATGCGCACTTTAACTCGTGATTCCTTCATCGGCAACCAGAGGTTAAAGTTGAAAAAAAAATACGTATTTCGACCAAAATTCATGTCCGAAGTTTTTGAAATATTTTAAAATATTTTAAAAAAATCCAAAACAGCGATTTTGGTCCACAGATACTGATTTTTAAATTATTTTTTTTCCAAATTTGTCTCAAAAGTTGGCAAATGTTAAGTGTGTTATGTAAAAAATATTAAAAAAATATAAAAACGCGATTTTGGTCCACAGATGCTGATCAGTAGGTCGTCCCGTCATATTTAAATTTTCGAATTTCATGTCGTAATTCCTGACGAACGATGGCCACGTTAGAGCTGATTGTGGTAAAATTTATGAAAAAATTTTGCAAGGTCATCGACCAAAATTCGTGTCCGAATTTTTTTGACCAAATCCAGCTCAAAAATTTGGAAATTTTGCATACTTTATTGGAAAAATATTTTTAAAAAATCCGAAACCGCGATTTTGGTCCACAGATGCTGATTTTTAAACATAAAAATTATTTTTTTCCAAACTTGTCTCAAAAGTCGGAAAATGTTAATATTAAAAAAAATATAAAAACGCGATTTTGGTTCAAAATGCTGGGGGCTAATCACGTAAAACGAAAACGATTGACGATGCATAAACGACATCAAAATACATATCGTGTTGAAGGGAAATTTGAAAGTTTTTCTTTATTTTATTATTAAAGAGTGTTGTCTAACCCAGAAACATTTAAAAAATTGGAAACATTTTGTATAGTTTAGGAACAACAAGGTTCCAAAAATCGACGATAATCAACTCTCGTTTTACGTGATCACAGTCCTGAACTGCGATTTTGGTCCACAGCATTTTCGGATCAAAACCGTGTTTTCATATTTTTATACCCTCCACTTATTGTTAGTTATAGAGGGTATATATCGTCACCTTAAATGCAAAAGGCCCTAACTAACATTTTATTAATTTTACAGGAGAAGCAAAAAACAGTATAGAGTAAAATTTTTAATTTGTTAATAACTTTGTTGGTTTTGATTGAATTGGCTAAAATTTTGTGAGAACGTACGTTTTGTGAAAATATATCAAAATTATTCACAAAATAATTAAAAAAATTATTTATAGTTGGGTTCATTGGCGATTTCGCATGTTTTTAATTTTTGGCTATAAAATCGCTAATTTTTATTATGTGACCCTAATTTTTTGTTGGGACGTGTAGGTTAATAAAATACACCAGAATCTATCAAAATACCGAATTTGAATTTTCTGTTAGTTAGGGCGTTTTGCATTTTAGGTGACGATATATAAGTTTGTCATTCCGTTTGTAACTCATCGAAATATTGGTCTTGGACCCCAGTAAGTATATTGATCAGATATTGATGCTAAGACATTCTAGCGATGTTCGTCTGATGGTATTTAAACAAGAACAAACATATATTTTAACAAAAAAAAATCGTGGATTTTTTCCCGCCAAATTTTTTTCCGCGGAAATTTTTTTCCAAAAAAAAATTTTTTTTTCAAATAATCAGGTTTACATTGTGGAGGTTATCAATACATTTGGTAAGGCTGGATTTAACTTTTTTACTTGTTTTAAATATTTTTTAGATAACACACTTAACATTTTCCAACTTTTGAGACCAATTTGGATAAAAAATTGTTTTTATGTTTAAAAAACAGCATATGAGGCATTCCACACCAAAACTTCTGAATAGGTTGTATGGATAGTCCCATATGGAACTTAGAAAATTGCGTTTTTGATTTTTCAATTTTTCAAAAACTGGGCTTAGGAGGCGTGGTCAAATATGGGAAAATGGACAAATTTGTGGCGAGTTGCCTTGATTAAATATTTATCACATTAAAACGGAATGCACCACCATCTCAAATATAGTTTTGTATGGGCTATCGATTAAAGTTTTTTTTTCAGAACCCGTTCTGAAATTTTCCATTTTTTAAAAAGTCAATTTATCAAAAATCCGGCCACTTTTTTTAATTTTTTTTTTTTTTTTAAAGTTTAGATGTTTGTCCATCCACACAAAAAAATTCAGAAACACGTTCTTCGTTTTTTTCGAGAAAATCGCATTTGAATTTTAAATTTCATAACAATTTTGTAATTTGCTTGTATTTTCTTGTTTTAACGTTGCGAATGAGTAATATTTATTGCATAAATATTTCTCATACGCTCTGTTGCAGCAAGCAAATTACTAAATTGTTATGAAATTTAAAATTCAAGCAAATTACTAAATTGTTATGAAATTTAAAATTCAAATGCGATTTTCTCGAAAAAAAACGAAAAACGTGTGTCTGATTTTTTTGTGTGGATGGACACACATATAAGCTTAAAAAAAAAAATTAAAAAAAAGTGGTCGGATTTTTGATAAATTGACTTTATTAAAATATGGAAAATATTAGAACGGGTTCTGAAAATTTTCCAAAAAAAAAAATTTAATCGATAGCCCATCCAAAACTATATAAAATGTAAATTTTTAAGATTGTGGTGCATTCCGTTTTAATGTGATAAATATTTAATCAAGGCAACTCGCCACAAATTTGACAATTTTTCTAATATTTGACCACGCCTCCTAAGCCCAGTTTTTAAAAAATTGAAAAACCCAAAAAAAAAAAAAAAAAGTTCCATATAGGGCTATCCATACAAACTATTCAGAAGTTTACGGTACACGTTTTTTTTTCGCTGGAAATTTGGTGTTGAATGCCTCATATGTGGACCAAAATTGCAGTTTTAGAATTTTTTTCAATATTTTTCCAACAAAAATTTTCGTATTTTTAAGCTGGATTTGGTCTAAAAATTCAGACATGAATTTTAGTCGAAATACGACATTTTTCCAACTTTGACCGCTGTTTGCCGACTAAAGATGCACCATTTTTTAAAAACAAAAAATACTTTTTTAGAAAAAGATACTTTTTTAGAAAAAAGTATTTATTTTAGAAAAAAATATTTTTTTAGAACAAAGATACTTTTTTTTTAGAAAAAATACTTTTTTTAGAACAAAGTACTTTTTTTCTAAAAAAAGTAGTAAAAAATTTACTATTTTAAAAAAGTACGTTTTTGTCTAAAAAGTAAATTTTTTTCTAAAAATTACTTTTTTTTTTAAAAAAAAGTACTATATTTTCTTAAATAATACTTTTAAGGAAAAAACAACCATTTATTTTAAGTAAGTACTTTTTTCCTGAAAAAGTACGTTTTTGTTTTAAAGGTGATATATTACTTTTCAAAAAAAGTACTATTTTACAAAAAAGTAAGTTAAAAAATTTTAAATTGTATGTAGATATGTAAAGTTTATGTCTGATTTATTACGAAAAAAATACGAGATTTTAAAAAAAACTGTCAAAAATTGTAGAAATTTCATGCATTTTTTTTTCTAAAAAATTACTTTTTAGAAAGAATGTGTTTTTGTTTAGAAAAAGTTTTAAAAAATACACATTCTTTCTAAAAAGTACTTTTTTAGAAAAAAAAATGCATGAAACTTATACAATTTATGACAGTTTTTTTTTTTTAAATCTCGTATTTTTTTCGTAATAAATCAGACCTAAACTTTACATATCTACATAAAATTTTAAAATTTTTTAACTTACTTTTTTGTAAAATAGTACTTTTTTAGAAAAGTACTATATCACCTTTAAGACAAAAACGTACTTTTTCATGAAAAAAGTACTTACTTAAAATAAATGGTTCTTTTTTCTTAAAAAGTATTATTTAAGAAAATATAGTACTTTTTTAAAAAAAAGATATTTTTAGAAAAAATTTACTTTTTAGACAAAAAAGTACTTTTTTAAAAAAGTAAATTTTTTACTACTTTTTTTAGAAAAAAAGTACTTTGTTCTAAAAAAAAGTATTTTTATTTTTACTAAAAAAAAGTATCTTTGTTCTAAAAAAATACTTTTTTCTAAAATAAATACTTTTTCAAAAAAAGTATCTTTTTCTAAAAAAGTATTAAAGAAAAAGTTTTAAAAAAACACATTCTTTCTAAAAAGTACTTTTTTGGAAAAAAATGCATGAAACTTCTACAATAAGTTAAATTTACAAAGAAATCCGTTAAGTTCACATTGAGAACTTTCCTTGTAAATTACTAGAAAACTCAACGATAGAATCCAGTTCTGATGGCGGAATCGCATTAAAGATTAATGGGTCAGTTTCTGGCTCAGAACCTTTTTTTTGTGGGGCAGTGTTCTCAAAGTTATACATAATTTAGAAACCCTTTCTTGTTAAATAAAATATAAAAAAAGCAAATAATAATAATGACTAATTTTTTATTAATTTAAAATTGATAGAAAATTAATCTATTTTTTCCCTTATAAAAATCCCCCATCAAAATAACCCTTAAAGGATTAAAAAAAAAAAATAAACAAAAATTAATAAAAAATGTCTCCCCCAAGAATAATAAATAAAACTTATTTATTCCTCAATGCATATTTTTTCATTCTGTTAAAATTAAAAAACCAAATCAACACAAACGTTGTAAAATTTAAAACTTTAAAAAATTTATCATCGTAATGAAAAAAAATTAAATAAAATAAAAAAACCAAATTGAAATGCAATAATATATTTGTTTAAACAAATTTAAAGTTAATTGAAAACAAAAAATAAAATGAAAAAACAAAAAATCACCATCATTTAATTGATTGTAATCATATTATACATACATAAATTATATTATATTATTCTATAAATATATATAAAATATAAAAGTTATATTAAAAATAAATGAAAAAAAAACCAAAAAACAAATTAAAATTTATAAAACATATTACATATTTACAATTATTTGTTACGCACATTGTTAAATTTGCTACTGTTGCTGACCAGTTTATAAAAAATAAAATAAAAACTAAAAAAAAACAAAATTGAGTAAAATACAAAAAAACAAAATATATTATATAAAAATAAATTAAAAAAAAAATCTATACATATACATATAAATTATTAATAATAATAAAAAAAAAATTAATATTATAAAAAACAAAATCATGAAATAATAAATGAAAAACTATAAAAAAAAACCCCCACATATTAAATCTAAAATTTATTAAATCAAAACCCAAAAAAAATGATAAATTAAATTTGAAAAATGAAACAAATACACACTTTAAAAACCAAAAAACAACTACATTCAACAAAATAAAATTGAAATCTTATATGAAAAAAAAAAAAACAAAAAATAAATAAACTTATACATTATTTCTTATATAGAGAAAAATAAAAAAAACAAAACTTTTCAATATTTTATTTTATTGTCATTGCTTTATATACTTCCTAATAGCATTACATACTTACATTACATACAATTACATACTAAAACTACTACTACGATTTACTATATGTACTAATTAATTAGTTTATTTATTAATTTCCTTATTTTTTTATGTTTTTTAAGTTTTAAAACAATTTAATATTTGTATGCTTTAATTTTTTAAAAATAAAAGAAATTTTATATAAAAAACCATCCACAAATAGGCCCACTGCCTTGTTATAATGAGAAAATTAAAAAAAATAAAAATTCTGTTTTAAATTTTAAATTATTAAAAAAATATTTATTATTCGACCTATTAATTTTAGTGAGAAAGATTACTCCAGCTAGAGGTCACGCTTCTTCAATAATTATTACGATTATATTTTCAAAGTGAAAATTTTCAAGAAACTACTCTTGATAAAATTACAACAAGATCGAAACATCCAGTAAGTCTTGCAAAATGACCATAACAATCTATTAAAAACAAACAAACTTCATAAATAATTTCTTAAAAATTTTTTTGACAATATCATAGTAATAATTAGGAAAGAAACGTAACCTCGAGCTGGAGTAATCTTTCTCAAAAATAAAAATATTAAATTAATAACAATAATGAACATTTAAAAAAAACTTGACGCGACTGGGACTCGACCTTATACAGATAATTTTATTTGTTTTAGTGATCACAAATTTGGTCTCCAAACAAGAATGTTGAGTAAATTTTTAATGCTATTGAGTAAAAAATTACTCAATTTAGCACCAGAAAACGATTGAATAGTATTGAGCAAACTTTTCATAAAAACTTATTAAATGTACGCCAAAAAATTTGAGTAAATTTTAAATAAACTTTACTCAAAAATTTTCGTTGTTTTTAAGTAAGTTTTAACACAGGGATGTTAAATGAGTTTTTCAATTTTGTACCAACTTTCAAAAAAAATTGTACTTTTTGGACCCTCACGGTACCATTTTTAAATTAATAAAAACTTAACTCAAACAAATGAGTGTTAATTCGGTTTTACTGAATCTTCTATACCCCCTCCCCAAAAATGCAAACAAATTAAAAAACAAAAAAACATTTTCAGGGGCGTTTTTGAACAATTTCTGGAAATCTATTCTGCAGAAAAATGTCTCATGTTTCGTACTTTATAGGAAAAACACTAAGAATTTTAGAGTTTTTCGACAGGAAAAATGTAAATGAGTGCGTAAACACAAAAAAATGTACACTCAAAAAATTATGTTAGTAAAATCAACTGAAAATGTCAATTAAAATAACTACCTTGTAAGTTATTTTGGGGTCAACTACTTTTTCAGTTAAATCAACTAACAATGTTAGTTATTTTAACTGACAAAAAACAACTGACTTATGTAGTAAAAATTACTAACATTTGTAGTCAAAACAACTAATATGTAGTAAAAATAAAATAAACAAAAAAATTTTCAGAAAAAAAATTGAAGACCAAATTTTTTCCGAGCTTTTTTTTTAAAAAAAAATTGTGAAAAATAAAAAAAAATTATTTTTTTTTTTTTTTAAAAAACTTTGAAAATTTTTCAGAGATAATAAAATAAAATTAACTACTTTTAATAACTGTTACTACATTTTTTGTAAGTTATTCAAAAAAACGACTTTAAATAACTAACAGAAATAGTTGTTTGATATTTTTCATACAAAAATAACTGACTTTGTAGTTGAAAACAACTAACTACTGTAAAATATACAAACAACTAACATGTAGTAACTTACATAATTTTCTTAGTGTATCAATATCTCAGACATTTTTTAAAGATGAAAGGTCTCAAAGTCTGCGATTAATACTATCTTCAATAATTATCTATAAATAACTGACTGATACTTCCGTGGAAAATTCTGAAACTTTTTGTTCGATAAAAGTGAGTAAGAATTTTTTTATCAAGTGTCTAATTCTGATACCTTTTCTTTTTTTTTGTAAAAAAAAAATTCATTTGAAAACTACTTTAATCTGTTTCAAAACAAGGGTTTAAAATCGGTCTAGCATTGGTACCTTTGTGAGAATTTTTTTTTAAATAAAGAAAAAAAGCTGGGGTCTTTTTCCGATATTTCGATGAGTTATAAAGAAATTGAAAATTTTTAAATTGTACCAAATAAGTCGCGGTAGCACCACGGTACTTTTGAAGGCCAAAATGTACCAAAAAAAGTACAATTGTACCAACTTTAACTTCCCTGTTTTAATATGATAATGTTTTAGGCTGGTGTCTAAATTTTAATAACTTGGATTTGTAACTTGGATAATAATTCATCTCGTGGTGAATAAAACTGTTTTTCACCAGCTGGTGAATAAAAAGTTACATAATTATTTTTCAACAAAAAATTTTTTTTTTCATAATTTTTATTTTTTTTTCATCAAATTTTTTTTATACCCTCTACTCTAGTGATAGAGGGTATATATAAGTTTGTCAATCCGTGTGTAACACCTCGAAATATTGGTCTCAGACCCCATAAAGTATGTATATTTATGATCCTCGTTCGATTCTAAGACGATCTAGCGATGTCTGTCCGTCCGTCAGTCTGTATGTTGAAAACACGCTTACTTGTGAAAGACTTTACGGAGGCTCCTGAAGTTTAGCATATATGTTGATTATTTACCTGGGCAGGTTATTATTGCAATCCAGCGAAATCGGTCCATTGGTTCAAAAATTATGAGCAAAAGAGTGAATTTCGGCAAGGGGTTTTCGCGAATTTACGAGATAAAAAACACTATTACTTTCTAAAGGCAATTCTGAGGAGCTTGGCATATATATTTGCCGTTCTCCTGAGCTGGTTCATATTGAATTTCAGCCAAATCGGTCCAGTGGTTCAAAAGTTATTAGCAAAACCGTAAATTTCAGATTCGCTTCACCTTAAATCCACGTGTTGAAAACTCGTTAAGCATGTTTTAAAAATATTGGTAAGTCACAAAAATATTTTACGACGCATTTGTGTCACTCAAAAATATTTTTACACTAAAACAAAAAAAAAATACACTCGAAAAAAATTTTACACTCAAAAAAAAAAAGTTTTACACTCAAAAAAAATTTTGTAAATTATTTTTTTTTAAATTTGTAAAAAAAAAGGTTTTTTACACAAAATAATATATTTTTAATCACAAATGTTATTTTTTTCACGTTAGAAAATTTACTATAACTTAAAAAGGGAATTGTGGAGGGTATTCATAGATTCGGCCAAGTCGAATTTAACTTTTCTACTTGTTTTTTCATCAGTTGTTTTTCCATCAAATTTTTTTTCCATATTTTTTTATTAATTTTTGTTTCATCAATTTTTTTTTCATAATTTTTTTCATCATTTTTTTTTTCATCATTTTTTAAAATTTTTTTTTTTTCATCAAATTTTTTTTTATCAATTTTTTTTTTCATTAATTTCTTTTCATCAAAAAAATTCATCAAAAACTTTTTTCATCAATATTTTTTTTCACCAAAAATTTTGTGTTCATTAAATTTTTTTTAATATAATTTTGTTTTCGTGAAAAAAAAAATATTTTTTTTACCAAAACTACTTTTTCACCAAGTCTAAGCTTTTCGCATAAAAATTTTCCATTTGTTTATCAAATGTACATAAAACAAGTGAGAGTGTTATATTTTTCGGTGCCGAATCTTTTATACTCTCCCAAATGTAAAAACACTTTTTTGCACTTATTTTTGCACTCACTTACGAAATGTACAGCTCTTTTGGTTTATTAATGGGGTCCTCGACTGATATTTCAATTCGTTTTGCATGGAATAGCAAAGTAATATAACATTATTTTTTCTAAAAAAAACTTTGGCAAGTACACCCAAATCTTCTACAAAACATTATCATGATTTAATGTTTTGGGCAAGAGTACAAAATTCGCAGGCATTTTTATTGTGTCAAGTAAAAATTTACTCAAAATTTATCACTTAATTTTTTTAAAAAGTTTTAAAAATTTTACATTTTTTTAAAATGTAAAAAAATTAAAATTAAAAAAAAAAAAATAAAAAATTACTCAAATTATTTTTGTGAAATTTAAACAAGTGATTACTGAAAATCTTTTCCCCCATATTGTTTTTTCTGTGTAGATTACATCTGGTTTTTGAGAAATTTGAAATACAAAATTATCGCGTTTTTGAACATATTCGACAATTTATTGTTGATGAAACGGATGTGCTAACGACTTAAAAATAAGTCAAGAGTAGAGCCCAAAAATAACTCTTTAAGATGCATAACTGATTTGATCAGTCGCTTTAACAGTTGGAGCACAAATTGTCTTTTAAAAAGGTCTGTTCCCCCAAAAAAGTGTTTCTCGATACTGAGGAACCGAAAATACAAGCAAAATACAAAATTGTTATGAAATTTAAAATTCAAATGCGATTTTCTCGAAAAAAAGAAGAAAGTGTTTCTGAATTTTTTTGTGTGGATAGACAAACATCTAAACTTTAAAAAAAAATTTAAAAAAAAAAAAGTGGCCGGATTTTTGATAAATTGACTTTTTAAAAATGGAAAATTTCAGAACGGGTTCTGAAAATTTTCCAAAAAAAAAAAATTATTCGATAGCCCACACAAAACTGTATGAGAATGTAAATTTTTGAGATTGTGGTGCATTCCGTTTTAATGTGATAAATATTTAATCAAGGTAACTCGCCACAAATTTTACCATTTTTCCAATATTTGACCACGCCTCCTAAGCTTAGTTTTTGAAAAATTGAAAAACTAAAAACGCAATTTTCTAAGTTTTATATAGGGCTATCCATACAACCTATTTAGAAGTTTTCGGTACACATGTTTTTTTTTCACTGGACATTTCGTGTGGAATGCCTCATATATATTATGTCCTATGGTTTCTACATGGCACAAAGGGCCACAACGAAAACTCTCCATATGGTCCGGTTTGATGACAAGTGTTTGATTTCCCTCCAGCTTAGCCCACTTTGGTTATGTCAGTTTCTCTTTTCTCTCTTCGTTTTTACCATGGGTGATTGACCAGAACATTTAAAAGATCCTTTGTGGGTTAACAAACACCTGTATGTTTTTTATTTTACGTGCTGGCTTGTTCCAAGACTCTCAAGCGTAAAGGAGCATCGATTTGACGCAAGAATTATCTTAGTGAAATTCAGCTGAGTATTTAGGTCATTCTTTGACCAGGAAGTGGTCGGCAAAAATTTTGGATAATTTAAATTATTTGTTAAAATAACATTTTATCACTAGACAAGTGACAAAATTATTTTATCACTTGTTTGTTTTTACAATTTAACGTGATCCAGATTTTAGCTGTCAATATTTATAAAATGCAAATGTCGTAACTTGAAAATTTTGGATTAATCTGAATCAATTAATAATGACTTCAATTAGGTAAGTTATATATCTTTTAAATTAATATTCGCAATTAAAAGTTTTATTGTTTTTTATTTTCATTAACGTTACACTTAAAAAAATATTTCTTTCTACTTAAAAAGCATACGTTTGTTAAATTGTTTTAAATTTAAAAAAACATCAGATATAAACTTAAACACCAACTTAAAACATATAATTTTCCAAATTTTTACACAAAAAATATGCTGCACTTTAAAAAAATATGTTTCATGTTGGCATTTTTCGAAAAGTGAAAATCTAAACCAGCTGCACAAAATTAAACCCGGCTCAAACTTGCTTTGTCCATACCTTCTTAAATCATCCATAAAATATTTCAACGGTTTTGGCTGAAAATACGTGGAAATTGTTTTATTATGAATAATTCAGACTTATGGGAATTGAAAAGAAATTTTGTTCTCCATACATATGAAATTTATTTTTTTGGAAAATTAACAAGAAATTTTAACCCGTTTGTTGTCAGTATTTTTAACCCTTCTGTCCTGTTTAAAATTTTAAAATAAGTCAAACAAAGTATGGAAAAAAATTTCTTTCAAATTCAATTCCAAAATGCATTTGACCTAAAAAAGTTTCCACATTTGTTTCATTCCTTTTATGGTTTAAATAAATTCGTTGATTAATTGCTTCAAAATCTGATTTTAGGCAGTATAGACAAAAAATGTTTGAGATGAGGAAGAAGAAGTAATGAACAAAACGTTATGATTTGGCAAAAAAAAAAAGAGAGAAAAAAATCTACGATCGACCTGTCAGAGCTTATAAGCTTTAACACAGTTTTTAAAGGGAGTCAAAAATTACCCATTTTCAGTTATTTTGAAGTTTGGGTACTTTATAATAATGCTACATATGCCATAAAGCTTTTATTCGAAAGGGAATTTTTAGGTACATACTTTGGTGTGCAACTTATATATTTACAAAAGGTGGCAACCTATTTCTTTAAATCTTTTCTTTAATTTTTACTTTGTATTTTTTTTTTGTTTTGAAAATTCCGATAAAAACCGAACAAGGGGTAAATATCGGGGCAGCATGAAATAACCCCCCAGGAAATAAGTCCCCAAAACGAAAATGAAATAAGTCCCCAAAAATTTGTACAGAAAAAAACAACAACGATAATTGGGGATTTATTTCGTTTTTTGGGGGTTTAATTCATTTTTTATTTGGGGACTTATTTCATTACGAAATAGGTCCCCAAAAATACAAATGAAATAAACCCCCAATTATTATTTTTGGGGACTTATTTCATTTTTTCTCAAATGAATTTATTTCTGGACATAGAAAAAATGCTTGATTTTATTATGTTGTGGTACACCCAAGCAATGAGACAAACAAATTACGAGGATACTGATCAGCGTTAAGGAGAGTATCTTTAGGCTCCCTTCAAGGTTTTGGGTTCTGGACTGATATAGCTTGGGAACCTTATTATATAATACCCGTAGAAGTTGTAGTTTAATGTGTTGCAATTATAATTAATTTTAGTACAAATTTCCTCGATTGAACTCTATGTATGAATTTTTTTTTTTTTTTTCCATTTCACTAATTTATGACGATCACTCAGATAATTATGTAAGTTATTACATGTTAGTTGTTTGTATATTTTACAGTAGTTAGTTATTTTCAACTACAAAGTCAGTTGTTTTTGTATGAAAAATATTAAACAACTATTTCTGTTAGTTATTTTAAGTTGTTTTTTTGAATAACTAACAAAAAAGTACTGCGATGTAATAACAGTTATTTAAAGTAGTTAATTTTATTTTTTTTATCTCTGAAAAATTTTCATAGTTTTTTTCCAAAAAAAATAATTTTAATTTTTTTATTTTTCACAATTTAAAAAATAAAAAAAAAAAACAAAACTAAAAAAATTTGGTCTTTAATTTTTTTTCTGAAAAAAAAAATTATTGATTTATTTATTTTTACTACATTTTAGTTGTTTTGACTACAAATGTAAGTTGTTTTTACAACATAAGTCAGTTGTTTTTTGTCAGATAAAATAACTAACATTGTTAATTGATTTAACTGAAAAAGTAGTTGACCCCAAAACAACTTACAAAGTAGTTACTTTAACTGACATTTTCAGTACATTTTACTAACATAATTTTTTGAGTGATCTAACTGAGTACTAGTTGTGGTGGAGCAAAAATTTTATTTAAGTGTAAGTCGGTTGGAAATGAAAAATTCGCGCGAATTTTCCATTTCCAACCGACTTACACTTAAATAAAATTTTTGCTCCACCACAACTAGTACTCAGTTAGTTCGTTATAAATTGGTAAAGTAGAAACTACAGTTTGTAGTTGACGAAATATTAGTTTTGTTGTTGAAAAATATTGTTTGATTGTAAATCGGTTGGAAATGAAAAATTCGCGCGAATTTTTCATTTCCAACCGATTTACAATCAAACAATATTATTCTACAACAAAACTAAAAGTTCGTTTCCAAAACTGTTACCAAGAAATTATGTTTCCATAAACAATTAATTGCAACAACGGAAACATGATAAATTCCAAAAAATTTTCTTCTACCATCTAAACGTCTCAAAATAAATAATGAATCTGAAAAAATTTTAATCTTTTTTAAATCGGTTGAAAATGAAAAAAGCCAAAACTCTTTCCAAGAAATAATTAATTTCAACAACGGAAACATGAAAAATTCCCAATAACTTTCTTCTACCATGAAAACATCTTAAGAATTTTAGTCTTCCAAATAAATTTTGTTCAAATTTTTACAAAGGGTAAATTTTTACAAAATGCGTAGTTTGCATGAATAAACCATCAGACAAGTTATGATTTCAACACCAAAATTTAAAAAAAAAAATTTTGAAATTCTTTTATTTTTTTATTTTTTTATTTTTTTGAGAGCGTTTAATGAATTTAAAATTGGGGCCTTATTTCATTTTTCAAAATGGGGATTTATTTCATATGAAACAAAACCCCAAAATTGGGGTATTATTTCATTTTATTTTGGGGTGTTTTTGCATTCCGATGGGGATTTATTTCATTTTTAAAATTGGGGGTTTATTTCATTATGAAATAAGTCCCCATTTTTGGGGGCTTGTTTCATTTTCATTTTGGGGATTTATTTCCTGGGGGGTTATTTCATGCTGCCAATATCGGTCTAAGTATAAGGTATATTTTAAGACATTCTAGCGATGCCCGATGCCCGCTGTCCGTCAGACTGTGATTCGAATGATGCTATCCGATCTAAAAGACCTAGACTCCTGAAGTTTATGACGAATATGTCTTATAATCGTATACTAGTTCTTTTAGAAGAAATCAGGGATCAGGCGAAAACAGTTCTCCTTGAAGAACTTAACCAACATCTTAAAAAAGACAGTTTTACAGTTTTTTTTTTTTAATTATGTTACACAAATTAAACATTTTTATGTCAGAAAACGTTCGAAGTCCTGGATTTAGCCTCAGGGGATAATTTTTTTTTTTTTCTATTCCAAGACATTCTAGTTATGTCCGTCCGTCTGTAGAGGACACGTTACAGTCCAAAATAAAAAAGTTAGACTTTCGAAGTTTGGCACGAATATGTCTTATGGTCATAGGCTGGTTAAGTTTGAATATGGGCAAAATCGGACCAAGGCGGAAAAAGTTCTCCCTTAGAGAACTAAACCAACCTCATAAAAACCGCATTTTTTGCAGGGATTTTTGTACTTTTCTTAAGCAAATGCAACATTTTTGTGTCAAAAGAAGTTAAAAATTCTGGATATGGCACCAACGGATAAAAAAAAAATTAAAAAAAGTTTGCTCGCCCCTTTTGTGGGCGTGGATATAAAAAATGTATTTTAATAATGATTATTTATATTAATTAATTGCAAGATCATAATAAATCCATTTTATAAAAACTAGCGCAAGGGGGAAGGTGTCCCCAACAAAATATATTGTAATATTAATTTTTTGAGTTAACGTATATACGCTTTCTCGAAAACAGGGCTAATATTTCATTGTCATAACCGATTATAGTAGCATTAATCGAATTTTAGGGGTATGTTATCGAAAAATGCAATTGTTATTTTGTTCTGTATGCGAAATAACACAGGTTCTGATCCAGAACCCAGACAAACACATCTTAATGTATTTCGACACTCTGAACTCGAATCTGCTATCAAAAAAAATATATCTTGGGGTTTCTGGCGCCCAAAGGCGCCATTCCACATTTCTTTGAAATTTATAAAAAAAAAATTAAATAAAAAAAATCTAAATCGAATCTTTATATATTTTGACCTCCTAAACTCAATTCCGCCATCAGAATGGAAGTCAAATGTTGGATTTTCTTGAAATCTTACTATGAAAATTCACAAAGTGGATCTGATTTCTTAAAATTTATACACAAGATAGTGAAACAAAAATTTAAGTTCCACTTGTCTGAGCGGAATCGACCTAAGGAGGTGAAAATATATAAAAATTGAATTTAGACTTTTTTCTCTATCTTGTGGGAACTACCTTGTAAGATTAAAGGAAAACCCAACGGTGGATTTTTTTTTGTGATGGCAGATTCGAGTTCAGGGAATCGGAATACATTAGATGTGTTGGTTTCTGGGTCAGAAACACTTAAAAAAACTTCTTGGTGCAGCATATACAAAAATAATTATAATTTATAATTTTTATGTTACAAAAAAATGTCCGCTTTTAGCTATTTTCCCAACTATTAAGAAAAATTAAATTTCAATAACTAAAACCTCGTAAAGTAAAGAAACCAAAGCGAATAGACCAATTAAACAACATGCATATACAAAGTAAAAAAGAAAAAAATAATTAAATATAAAACAATTTAGATGAAAAAACAAAAAATAAATAAAATACACTCTAGAAAATATATGATGAACATAAAACCAAAACACTATTAAACACATAGAAAAAAATACACTTAAAAATCAGGCATGTTTAGGGGTTAATTCAAAAATAAAGTGAGTTTATAAAAATTACCTAAGTTTTTAGGTAATTTATAAATTGCTAAAAACTTAGGTAATTTATGCAAAAATTACTTTATTACATGTTTATGGATTACTTTAAACGATAAAGTATTTTTGCATAAATTACCTAAGTTTTTAGGTAATTTATAAATCGTTAAAAACTTAGGTAATTTATGCAAAAATCACTATTACATGTTTATGGATTACTTTAAACGACAAAGAGAGTTTGCATAAATTACCTAAGTTTTTAAAAGTAAAAACTTAGGTATTTAAAAACTTAGGTAATTTATGCAAATATCACTTTGTTAGTTGAAATAACCCCAAAAACTTGTTTAATTATCTCTTTTGTGTGTATACTACTTAATCATACTAGTAAAACAAAGTATTAATTCATAAACTAAAAAAATTATATTATGTTTTAAAATAGATATATATTTTTTTTAAGTTTCAAAATATTTTTTTTTTATAATTTTTATATATTTTTTTTTAATAATTTTTATTTTTTTCAAAAAAAATAAAACTTTTCTTCTGCTTAAAATGAAAACCAAAATAAAAAAAAAAATTGCATAAAATAAATTTCCAAAATTTAGTGCTTTATTTTAAATTAAACAAACAAGTTTCCTATTAAAGCATAATATATCATAATATTAAAAATATATCTATCTTATAAATTTTATATTTAATAATATAAAAAAACAAACAAATAAGAACATAAATACAAAACAAAACCTTTAACAAATGCCATAAATACTTATACTTTGAAATGTACCTTTTTGCTTTAATAAAATAAATAAAAAAAAAATGGAGTAATTCTGATATCGTACATAAATACAAAAGAAAAACCTACATAAACTTACATAAAGAGCATATAAAAAAAAATAAATAAAACATATTTATATTTATGAAAAACTAAACAAAACTCTATACAATATCTATACAATCCCGTTAAATAAATTTTTAAAAAAAAAATTAATATTTACTTTAAAAATTTTCAATTCATTTAACAACAAAACACAAAATAATAACAAAAAAAAATATTTCATTGTAAATTATCTGAGATACAAAAAAAATCTACTTACACTTACAAATTTTCCCCTCCCTCCCCCCCCCTTCCTCACAATAATATAAATAATAACATACATATATTGAACAAAAAAATGTAAACAAAAATTTAAATATATCAATCACACTGTGCAACAAATTTAAAGTCACCCAGTGTAAATTGAATGCGACCAAAAAAAGAATTGAAGTATAACGTTAGTAGACCGAAACTCCCGAGATGTTTTGAAAATTTAGCTCAATTTTTTTTTTTGCCCACTGTAGCTTTTATTTTTTTTTAAAAGCATTTGGAATAAGTCCACAAAATGTATTAAAACTACTTCTGAGATGAAATATGTTAATTCATGTCTTCAATAAAATTTTATGGCGGTTCTTTTCTTAGAACACATTCACCCTCCATCTCCCATTTTTAAGGGGTCATTTATATTTTAAATATCTTTTTAGAACACCACTAAAATGTACACACAAAAAAAAATTTCCAATGAACAACTTTTATAATATTTATGAACAAATTCATAAAATTTATTAACTTTTTCATAGTATTTATGAATAAATCATAATATGTGAAATTTAAAAACTATTTAAAATTTTTTTCATAAATTCTATGAAAATGTATAAAAATTTAATGAAAAAGTTCATAATTTTTATGTATTTGTTCATAAATACTATGAATTTTGTTAATTGTCAAATATTTTTTTTCTGTGTACGTTTAAAGGGTTCAAATGTTCTACAAAAATTTAAGGCATAAAATTTCACTAGGGGTTGTTAAACTTGATACACTCAAAATAATTCTGCAGTAAAAATATTAGTAAGTGATTTGGTACCAAAATCTACTAATAAGTTACTAATTACCAGTAGTATGGTAGTTTTTTAGTATCTTCAAAGTACTAAAATTAGTAATTTTTACTGGTTTTGAATAATATTAGTAAAAAATTTTAGTATTGATTACCAACGCCTGCACTAGATCATTTTGGACTAAAAAATTATTTCATTAGTAAAATTTTTAGTATTGAATACTCACGTTTTTTTTTTGGGTGTACCAAAAAAACTGGCATGATTTTGGGGGTGTTATCAAAAAACACATTTTTTCAAAATTTGAAAATTTTATTAAAAAAAAAAAATTATTCATTAAAAAGTCCTTGGAGAAGAAAAATGTGAAATATGGCGGATATCCGTTAGGTAACCGTTCGGGAATCGAGGGGGGAAGTTCGCGGATTTCAAGGAAATGTTTTTATCAATAATTTGGATTAATAAAATCTAATAAATTTAATTTTTAAGCAAATTAACTGTTTTTTGGTGTCGTGGCATTCTATTAGATAACTATAAGTCTGTCATGAAATCTTACCGATCTAGGACGTCTTTAACCCACATTGGCTGGGGGTCAAAATGACCCCTGCAGAAAATTTGAAGTTTAGAGCTTAAATTTTGTGCTATATAAACAAGTATAAAAAGGCTTTTGTATTCTGTACCCCAACTACTATTTCGTATTAATATATTATCTTAAAAATAATCGTTAGCCCTTCTTGGTAGCGGGTCAAAAATGACCCATTCAATAAAAAATATATATTTTTTTATAAAAAATTAATTTGTGGCAATCTAATAGAATCAGCAAAGGCCGGTCTTAAAATCAATGTGGGAAAAACCAAAGTCATGAGGATTAATACCAATAATGACGCCACATTTACTGTTAATGGATTTGCTTTAGAGGATGTGCAGAAATTTGAATATCTGGGAAGTGTGCTCACAACAGATGGTGGTGCTGTTGCAGATGTTGAAAACCGAATGAGGAAAGCAAAAAATGTTTATGGGTCCTTAATGAAAGTATGGAAATCTAAAACCATTGCTACGCAAACCAAGGTAAAAATTTTCAACGCTTGTGTAAAATCTGTATTGTTGTATGGTAGTGAGACGTGGCTAGTAACCGAAGCTATTACAACTAAACTTCAGACGTTCATAAATCGATGTTTACGACGTTTACTTGGTATATGGTGGCCAAATATTATTAGAAATGAAGAACTTTGGAGAATATGCGGTCAAACAAAGCTTGAACTTGAAATCCGTAAAAGAAAATACCAATGGTTGGGCCACACTCTAAGAAAAAATGTCGATGATGTAACACACACTGCTTTAGAGTGGAATCCACAAGGACGTAGACTTCGAGGTCGGCCTAAGCAAACATGGCGTAGAACTGTGCTGCAAGAAACAAGGAAATCTTTTAGTGAATTAAGAGCTATTGCACGTGACAGAGATTTGTGGAAGCTATACGTTAATAATTTATGCATTATTTAATTAATATATTTATGATTTTTATGATTTATGTGAATAGACTAAGTTCTTTTTAAGAATATGTCATTAATAATAATAATAATCTAATAGATAACTTTAATCTTTAACCCATATTGCCCGCGGTCAAAAATGACCCCGTCAAAAACTTTTAGGCATAGTGCTTGAATTTTTTGATATCCACAAAATATATATTTTTTACTAAATGGGTCATTTTTGACCCCCTACCAAGAAGGGTTAATGATTTTTTAAAGATAATATATTAATACAAAATTACAGTTGGGGCAAAAAACACAGAAGCCATTTGATACTTGTTTATAACACAAAATTTAAGCTTTAAACTT
Organism: Pegoplata infirma; assembly: GCA_963921195.1. Taxonomy (NCBI): domain Eukaryota; kingdom Metazoa; phylum Arthropoda; class Insecta; order Diptera; family Anthomyiidae; genus Pegoplata; species Pegoplata infirma. The sequence goes on from OY992536.1 coordinate 99,756,818, forward strand.
CAAATTTTCTGGTGGTCATTTTTGTCCCCCAGCCAATGTGGGTGAAAAACGTCCTAGATCGGTAAGATATCATGACAGACTTAAAATTATCAAATAGAATGTCACGACACCAAAAACAAGTTAATTTGCCAAAAAAATTAAGTTTTTAAGATTTTATTAATCAAAATTATTGATAAAACCAACATTTCCTTGGAATCCGCTAACTTCCCCTGCGATTCCCGAAAAGTGCCCCAAGGATATTCGCCATATGTCACATTTTTCTTCTCCAAGGTGTTCTTAATGAATTCAGAAAAAAAAAATACGTATTTTAAATTCTTTTTTTTTATAAAATTTTGAAATTTTGAAAAAAAAGTGTTTTGAGACGCCCCCAAAATCATGTCATTTATTTGGTATCAAGTTTGAACCGGTTAATGATACCGTAAAATCTTTAAATTTCATATTTATGTATTTACGATCAAAAATTATACAAAAATAATTTTGAATTATTTTAATACAAAAACTGAAATTTTTTTTTAAAGTCCGTTTTTGCAAAAATCCTAATTTTGAGGCTCAAAGTGGTGACAGAAGATAAACTCAGATCGGAGTGATATTTTGCAAGTGAGTTAACTTTAGGGGACTGACACTTTTGGCGGGTATTAGAATTTGATCAGAGAGAAAAGCTTAAAAATGAGACACCTTAGTGTGAAATAACTCGAAAAAATTTATTAAATCTACTTTTGACCCACTTTGGCACTTTTCTTATAACATATCTGACCTCTATCTCCCATTTTAAGGAGTTATTTTAGTCCCGTTTTTAAATAAAAAAACGTGTGTTTAAAGGCTTAAAAAGATCTAAAAAAGTTGATATAACTATAACTCTCCCGCATAAAAGCGCTTTTCGCTTAAGTACGCCCACTTTAGTGCTATCGCTTAAATGCATTTCGTAATTATGTTTTACCAAAGTAGTGTAAAATAACTAGAAAAAATTTGTTAAATTTACTTTTGAGCTAAAAAATTGTTCCTTTCCTTAGCACATATCAACTTTCTGTCCCATTTGAAGGAGCCATTTTAGTCGTTTTTTAAATATACTCATACCAATAAAACGTGCGTTTGAAGGGTTAAAAGTTCCATAAATGTATATCAAGCTACAACTCTCCCGCATAAAAGCATTTCTCGCTTAAATGCGCCCACTGTTGTGATATCGCTTTAATGCATTCCGCGCTTTAACGATTCACTCGAAAATGTATACTTCTTGAATTAAATGAGATGTGAAGTTTATTAAATCGCTCATACAATGTTTTAAATAAAATATTCCTAATAAATTATTTAATTGTTAAACCAAAGCCCATGTTTACAATAAGCAAAGAACAGCTGAATTTCATAACTGACAAGGGAAGTATTCAGGCCCTTACGAACTGATTTGTCTGAAACTTAAAATATATATAAAAGAGACCATTCTGAGGTTGGGGTGTCTCGGCTTATCGGCTATATCAGAGATTTAGGGGTTCAAAAAATGGCGATTTTTTTTTTGGATTTTCAGCCATTTCTTCTTTAGAAACTATATGATAAAGTTTAGAATAAAGTTTTTTTTTAATACCTATCTAACAAATGCATAAATAACCTTCTAAAAATTCGCTATCGTTAAATACTTTTTTTTACAAAAATGTGTAAAATTTTAGTGAATATTTATGTGAAGACATAGACCTACGATATCAATATGAATACGAAATAATCTCTATTAAATTTACGTCGACACATATTTTTGCTCTAGACGATATTCCTGTTAGTTCGGGAGTTATCGGCATTTTTCCGAAGGTCCACATTGTTTCATAATTTATACCCGCGATGCACGAACAGAAGATATAGACCGATTTTGACCAACTTTTCCGAACTATTAATAGTTAATCTGAACAATTTGTTGTAATACGCGCCACCCTTATAAACATGTTTTTGCTCTGAAGTAGATTTATACCCAATTCACACCTGAGGTGAAATTTCGTTCGAACAAGATTTTGATCATATGGTTGTGTATGATGTATCATTTTATACACAACCATATGATCGAAATCTCCTTCGAACGAGATTTCAGGCGTAATTTAAAAAATTAAAAACTACAGTGGGGCAAAAAAAAATCAACGCAAGCTTAGTTTCCAAACCCCCTTTGGTGATTTTTATCTACTAATGGTATACTTTAATTTTTTTGTGGCCCATTCAAACTACAAAATCGTCTTGCACAGTGTAACAGAAAAAAATACCAAAAAGATTTCAAAATAATAATAATAATAATAAAAAAAATACAACAATAAAAAAAAATAAAATACATCTATAACTTAAGGTTATAAATATAAAATTGAATGGAAAATATGATTGAAAAACAAAAAAAAAATATATTAAAAAAAAAATAATAAATAATTTAATTAAAACTCTAACTTATCCCACGCAAAAATCTACAATATTTAGTTTAATATTTTAGTTTTTTAATTATTTCTATTATTTTTTAACAACAACAAAATATAAAAAAAAAAAAAACAAAACAATTTTCTAATTTTAATACACACAATCATAGTTATTGAAAAATTTAATAAATTTATTGAAAACATCAAACAACAAAATGAAAAATATTTATTAATTTCTTCGGTTTCTTTTCTTTGTTCAAAAAAAAGCCAATCATTAAATACAAATTAAAGAAATCTACCAAACAACAAAAAAAAAGTATAAGCAACTTAAAAGCAAATAATATAATAAAAAGTCTTTAACTAAATAATAAAAAAAAAAAAAAAATTTAAAAATAATAAAATAATAACAAACAAAAATAATAATGAAAAAAAACAATTGTTATACGGTATTATTATACTTTTTCTATAACTTATAATTTATTTATTGAAATAAAACTGAGAAAAAAACAAATAAAAATTAAAAAAAATCACAATATTGGGTTAAAAAAAATTATTTCATTGTTGGTAAGTAAATTAGAAATAAAATTATTTACAAGTTTTAATTTTATTATAAAAAAATCTTCAACAAATTTACACGCTTAAATTTCTGGTAATTATTCACGAGGGGAGAAAAAGGAGCCTTCCCTGAAAGTTTCGTCAAAAAATTCCAACGTTTAAATTTCTGGTAAGAAATGGGTTAAGAATATGCTTAGGTTTGCATATTATTCAAGTTTAAAAGTAAATTTTGAACACAAAATCATTCAGTTCAATATTTTGTTTTTAACAAAAAATAATTTCAGCATAAATATCTTTAGCCGATTGAATTAAATTATTCAAAAGTCTTATAAAAAAATCTTTAAATCACAATCTTATCTGCTTATTACGACTGGCGCAGTCGTATTTAAAATTTGTCGAATTTACAAATAAGTTGTTAAAAATATGTACATATTCTGAATTGCTTAAAATAAATTATCAGAATTTAAAGTATTTATAGATTTTTATCAATAAAAAAACTATATTGTGTACAACCGCGTAATGCCTCATATTTTTACAAAAAGTAGATTTTTGGAATTTTCTTAGTTTATTATAGAATTTAAGAAAACTATATTACAAAAGAAGACATCTGAAGGTGTTTTCAACTGCAAAATGTTATCATAACTAGTAAAACAATATGTATTTTAAATGTGACAATAGAGTGAAATTTTTATTTTACTAGACCTAAAAATAAATTTGAGGACAATCGGATAAAATTAACTCGTGGCGCCCGGCGACCTAACAATAAGTGTTGTATTTTTGAAAACTAAAAAAATGACTTACGATACAATGTTTGTATTACTTTTGCTGCGCTGAACACAAATATCAAAAAAAATTAAATCGGTCAAACGGTTTTCGAGATATTGCTATTTGAAATATTGAAAAAAAAAATTGTGTTAAATACGTCGAATTTGAATTTTTGGATAAAAGGGTTTTAGTTGAAAAATGTAGAAGAAAAATTGTAATTTCTAAAAGCTATAGACATTTCTGGTATTCCCGGTTTCAGACAGTTCCAGTTAACTGTCTTCATCAGTAGGATTCAAATGCCAGTTTGTTTTGTTAATGGTAATTGTTTTTCTAATATGTGAATTTTTTATTAATATCAATACCCAGTCCAGAAACGAACCACGAATATATTCATACCATTAACAATACTGGTGGGATGGCACTCTAGACATCACCGCCAAAGCATTGATTAGATATGTTTTGGAATTTTCTGAATTCTAAAAACAAAAAATAAATGGAGATTCTGCAGCCATTTATATAGATGCGTATTAGTTGTTGATACATTTTTATAACCTTCAATCACAATATGGGTATGCTTACTTTGTGTAACGCATCGAAATATCGGCGGAAGACCCCTTAAAGTGTATATATTATTGATCCATGACCAATCCAAAAATAGTCTAGCGATGTCCATCCGTCTGTACGTCTGTCTGTGGAATTCGCGGTACAGTCCGAACTAGAGTTGTGTCGTTCACGAACGAACTAGTTCAATTGAACTATTCACTTAACTGAGCGGTTTATCTAGTTCGTTCATTTTCGCTCTTTTATGTCTTTTCGTTCATTCAGCTCAATTGGTCATTACTTCATTTTGATCTTTCAGCTCGGTCGTTTAATTTTTTTTTTTAATTTTGTCAATAGGCGTCAGTTTTCTCTTCTCTATTGGCACGCTATCTCAGCATTTATGTTTTTTTTACAAAAATTGTATATTTTTTTTTTTAAATTCATGTTTATATCCAAATTTTTTTATTTTTTGAACGTAAACCAAAACACGGACATGATCAAAATGATTCGTTCACGAACTGTTGAACGAAAACAAAAACTGACCGATTTAAACTAGATGAACGACCAACAGACATGATCAAAATGATTCGATCACGAACTGTTGAACGAAGACCACAAAAGAGCGATTGAACTAGATGAACTATCTCAAATGAACGAAAATGAGCGCTCACTCAATTGAACGATTAAGCACAAGTCTAGTCCGAACCAGTACAGCTAGACCGCTAAAGTGTGGCACGAATTACTCTCACGCTATGTGTGTTCATTAGGGTGGAGCAATTTTTGGAGCAAAATAAAAACAGAAACAAACAAAAAAATATTACAGACCAAAAAAAGAAAAAAATATCTCTAAAGCACTTTTTCAGTAATGTTTAAATATAAACTAATATTTTTTGTAGGGATGTCGCGAATATTCGTCACTATTCGGTATTCGGCATATTCGGCATGTTTTTTGTATATTCGGTTAAATAAATATTTGTCAAAAGTTTGCCGAATATTCGGCAAAATTAAAATAAGTTAAAAAAACTCTTTTTTATTAACGTTTGACTCTTTTTTTGTAGTCATTTCAGTTAATTTTTTATACAAACTTGAGCACTTGATTAAAATTCGAATTGTTAACACAGATAAAAATGAGTTGTTAGATCAAGCACGAAATACACCAGGTTGAGCATTATTTTAATTAAAAGTCATCTAATGAGGAAAATTGTTGGATCAAGCACGAAAATTGTAGGTCAGTCATTGACTGTTCCTTGATTAAACCAATGCTTGATTTGAGTAATTTGTTAATTGTTATATTTCTGTAATTTTTGATTAAACCAATGCTTGATTTGAGTGAGCGGTTAATCAATAATTTTGTGTTATTTTTGAGTAATCCAATGCTTGATCTGAGTGAATAGTTAATCATTATTTTACAGTTGTAGTGTTTTTTGTCAGTCTTTTCAAGTCTTTTGTTTAAATTGTTTTTTTTTTTTGTGCTTTATATTATTTTGTTTATTTTCGTCTTGTGTGCGTGAAAGTACTTTTCTATTTGACGACTAACTAGAACTAAAACAAAAAACGCAACAGCGTTCATCGCATTGTTACTCAAAGCCTACTATGATGAGTTTTTTTGTTTTTATGATTTTTTTGTGAATTTTTCAGATTTGAGCAAATGGTTAATTGATTCAAGTAAAATTTAATTAAATGTCAAATTTTAAGCCGAGCAAATATTTAATTGTTTTTTTCCATTGAATATTTTTTTCTGTGTAAGGTACCAGAAAAAATAGTGTCAACAACAGCGCTGTTGTCTTTTAGTCTGGTACTTTTTTTTAATATTTTACATAGGTAAAATACAGGCATATGAATAATTAAATTATTCGGCAAATATTCGTATTCGGTTCCGACCAAATACCGCATAGTAAATATTCGGTAAAATGACGAATACACTATTCGCGACATCCCTAATTTTTTGCCAAAAAAAAAAATTGTTTTCCTCTTTGTTCGGAACTTTCCGATTTTCAAATCAAAAAAGGAACGAACCCAGAGACATTACACTACAGGTCCAATATTTCTTTGTGTTAATATTAACCCTTAAGGGCAACTTTTCCGACCCTGACGATTTTGAAATTCGAAAAAATGAAAAAGTTGCTCCACCCCCAGGGTGGAGAAAATTGTACACTATGGTGGAGCAAATTTTCGTTTGTTTGAACTTCGAAAACGTCGGGTTCGGAAAAGTTGTCTTTTAGGGTCAATATTAACATTAAGAAATATTGGACCTAAGGGGCAATGTTTGGTTCCTTTTTTGCCTTGAAAATCGGAAAGTTCCGAACAAAGTGAAAAACTATTTTTTTTTTATTTTTTTTTTTTAGCTAAGAATATTTTTAATATTTGAACATTACCGGAAAAGTGTTTTTAGAGCAAAAATTTTTTTTTGGTCTGTAAAAATTTTTTGGTTTCTGTTTTTTTTTTTCTCAAAAAATTTCTTCACCCTAATGTTCATAAATTGGCGAAATCGGACAAGGGGGAAAAAAGTTCTCCCTTTTAGAATTGAAACAACCTCCAACAACATGACATGTATTTTTGCATTTTTTTTTTTAAGAAGAATGTCAGGGTCCTTCACATGAACCAATAAGATAAGGAAAGACCATTTTTTGTGACCCGCCTTCCCTTTTGTAGCGTAGATATCCGGAATTTTCAAATTTAAGTTTTTAGGGAACAATCGCACGTTCACCAAACAAATTGTACAGCGCCGCCATGAGCTTAATATTCTTAAGCATTTGATTTTGATTCAGCAAAGAAAAGGAAGCCTCGTAACAAATTTTTATTCTAATCCTACCATGTATTTATAAAAGTATCCGCCACCATATTAGATTCGCCATTTTAAATTTTGTATAGCACAGTTTTGCTAGTCGCAAAAATTAACAAGCTGGGCACTGTTTTGGAAAAAAAATTTTCCGCTAAAAAAAAATTCGCGAAAAAAAATTTTTTTACGAAAATTTTTATGTTTGTAATGTATCGTACTCAACACATTTCCATAAATTAATAGCAAAATAAAAAAAAATTGGAAAAAAAATTTCGCGATAAAAAATCGCGAAAAAAAATTTCCGCGAATATTTTTTTTTGTATATTCAATAGAGTTTAGATGATAAAAATTCTGCAATTGTCTAAATAATATAAACAAATATTTTTTTACTTAAAAATAAAAAATAAATTTATCGCAAATATCGTTAATACATACGCTAACTGTGAAAAAACTGATATTACAATGGGATTTAGTGTACACAAACTAGCTTTACCAGATTGCTGTCGTAAATTCAAATTAAACTCAAAATATTTCTATTGAACCAATTTTTTGACGAAGTTAAAGATTTTTCGCGAAAAACATTTTTTGTTCGCGAAAAATCTTTAAAAATTAACGGTACTAAGGTTTGTTATGTTAGTTTTACAGACGTGAATGGTTTTTCAATATAAAAATTACCGCAAAAGCTTAAAAATATCGTTTTTATTGTACTTGAGCATACAAATTTTCAATCGCGAATATCGCGAATACGAGCGCTAGCTTCGAAAAAACGCTAGCACCATTGAATTCAGCGTACTTGAATTAACTCTAACAGAAGGGTGTCCAGCTTGTTAAAAAAAGCAAAGTGTCAAATTCGAGCACAGTGTAATTATTGAATTTGGAGTCAGCCACTCTAAAACTTTCTAGATACAAATTTTCTTTTAAATGGTACCACTTTTACAAATTTTTGATGCCATATTGGATTCTTCATTTTGTATTTTTGAGCTCATTTTTAAAATCATTAACCCCGAAAGCGTTAAAATAATATCGTTTTTATTGTACTTGAGCAATTTGAAATCGCGAATACGAGCGCTAAATTCGAAAAACGGCTAGCACAACTGAATTCAGCGTACTTGAATTAACTCCACCAGTAAGGTGCCCAGCTTGTTAAAAAAACAAAGTGTCAAATTCGAGCACAGTGTAATTATTGAATTTCGAGTCAGCCGCTTTAAAACCTTCTAGATACAAATTTTCTTTTACAAATTTTCGACGCCATATCGAATTTTTCATTTTGTATTTTTGAGCTCATTTTTAAAATCGTTAACCCCGAAAACGTTAAGGTTACAATTTAAAATTTTTTTATTTGAATCTTAAAATTTTTTTAATGCTTTCGCCGTGACCATTTGAATTCAAACTTTACTTAAAATATCAAAAAAATTGAGAAAATTAAAAAAAAAAGTAATATTTTCCCCTTGTAATCCGTTTTTCAAACTTCAGGACCGATGCGGCACGCCTTACCCACATCCGATTACCCTATAATTTTGCAAAACATATTTTTACACCCAAATGCATATTTACACCCAAATGCATATTTATTTTTTTGGAGCACCCTAGTGCCCAGCTTGTTAAAAAAACAAAGTGTCAAAATCGAGCGTGTAATTATTGAATTTGAAGTCAGCCGCTTTAAAACCTTCTAGATACAAATTTCCTTTAAAATCGCACCACTTTTACAAATTTTCGACGCCGTATTGGAGCCTCCATTTTTGTATTTTTGAGCTCATTTTTGAAATCGTTGAACCCCGAAAACTTTAAGGTTACAAATTCAAAAAAAATTATTTGAATCTTAAACGTTTTTAATGCTTTCGCCACCATTTTAAATTTGGTATTTTTAAGCATTGAATTTTGATTCAGCGGCTATAAAACCTTCTAGTAGACACAAATTTTCTTTTTGACCGCACCACTTTTAAAAAATTTTGACGCCATATTGGATCGGCCATTTTGAATTTTTGAGCTTAATTTTGAAATCGTTGACCCCGAAAACTTGAGGATGGCAATTTTTTGCATTCCACAACATGTGTAAATACACTCAAAAAAATAAACTGGTAAAACGCCTGGTAATATGCCTTGTAACCCCGTTCTACCAATATTTAACAATTTTCCTTGTTTTTAAACAAAAAATCTTGTATTTTACTCAAACGAGAACTACAGTTTTATTGGTAATTTTACAAGTTTATTTTCGTAATTGTATTCTACCATTTTGAAAGGTTATTTTACAAAAAAATTGAATTACAAAAAAAAACTGTAATTTTACAAAAATTATGTTATACGAGGATTTATGTTGTTTAACAAAAAATAAACAATTTTTATACCCTCCACTCTAGTGATAGAGGGTATATATAAGTTTGTCATTCCGTTTGTAACACATCGAAATATTGGTCTAGGATCCCATAAAGTATATATATTCATGATCCTCGATCGATTTTAAGTCGATCTAGCGATGTCCGTCCGTCCGTCTGTCTGTCTGTCCGTCCGTAGAAAACACGCTAACTTTTGAAAGAGTTTACAGAGGCTACTGAAGTTTGGCATATATGTTGGCCATTTAAAACCATTTAAAAAACACGATAACTTTCGAAAGACAATAATGAGACTACTGAAGCTTGACATGCATCTTTGCCGTTCCCCAGGTCTATTTGGTGCTAAATTTCAGCTCAATCGGTCCAGTGCATACTGGTCGATCCCATTGGCCAAAAATAAAAAAATCAAAGTCAAAAATTTGTCACCAAATGTGTCATCTCTATTTCTAATAAAAACAACGTTTTAAAATTTTGAGCTGTTTTTGTTTTATACCAAATGTACTCTTTAAGAAAGGCTTCAAAAGAGATGGCGAGTTAACAGTTGGTTTTTGCAGTGTGAAAAAGTGGAAAATTAGGTTCAACTTTCAATTAATTAAAACCATATAAAAAATTTTTTGTTGAAGAAAAGCGAAATGAATATTGAATTAGAAGGTATTACCTAAATTTTAAAATAATTACAATGTGTTTAGCTTGTTCTGGAGTTTTTATAAAATTAATATCTCTCCAGTGTCATTGTTAGTGTTTGTCCGTCAATATATTGAAATTTCAAATAGAGTTTTAGTTGTGTTCCCCCCTGAAATCTCCAATCGGATTTTTTTTGGTGTATTAGTTAATATTTCAAGATTCTAAAATTTGTAATATCAGCTGCATATTTTTGCATGTCTTTGAGTTATCTCCCACAGATCAAAACGGCCTCGTTGTTTTGGATGTCAAACTTCGAATTTTTGTGTGGTGTTTTGTTGATTTATTTTCGCGTTGCTCTGGTATTGTTATGAGTAAAGAAATGTGATTGTTTATTTTCTTTTTCAAGGACTTTTAATTAAATTTTTTTTCTTATCCTTATTAAGGGTAGTTTAGACCAGCAGGCTTGTAAAACGACCTGTCAAAAATGTCTGCACAAAACACTTGTTTTGACAGCTTTAACACAGCCAAAATAAATAAATTGTTATAATGCGACATACGGATGGGTTTCTTCATCTTTTGAAAGTATTCAAAAAATGATTTGACAAGCAGATCAAAATTAAACATACTCCGAAAAGACATATCTTACCAAAAATACGTATCGTCTAAACAGCTCTTAAAGAGTTTTTAGCATTTCAAGAGTTTTTGCAATTGACACATGTTATACTTGCAAACTTTTGCGCTCACATATTTTTGATATTTAGTGCTTAGAAAGAGGTATCGTAAAAAGTTATACTAAAAATGAGGGCAACACATTAGAAGAAAGTCAATTAGAAACACGCTTAAAGTATAATTTCAAAAAAAAATTGAATTTTGGCAAAAATGCTATCGTATAAAAACAAGAGTTCGAAATACATATTCTAATTGACTTGCCAAAAAGGAGTCGATTTCATTAAAATCACACACTTGACTTGAATCAAGATCGAGGACGTCCTAGATTAAGTTTCGGAGAGTGTTTAAGCAAGACAAAGCGACGATGAAAAGCAGAAATTGATGTTTCCGCTGCTGATGATTTGCGATTTGAAACATTAAAAAAGAATTCATGAATTATGCAATCAAATGTTAGCAAAGTTATATCGCTTAGAACTGAAGCAGGTTTAACAAAACATAAATTTTTCTAGTACTTATCGTGACAGTTTTTTTGAAAATTTTTTTTTTTTTTTTGAAGTTATGCTAATGTTAACTGAAAAAATGGAAAATTTTTATTTTTTTCATTAATTAAAAAAAAAATTAGATAAAATAATAAAATATGGGCACGATAGGTACTTAAGATCTTGATAATCTACAAATCAAGATCTTAATAATCTACAGCCAATTTTATCCTTTAAAAAAAGCATCCCACAATTGGGTGGCAACCCTAGCAATTCTATTTGACCAAGATTTGAGTTGTAAAAACTTTTTAAAATATAACGATGTTTGTCTTTCGTATAAAAAAAACACAATTAAAAATTATTGTGAATTTATTTTTTTATAGCTGTTTAAATATTGTCAATATTAAGCCTTTTTTTTAGTAACAACCCCCCTTAACCTTTTTTTAATTTTTTTTAAATACTTTTTCATATTTAATAATTCAATATTTTTCTTTTTTAAAACTAATCTTGCAAAAAAGTTATGAATTAAATGTGAATTTAAAACAAACTTTCGTTTTTCTTACGTGGGGTGAATGTAGGTGCTTGGGTCGGTAAGGGGTGGGGGTGGTTATGAGTCATCAACCACTCCCATTTTATCATTCAATAGTTTTGACATATTTAAAAAGCCGTGACCGAAGTTTCACGATGATACCTATACTGGAAGTATTTTTGGCCGCCATCTCCATACAGCTCCGACCACTGTGCAGTGGTTCAAAAGTTATTAGCAAAACCCTGAATTTCAGATTAGTTTCATCTTAAATGCCACATGTTTAACAAGTTTTAAAAGCATTGGTGGTAACTTTACAATGCTTTTCAAACTTGTTTAGTTTTAAAGCAATGCTTTTTAAACTTGTTTAGTTCTAAAAGCATTGGTAACTTAAAAATTACACTCGAAAAAAATTTTACACTCAAAAAAAAATTTACACTTAAAAAAAATTTTACACTCAAAAACAATTTAGTTTTTTTTTTTTTACAAAAATTACAATATTTTGTGTACGTGCATTCACTCAGAAATATTTTTACAGCAAAAAAAAACATTTCACTCGAAAAAAATTTTACACTCAAAAAAAAATAATATTTTTTTTTTTTTTAAATGACACAAAAAGAGTTTTTAACTCAAAATAAAATATTTCTAATCAAAATTGTTAATTTTTTCACGTTAAAAAATTAACTATCCCTTAAAAATGCATTGTGGAGGGCATTCATAGATTCGGAAAAGTCGAATGTAATTTTTCTACTTGTTTTTTTTTTTGTAAATTTTTTGACAAAGTTGACAAAATTTTGAAAAATTTATTACGAGGATTCTAGTTTTTATACGAAAAAAAAAACAGTTATTTTACAAAAATGATTTTATTACGAAGATTTATGTTGTTTAACAAAAAAAAAAATTGTAAATTTACCATTTTGGTTTGTAAATTTACCATTTTTATACACATATTTACCATTTTTTCCTGTAAGTTTCCCATTTTTTTTTTATTTTTCCGGTTTTAAAACAATATTTTTACCAATAAAATTGGATATTTTACAAATTTTTAGCGAATTCAAAATTACGAGAAAATCCTCGTAATTTTACGAGAATTTTACCTACCTCCTATTTTACGAGAATGGCCTCTTAAAATCACGAGATTTTTTGGTAACTTTAGAAGGTTTTTTTTTTTTGAGTGTACTTTTGCCCGGAAAAAACCTTCTGTGTCACAGTGTGTCCAGTTTAAAAAAAAGTTAATTACAATTTCAATTCACAAGTATTTATTTATAAATTTGTTTACAATATTTAAAACATGAAGCTTTATTATAATAATTGCGAGTATATTTATAAATAATTAAATTACAACAATTTGCGATTTTTTTTTTTTTTTTAATTAATTACGAACTAAATTAAATTTTTCGACGTACTAGCTAGCAACAACATTAGTAGTGTTAATTAACAATGAAAAACAAAATATAAGTAAAATCAACAAAGTTATCTTTGTATAAATTTACAAAATATAATTTTTTAAATTATTTACAATGTCGTCGCTACTGAACGAACAAACTTAAGCGCTACATCAACAAATGATTAAAATTAAAGATATTTAGATAAATTATGTAAATATTTTATAAATAATAAAAATAAAATGTAGTAGCGAAAAAAAATCTTAAATGAAATTAAGATATAAATAATACTCGTACCACAAAAAAAATACAAATTTATGCACGCGATTTTTTAAGATAAATTAAACAAAAAAATACTGATTAAAAAACCCAACATAAAAATTGTTTAAACAAGTGATAAAATGGTGGCCGGAACTACGACTCTATTTAGAAAACATTAAACAGATTACAAAAAAACTTTCAAAAATAAACAATGACAGTGGCAAAATGAGTGACGGGAATGGTAATTTCGGTTATTTTAACCCAAAATAATTCGATACTAAAAGAAGCAAAATTAAATTTTTTTTAATATTTATGTTTGTTAAAGTAGCGTTTTTCAAAAAAAAATTTGATATGATAACAACTTCTTAATACCCGCGAAACATCATTCTAAATTTCACTTTTAGTGATAAAATGAGTGACAGCAATGCGAATTAAATTTTTGAACCAAAATACCTTATGCGACATAATTAACTCGAAACCACAAAAAACAAAAACGATAAATAAGAAAATTTACTATATTTTTGTTTGTTAAAGTAGCGTCGTTTTCTATTTTTAAATTTTTCAGATAACCATCTTATTTATTCTCTAACAAATCTTCTACCGTTAGATTAGCATCATTTGTAAATCTAATATTTGAGGCAATAGGTAATAGCTGTTGTTGTTTCAGACTTATAGATTGCAGTATTAACATGACATCATGTTCCTGAAGTTCTTTGGCCACCGAATTGATCATTTCTATGAATGTGGCATCGAATAACATAAAACGATAACAATCCAAAACGATAGGAAAATCATTTCTATATAAAGCACTGGCTGCACGCATTTCGGTACGCAATGGATCGACCCCGGTAAAATAAATATCGGATAATGGCTTAATGTGGACATAAGTGACGTTTTCACACTGTAAATAGAAAAAAAAATAGTTAAAGTTAAAATAAATTAAGTTATGATCAGTATATTTGAATATTTTAATATGCAGATACAAACAAATTCAATAAAAAATTTAAGTTAAAAGTTTAAATTGAAATACTAATTTAATTTGATTAAACCGAATTTAAAGGATTAAAGGTTACGAATTTAAAGGATTAAAGGTTTTTTAAATTTTCTAATTATTTTAGTATTTTTAGAGATTTTTCGTTAAAGTTTTACAATTGATCTTTTTCGAATAACAATTGAACTTTTTTGAATTACTATTGATCTTTTTCGAATAACAATTGATTTTTTTTTGAATTAAAATTGATCTTTTCCGAATAACAATTGATCTTTTTCGAAATGAAATTTATCTTTTTCGGATTACAATTGATCTTTTTTGAATTAAAATTTATCTTTTTCGAATTACAATTGATCTTTTTTTAAATTACAATTTATCTTTTTCGAATTATAATTGATCTTGTTCGAATTACAATTCGAATAACAATTCATCTAATTCGAATTGCAATTGATCTTTTGATTTACAATTGATATTTTTCGAATAACAATTGATCTTTTTCGAACTACAATTGATCCATTTCGAATCACAAATGATCTTTTTTGAATTACATACAATAACTCCTTCTCGAATTACAAAAGATCTTGTTTGAATTGCAATTGATCTTTTTCGATTTACAATTGATCCTTTTCAAATTACAGTTGATCTTTTCGAATTACAATTGAACTTTTTTGAATTATTATAGATCTTTTTTAAATTACAATTGATCTTTTTCGAATTACAACCTGACTAAAAAACAAGTAGAAAAGTTAAATTCGACTTTGCCGAATCTATGAATACCCTCCACAATGCATTTTTCTTAAAGGGTAGTACATTTTTTAACGTGAAAAAATTAACAATTTTGATTAGAAATATTTTATTTTGAGTAAAAAACTCTTTTTTTTGTCATTAAAAAAAAAAAAAAAAAAAAATTACTAATTTTTTTTTTGAGTGTAAAATTTTTTTGAGTGTAATGTTTTTTTTACTGTAAAAATATTTCTGAGTGAATGCACGTAAGTATGTACACAAAATATTGTCATATTTGTAAAAAAAAACTAAATTTTTTTTTGTATAAATTTTTTTTTGAGTGTAAAATTTTTTTTGAGTGTAAAAATTTTTTTGAGTGTAAAATTTTTTTCGATAGTAATTTTTAAGCTACCAATGCTTTTAAAACAAAACAAGTTTAAAAAGCATTGCTTTAAAATTTAACAAATTTGAAAAGCATTGTTAGTTACCACCAGTGCTTTTAAAACTTGTTAAAACACGTGGCATTTTAGATGAAACTAATCTGAAATTCAGGGTTTCGCTTATAACTTTTGAACCACTGGACCGATTGAGCCGAAATTTAAAAACAAACAGACCCGGGGAACGGCAAAGATACATGCCAAGCTTCAGTAGTCTCATTATTGTCTTTCGAAAGTTATCGTGTTTTTTATCTCGTAAATTCGTGAAATACCCTTGCCGAAATTTACTCTTTTGCTCATAACTTTTGAACCACTGGACCGATTTGGCTGGATTGCAATACCAACCTGACCAGGTAAATGACAAACATATATGCCAAACTTCAGTAGCCTCTGTAAAGTCTTTCAAAAGTTAGCGTGTTTTCTACGGACGGACAGACAGACAGACAGACGGACGGACGGACGGACGGACGGACATCGCTAGATCGACTTAAAATCGATCAAGGATCATAAATATATATACTTTATGGGGTCCTAGACCAATATTTCGATGTGTTACAAACGGAATGACAAACTTATATATACCCTCTATCACTAGAGTGGAGGGTATAAAAATAATGCGGTGCCATATAACATTTGATCCCAAAAATGGAGGATCTAAAAATATATGATTATATCTTATTAGATCAAAATTTAGATAATAAGATATAATTAGATCCCAAAAATGGAACGGTAAATATTATCTAATTTAATATTATAAAAAATTACATCTAATAAGATCTAATAATATATAATTATATCTTATTAGATCTAATATGATCTTTAATATCAAATCAGATGAAATTTACCGTTCCATTTTTGGGATCTAATTAAATCTAATTATATCAAATTTGATCTAATAAGAATAAATCATATATTTTTAGATCCTCCATTTTTGGGATCAAATGATGGATCTATTTATATACAATTATATAAAAAACTATATGATTATATCAAAACTTTTTTACTCGGGAATTGATATTTTTCAAATTACAATTTATCTTTTTTGAATTACAATTGATCTTATTCGAAATACAATTAGAATAACAATTCATCTATTTCGAATTGCAATTGATCTTTTTCGCATTACAATTGATCTTTTTTTTCAAATTACAGTGGATCCTTTTCGATTTACGAGTGATCTTTTTCGAATTACAAATAATCTTTTTCGAATAACAATTAGAATTTTTGAATAACAATTGATCTTTTTTATACCCTCCAACCACAGTATGGGGGTATACTCACTTTGTCATTCCGTTTGTAACGCATAAAAATATCGGTTGGGGACCCCATAAAGTATATATATTATTGATCTATGATCGATTCTAAGTCATTCTATAAATGTCCGTCCGTCCGTCCGTCTGTATAAAACACGATTCAGTCCAAAATAAAAGAGCTACCCCCCGAAAATTGGCCAGAATATGTATAATGTTCATAGGCCGGTTAAGTTCGGAAATGGGAAAAATCGGGCCAGGGGGAAAAAAGTTCCCCCTTAACAAACTAAAAAACCTCTTAAAAAACGCAATTTTTACATCTTTTTTTGCCTGTTAAACAAATGAAATCTTTTTATGTTAGAAGGGGTTTAAACTCCTGAAATTAGACCCAGGGGGCTGGAAAATTTATTTTTTTTCCACCCGCCCCCTTTTGTGGGCGTGGATTTAAAAAAACCATTAAAATAATGAGAAAATGGTATTACTAAATTGAAAAAAGCCTAATAAATTAGTTAACATTTATCGCGATGGGGAAAGTATCCCTCACCACCCCCACCGAGCCCCCCGCCTCCAAAAAAAATGACCCTGTGTTTTTTATATGTTTTACCATGTAGGAGGTTATCATAGATTCGGCATAGCCGAATTTAACACTCTCACTTGTTTGATCTTTTTCGAATTACAATTGATATTTTTCGAAATTCAATTTATCTTTTTCGAATTACAACATATCTTTTTCGAATTACAATTGATATTTTTCGAACTACAATTGATCTTCTTCGAATTACAATTCGAATAACAATTAATCTTTTTAATTTACAATGGATTCTTTTTAAATTACAGTTGATCTTTTTATACCCTCCACTCCACTATGGTTCCAAATGCATTTTTTTTGGCATAAATTCAAAAAATGAAGCAAGGTCACTTGGATTAATTCTGGGATGATTTTTATCTCTTAGCGCAATCAAAAATCGATTGTCAAAAAAAATTTTTTTTTTTTAAATTTTTTTTTTTAAATTTTTTTTTTTTAAATTTTTTTTGGAAAAATTTTTTTGTTTTTTTTTTTTAAATATATTTTTCTTAATTAATTAGCTTTACGGAAGGCAAAAAAATTATAAAAAAAATTAATTTGAAACCGTGTCACGCAAAATAAAGCAAATTTGGCCGAAATTTGAGCTAAACTAAAATGGAAATTGTGGGAGTTTGCCAAAAAATGCTGGCAAGATGTAAATTTTAATATGAAATATACAATATTGAAAACACTTTCACGTTTAAAGACTCATGCAAGTTCGTGCCCAAACACAACTTTTTGTCCACGAAAGATATAGGCTATTTTGGCTCCAAAATCCTCATAATCAAAACAACCAAGAATAACGCCAAGGATGCATTAACTGTAAAGTAGGAATTTTAAACAAGAACTAGTATCCTTAGGTTTCAATTTGTTCCTTTAGCCTCTTTATAATTTTAGTTTTTCCCATTTGCCGTTTGTATAAGTGTAATATTGATTTCACTCCGGTTTTATTATACGTCTTAAAACTTTCAACTTTGAAAGCCTTGCAAACTGAAAGTATTGGCACCAAATTTTTTTCATTATACTTTCTTGATAGCTTATAGTGTTGACATTGAGGAAATGTATAAGCTTTTGAAAATTTGTTAAATTTTATTTTTTTAATTTCTGCCAAAAAAATGGATTTGGAACCATAGTGCACTCTATTGATAGAAGGTATATATAAGTTTGTCATTCCGTTTGTAACACACCGAAATATTAGTCTAGGATTCCATAAAGTATATATGAGGCATTCCATGTCAAATCGGACACTTTGAATAATTTTTTTTTTTTAGCTTTTCCCAGTTTATTTACATTTTTTAGTACCCTTCGAAAGCTCCATTGTGGTAAATTTTCAGATTTTTTTGATGACCCAAGAAATTCTTAAAAGTGCTCTAGTAAGCGATTTTTAAGTTTTAAAATTTAAAACTAATTTTTGAAAATGTATGTACTCTTTGATTTTTTTTTGAAATTTTTTTGTGTAAAACTTCTATCGATTCTACAAATTTTTTGCCCAGGAGGATCGTGGGATAACGATTATTACTATTTTTTAAAAATGTTTGAACAAATTTTATTGTAATTTTTTAATCTTAAAATCATTTCTACCGCTCGAATGGTGCGTCATAGAGGGGTCCTTTATAAGACCGACCCCCATTAATTTTTTTTGTCTTAACATTTCTTTGGAACAAACTAATACCCTATCTCCAATTTCTAAGGGGGCTCCCACACAAAATGATATTTTTTAAAACTTGCTCCAACCGCTCTAACTGCCCCAATAGTGCCCTTAGAGCAACAAAATGTATGACCGACCCACAATATTTTTTTAGTCCAAACATTTTCTCTGAACACATCTACCCTCTATCTTTAAATTTTAAGGCGGTCCCCATACAATTTTTTTTATTTTTTGTAAATTTGTTTTATTTAATCAGCTTCTACAGGTCCAATGGTGCGACCGAGATTGGTCATTAGTGTTTTTTTTAAATATACCTACGCCCTATCTCCACTAGTTTTTGCCAAATTGTATGTGGGCTATATCTAAACATGGACCGATTTTTTAACACAATTTGTTAACATTTTAGCTGTTTTTAAAGTCCCCAATTAAGCAAGGATGCTGATAGCATGTAGTCCTGGCGATCATATCCTGAAGTAGTCAGATTTAAAAATTTTGAAGCCTTAACGAGCTTTGAAGCTTAAAATGGTGCATACCCTACACTCAAAAGAAAAACTCTGTCAAAAAATCTGTAAAACGACTTTCAATTTGAATTAGCAATCTTTTAGCAGATTGTTCTGCTGAGAAGGATATTTTTACTAAAATCTCCATCATTCAGTTTAAGAAAATAACAGACATTTTACTATGTTTATACTGATTTTGTTTGCTGAATTTCATTATTTTTTCAAGAAATTTTTTTATATAAAAAAAAAAGCAGAACAGATTGTCAGCAGATTGCTCTGCTGATATCAGCAGATTGCTCTGCTGAAATCAGCAGATTGTTCTGCTGAAATCAGCAGATTATTCTGCTGAAATCAGCAGATTGTTCTGCTAAAATCAGCAGATTTTTCTGCTAAAATCAGCAGATATTTCTGCTAAAATCAGATTTCTCTGCTGTCGAACAACACACATGTTTAATAGATAAAACGCCAGATATTTTTTCTTGTTATATTTATTCACCTCTTATGACAGATATTTAGCAAACCGTGTCTGCTAAAATCAGCAGATTTCTCAAATGGCTCAAAATGGGTGTATTTTCAGCAGATTTTTCTACTGATTGGACAGAGAATTTATTTTGAGTGTAAAGTTGTAGGATTTAAAATTGTTGGACTTTGAAAGGAAAAATAATATGAATTATGGTGAGGGTGGAAAGACGAAAGGAAAGTGGGGTAAATTTAATTCTATTTTTTCAAAAGTTTTTTGAATCCGACTAATAAGCTGAAAAGCTAAAAAATAGGCAGATCCTAACGTAGCCGTATATTTTGATAACTCGCAATTACCAAAAAATTATGCTTTACTTTTTTAGAAATTTTAATTTTAATAATTTCAGCATTATGTTTACTAAACTTTTCGCGACCCCCTAGAAATGCTTCTACGACCCCCTAGGGGGCCGCGACCCACCGTTTGAGAACCATTGCTCTAAGGGCACTATTAGGGCAGTTAGAGCGGTTGGAGCAAATTTTAAAAAATGTCGTTTTGTGTGGGAGCCCCTTAGAAATTGGATATAGGGTATTAGTTTGTTCCAAAGAAATGTTAAGACGTAAAAATTAATGGGGGTCGGTCTTATAAAGGACCCCTCTATGACGCACCATTGGAGCAGTAGAAATGATTTTAAGATTGGAAAATTACACTAAAATTTTCAAAAAAAAAATTTAAAAAATAGTTATAATCGTTATCCCACGATCCTCCTGGGCAAAAAATTTCTAGAATCGATATATGTTTTACACAAAAAAATTTCAAAAAAATAGAAGAGTGCAAACATTTTCAAAAATGAGATTTAAATTTTAAAACTTTTAAGAATTTTTTGTGATATTTTTTTTTAAAGTACGTAAAAAAACAAAAATTTTGAAGAAAAAAAATTTGAATTTGGAGCATTATTGAAGAAGTTATGAGTAAAGGAACAAACTACCAATTTTTAAAAATTCGATATCTTTTGAACGGGTCATCAAAAAAATCTGAAAATTTACCACGAAGGAGTTTTCGAAGGGTACTAAAACTGTAAACAAATTGGGAAAATCTAAAAAAAATTTTTTTCAAAGTGTCCGATTTGGCATGGAATGCCCCATATATATTATTGATCCATGATCGATTCGAAGACATTCTATGACATTAGAAGTGAAAATCGGACAAAATATACCAAAGTTATTTAAGTTTTTAGTAAAATCGAATTGAAAAGCATCAAAAAACTGGCATAAACATTTCGTTATCTAGAGTCTGTGGTTAGATTTTTAAAATGTTTTAATGCAGAATCAAAGAATTCCTAAATATCTATTATAACAACAAAAAAAATTACGGAATTTTTTATTCATGAAAAATACCATTTTTGGACCCTTTTTTGACGCGGTTTAGCTCACGGGAGATTATCGCCAGAGCCCAAATATTTTGGGAATCTTCATAAAACATGTCAAAGTTAATTTTGAGGGGGGTACATCATCAACTTTTTTGTTTGAGTCACTCTAATGTCCGTCTATCCACCCGTCCGTCCGTCTGTATGTAGATAACACCATGCAGTCCAAAATAAAACAGCTAGACTCCTGAAGTTTGGAACAAATATGTTTCATACTCATAGCCATTTTAAGTTCGTGAATGGGGAAAATTGGGCCAGGGGGAAAAAGGTTTCCCCTTAAAAAAATTGAAATAACCTCTGAAAAAATACACTTTTTACATGTTTTTTTGTATTTTTGTTAAATAAATTAAACATTTGGTATATTTTTCACGATGGGAAGGTTCTCTCAACGTCCCCCACTGAACCCATCAGTGGTATAAAAGATTCGGAACAGCCGAATTTAACACTCTCACTTGTTTTATGTCATCTTACCTGTTTCAAACTAACTTCCAATTTCGGATTACCCAGTCTCAGTAAAACAAATATCAAATTAAGTACAATACCATACAAGAGACCCATTTCCACACCGGCCAATAAGCATACCAACAAACAACCGGTCCAACTGAAAAAATCTTTTTTATTGGTTTTCCACAAGGTCTTCATGGGTTTCAGATCAACCTGAAAATAAAAAAATTTTGGAATTTTTATATGAGTTTTAGAAATATAATACAATTTATGCAGCTGTTCTGAAGATTTTTTGCTTACTGCCCTTATTGTGACTATTCTCTAACAAGGAGACTATAATCACAATAGAGGCGATAAAAAAAACTGACAGTACATAGAAAACCAAAGCTTTCGAAGGAAAGTCAATGTCCGCTGCGGTCATTAAATCACTTAAACGGTCATAAATCTCTTAAACTTATATTAAAACGTCATTCTCAATATTCCAGTCATATTTAAAACTTACCATGAATATAACGGCCGCTATCAGAACTGCTGCCAGTGATGATTTTGGTATATATTGAAAATATGGGGTAAGAATTGATAATGCGGAAAGAACAATTATACCTGGAATTAAAAATATTAATTTCATTTAATATATGTAAATAATTATAACAAATCAAACTTATTCAATTTGTAAATTTAACATGTGTTCCATACCATTTAAAATCATTTGATCAATTATAGTGGTACGGTTTGGACATGAGATACGCGTGTTACGCAATGTTTTTGTGATTCACGAGATTCAGGCGTGTCTAATAAAACATTCATTTAAAGTCGAGATCGGCGCGTGAGTGACTTTTGACTTTTTATTTCGCAAATATAAAAACCCTATACTACAAGTAGCAAAGGGGCGATTTTTTTTTACACTCACGCCCACTTACAATCACGTGAGTAAAATTAAATTCAGTCACACCCGCACTTACACGTGATCACGCGTTAGTCACGCATTAATCTGCTCATGTGCCCATCTTTAAATTTCAAATGGTTAAATTTGCTGCATTAAATTCCATTAGGGGTTGACAAAGGTTGAAAGTTCGTGCGTATACAAATAGACGAGGAATGAATGTGCCTGAGTAGGGCAGTCTCCCTAGTGTCACCCGCCGATTTTTATGGAATTGGTTTTATTTTGTAGAGCAGGAAAAATAAAGGGGCACGTTTATTTTTTTAGCTGCCCAAAAAAAAAAATATTTTTTGGCAAGTTGTTAGCACCACGAAGTAGGTCATTTAAATACCACTAATCTGATACCAAATATGCCTATGTTTATTATGATGAGGCTTAAATCGTAAAAAAACTAAAAAAGGTCAACTTCAACAAATCGATCCTAAAAATGAGTTTGGGGCGCTAAAAAAGTGTTCGTTCTGAACAACATATCCAAATTTCATGAAGATCGGAGGGAAGACCAGAAAGACTTCCCTTGTTAAACAAACAACGTCTGTGTTCAAAGGTCCTTGCTGCACCGAGGGGTAGTAAGACCTTTTGTTCATACTACCCTGCTAATACTTGTTCATTCATTCCAACCCTTATAATGAATGACCAATAGCATGTTCCGAAATCAGAACATTTTCGTTTTTTTTACAGGGAAAAATTAAAAAAAAAATGGGGGTCTTCAGGGCGCAACCAGCGCCTAAAGTTTGCATCCGTGGTGCATAAGAGTATGCCCTACAATTTTTCATTTTCGGGACACGCTAATGACTAAGAAGGTTAATCATAATACTTAAAGTATACTTAAAGTAGGTTTATTTGACAATTATTCATGCAATATCAGTCAAATAAACCTACTTTAGACTTAATTTACTTATTATGAATAACCCAGTAAATACACTTAGAAAATTACTGCAGTTACTACATGCCGGTCATTTGTGTAGTAGGTAGTAGTTGTTGTTTTTAACTCCAACTTCAGTTGTTTTTGTATGAAATATCTCAAACAACTATTTTTTATAGTCGTTTTAAAAAATAAATACATAAAATTACTACATTGTAGTAACAGTTGTTTTATGTAGTTGTTTTTAGTCCATAAAAAACTTATAATTTTCTAGAAATTTATAGAAAAACGGATGTGTTGAACGAGTCAGATGCAGCAGGAATTATTTCCAAATAATTTTAACCGTTTTTGACGTTTAGAAGAAAATTTAGACAATTTGAGTTACAGTAAAAACAACAGAAATTTGAAGTAATTTTTACCGTTTTTTGTTGTAGTTAATCAATAGTTAAAAACAACAAAATTTTTTGGTTGATTTTGCTGTAAAATTTAGTGGACGCCTAAACAACAGCAAATGTAGTAGTTTTAACTGTCTTTTGTAGTGGAATCTACCGTCATAATTTTTTGAGTGTACTCACGGACCCGTTTGATAAATCCAACCTTTTTGCTGAACAGTTTGCAAGAAACTCACACTTGCCGAAAAGCCAACTACTGCCGAACTCGAAAGGGCATCAATTATTATGCTCAAGATATTTTTTCGAGCACGTAAAGTTAAAAAGATTCTAAAAGATCTTAGCATACATAATTCTCCGGGGTTGGATGGTATTACCTCAATGGTGCTTAAACGGTGTTCATCGTCATTTTCTCGTCCTTTGAAACCTATTTTGCTACTCGGACCGATTAAGAGTTTTTCCCCTATGTTGGAAGGTATCCAAGGTCAAGCCAATCTCCAAAAAGGGTGATGTTTAGAATCCGGAGAACAACCGCTCTATAGCAATATGCTCCATAGAACAAACAAGTAAGAGTGTTAAATTTGGCTGTGCCGAGTCTTTTATACCCTCCAACATGCAAAACAAAAAAAATATTGCAAAGTGTTTTCTATTTTTTGGGGTCGGTGGCGTTAGGGGTAATTGGAGGGGGACAAATCTCAAATATATGTGTAAAAATTCATACTTATGCTTTTTGCATTAAAGAAATACAAGTTTATCATTATTTAAAGCATTTTTTAATCCACGCCCACAAAGTGGGGGGGCGAGAAAAACGACATTTCCTAATCCTATGGATCCAAATACAGGACTTTGAACTTCTTGTAGCATAAAAATGTTGCACTTGTTAAACAAAAACACAAAAAATCATGTAAAAAATGGTATTTTTCTGAGGATGGTTTAGTTCTTCAAGTGGGAAATTTTTTCCCCCTGGCCCGATTTTGCTCATTTACGAACTTAACATGTCTAGGAACATAAGACATATTCGTGCCAAGTTTCGGGAGTCTAGCTTTTATATGCATCGTGTTAACTACAGACGGACGAACGGACATACGGGCGGACGGACATCGCTAGAATGTCTTAGAATCGATCACAGATCATAAATATATATGGGGCATTCCAAGCCAAATCACTCACTTTTAGACCCGACCCCTTTCGATTTATTTTATTTTTGGATATGTTTTAGTCCTTATTAAATGCAACTTGGACACCAATTTTCAGCCTTTTATTCCAAGATGGTGTTGAGTAATCAATTTTTCAAAATGGTGATTTTCTCCAAAAAAATTAAAAAATTGAAATTTTTAATTAATTTTGACCATTAAAAAATATAGATATTTTAAAAAAAGTTGGACAACGTTTTGTTGGTATTTAAATGTAGTTTTAGAAAAAAAATATGAAAAAATTATTCGAAGTAATTATCACTTATTTTTTGACGTTTAAAAATTAAAATCGACTTTTTGAAAAAGTCCGAAACCTTCGATTTTTTTGTAAAAAAAACTATAAAAATTCTACTCTAAATTACGCAACTTTTAAGCCAAAACTCGAGATGTGATCACAATTCTTTCTATTTTTTTTTTAATTTTTAAAATTGCACCTTTTATGTTTTGGCTCTGATTTATTTTATATGGAGCTCCAAAAAAAAAAAAAGTTGGTAGCTACTGACCCTAACTTACCCTAAATATATTCATTTGGAGGTAGATATACGTCTCACAAAAATTTAGGACGATCGGACATGGGTAAGGCGTTTAGCATGGTCCTTGAAGTTTAAAAAACGGATTACAAGGAAAAATATGAATTTTTTTCTGTTTTCGCAATTTTTTTGGTATTTTAAGTTAAGTTCTAATTCAAGTGATTACAGAATTATGATGTGGAGTAAAATTCCTTTCTAATAAGGTACTAAAAACTAAAATCGGTTGAAAATCAGCCAAGTTATTACAACTTCCCCAGGCATCTAGCGTGTGCCATACGACTTGATTAAAAAATACGAGTCCCTTTTTTTAAATTTATTGAAATTTTCTACTGTAATAACAATTTTTCATTATTCATGTTTCAGTGTAATATTTTTTTGGTTTTTCCAAATTTTAAAACAAAAAAAAGATTTTTTTTTTTAAATAGAGATTTCAAAAGGGTGTTGAAAATGCAGGCATTTTTAGCACTAATTTAAAAAATGTTAGCAAAACACAATATGAAAAATACTTGTCATCTAATTACATTTG
Source organism: Pegoplata infirma (assembly GCA_963921195.1). NCBI lineage: Eukaryota > Metazoa > Arthropoda > Insecta > Diptera > Anthomyiidae > Pegoplata > Pegoplata infirma. The sequence continues at coordinate 99,782,987 of OY992536.1, forward strand.
AACTAGAAGAATAAAAAAATGTTATTACAGTAGAAAATTTCAATGAATTTCCAAAATCGTATTATATTGCTTAATCAAGTGTTCTGCCATACGTTAGATGCCTGGGGAAGTTGTAAAAACTTGGCTGATTTTCAACCGATTTCAGTCTTTGGTACCTTATTAGAGAGGCATTTTACTCCGTATTATAATTCTGTAACCACTTGAATTAAAACTTAACTTAAAATACCAAAAAAATTGAGAAAACAGAAAAAAAATCATATTTTTCCTTGTAATCCGTTTTCTAAACTTCAAGGCCCATGCGGAACACCTTATCCATGTCCGATCGTTCTTAATTTTTGTGAGGCGTATTTTTGCCTCGAAATGAATATATCTAGGGTAAGTTAGGGTCAGTATCTACCAATTTAATTTTTTTGGAGCAAAATATAAAATAAATCGAAGTCAAAAAATAAAAGGTGCAATTTTCAAAATTTGAAAGAAAATAGAACAAATTGCGATCACATCTCGAATTATGGCTTAAAAGTTGTGTAATTAAGAGTAGAACTTTTATACGTTTGTAAAAAAAAATCGAAGGTTTCGGACTTTTTCAAAAAGTCGATTTTAATTTTTAAACGTTAAAAAATAAGTGATAATTACTTCGAATAATTTTTTTAATATTTTTTTCTAAAACTACATTTAAATACCAACAAAACGTTGTCCAACTTTTTTTAAGATATCTATATTTTTAACTGGTCAAAATTAATTGAAAATTTTAATTTTTCCATTTTTTTGAAAAAATCGCCATTTTGAAAAATTGATTACTCAACACCATCTTGGAATAAAAGGCTGAAAATTGGTGTCCAAGTTGCATTTAATAAGTACTAAAACATATCCAAAAATAAAATAAATCGAAAGGGGTCGGGTCTAAAAGTGAGTGATTTGGCCTGGAATGCCCCATATACTTTATGGGGTCCTAGACCGATATTTTGATACGTTACACACGGAATGCTAAGGTGAGTATTCCCCCATACTGTAGTTGGAGGGTATAAAAATTGATAATTAATACTTTTCATTTTTTATGGATTGCATGTCGCACGAACTTTCAATCTTTGACATCACCTACACTCAAAAAAATACGTTAGTAGATTCACTAATTTTGTTTTGCTAATGCTAATTAGCTAACTTTTAGCAAATTTTTAGTTGAGATTAGCATGTTAGCAAAAAATTCTTGTAAACTTCATTTAGCACATTAGCAATTTTAAACAACTTTGAACTAATTTCTTTTGCTAAATTTGAAATTGAGTTGACAACATTTTTACAAGATTTTTTGCTAACATTAGCAAAAATAAATGGTAAATTTTTTTTTATTTTCAGAAAACTTAAAATGGCGCTATTTTGGAAACTAAGCCAGATAGAGCAAAATGGAGTGCATTTTTGGTTCTTAGAATCTCCATACTTTCGCGGGTCCTCTTCACATGTGTGGACCCTAATGGGACCTAACTTTGGATCCAAAAAAGTTAGCATTCCCGAAAATTTTAAAATGCTCATATCTCGGTAAATATTGCCGACACAACAAAAAGTCCAAAGAATTTTTGTAGCTCTCAACACGTAGAACAAGACCGCAAAATAACCAAAAGCTCTCCGAGTAATATTTTTGAAGTTATCGAGCTTTTTAATTCTCAAGACCCCAGTGATCCCCTAAAATCACGTATTTCAAAAACTAAGCAAGGTAGAGCGAAACGGACACAAATTTTGGATCAAAAACTATGACGATTTTTAAGGAACCCAACTAGGTCTAGGCCCATCGGGGTCTGGACCTATTGGGTCTGAACTCAATGGGGTCCTCAAATGTGTATGAACTAAGTTCAAAAAAAAAAATCAGTTAACTAATTATTGGCAAAACATTTTTGCTAACTTTAGCAAAAAAATTGTGGGTTCAAAAACAGCAAATTTTCTTTTAGGTTTACAAGCTTTTTTTGCTAACATTACAGTTTTTTTTTTGAGTGTAGTGAAATTATATGCAGAAAATACTTGTTAAACGTTTTATAATACTTCTATGTTTTATTAGAGAAAAGTATTAAAGCGACCCCTTAGGTTAGGTATACGGGTAGGTTCACTCAAAATATTTTGTAGGCAAAAACAAGTGAAAAACACAACTAAAACAAGTGAATAAACAATTGAAAACCATCCCAGTAATTATTTATTTATTTTAACAAACATCAACATTTATTTTTTACTGTTGACAAAATTTTCTAAAATAAATAACATTAAACATAAAAAAATTACGGTTTTTTCACTCTTTTTTACTAACATATTCGAAAAAAATAACCTACGAACACATTAAAAATTAATGATAGTTCTGTTATTTTTACCAACAAATTTCAAAAAAATAACCTACGAAAACAATAAAAATTAATGATTTCGTAGGTATTTTTTTTAAATTTTTTATTGAAATATTTTTTTAAAAAATTTTAACAAAATTTTTGGGGAATCGAACCCGCAATCAACTACATTCTGGCCAGACACTCTACCCATCGTGCCAAAGTCACTTGATACAAACATGTTTTTATATTTCTATAAATAATTTTTTGATCTTTTTTCTATAAAAAAATTACTGACTTGTGTAGGTAAAAACTAATGATATTTCTTTAAAAAATACCAACAATTTAAAAAAAAATATACTTACACAAATCATTAAAAATCAAAAGAATAATCAGTAGTTTTTACTTACAGAACAAAAATAAATGACTTTAAAAATTAAATGTTAATGAAAGTCTTTATTTTTTAGTGTGTTATTTTTGAAACAAAGGACAGAAGTAGTCATTAATAAAAACTGAACATCAAACAAATGTTTTTTCTTTTAAAAACGACTAAACGGAAAACTTTTTAAATAAACTACAAACAGTTAATGATATAATTTTTTGAGTGTTAGGTTGTAAGTCGTTGCTGACGCTGTCCTATAATGCAAATCTCTCCTCTTGGAAGCGATATTAGCTTACTTGTGCATTTTTGATTAAGAGAAGGACAAATCTGTCGTAAAACCTCACATGTCCATCCATGGGCCAATCTCTAATTTGTCTCCGTCGCGGAAAAAAGCCTTAGATTTTGCTTGCAAGTTTCTAGAGTCATACCAACACATTCCAATTCTATTGGAACCTGAAAGGTAGTTCCCAGTCTTGCAAGCTCATCGGCTTTACAATTACCTGGAATGTCTCTGTGCCCTGGGACCATTATGAGTCGTATGTCAAACTGATTGGCCATCTCAATTAAAGACGTGAGATGGCCAAGATCTTGTTTTCATAAACATTGACTCCAGGGACTTGCCCGCGGTTTGATTGTCAGAATAGATGTTGACTGCGGTTAAAGACAAGATTGCAGCTCAACCAGTCAGCCACTTCCTTTATTGCCAGCATCTATGTCTGGTAAACACTGCAATGATCTGGCAATCTTCGAGCCAGACTCAATCCAAGCTCTTCCGAATAGACTCCAAAACCCACTTGTTCGTGCAGCTTCGATCCATCTGTGTTAAAATTTATGGTGACTCCACTTCCCGGAATGTCCCCTATCCAAGACCCCCTTGATGGTATCATAGTGGTAAAGTGGCGCTCAAAAAGGCTCATGGAGGGAGCACAGTCCACATTTTGTGGTGTTGTTTTCTTCTTCAAGAGCGCTTTATGGCCACAATCGCTGTTCCTCCATTGCAGCGTACTATTAAGCCGAATTGCCGACGTAGCCGCATACTGCCTACCCAATATGTCCAATGGTATAAAGGAGGAGGAGTTCTAATGCAGCTGTAAGTGGTATTAAGTGCTACAGAGAATTTGAAAATGTCAAAGATGTGCCCAAAGAGCTCTAGTGATAGAAGCACCGTCACCGGAAGAGAACTACATGCAGTATAGTTAAGAGAGCCACCGCTTATAACCTCCCAAAATTACGTTCCTTTTTATTAACCATTCTTTGCAAATATTTTAATCTTACAAAAATCGAATTTCCCACCCTAGAGTACTTACCTTACTTAATAAAGTTTTAATGAAAGTGTGAGGTGCTCCTTTTCAAATTTTGCGTAATGTGAAATACTTTGGAAATTTTGAAAGGAAAGAAAAACTACTTTATTAACAAATTGAATTTTGATGTTTGAAATATTTGTGCCAGAAATATTTCAAAATAATTTTATTCTACTGAAAATTTTCAAACGAAAGGCCACAGGCGAAAATTAGGAACTAAAAGTTATTGGAAAGAGGATTGTTGGTTTTACGAAAATTTTGGCGAACGTCTATAAATTTCAATACGGAGTCCTGAAAGGTAACTAAACATTTAAAATGCAGATTTTATATAGGATTTAAAATTGTGCTTTTTATATGGTCCAAAAGGGATATTGCTAATTTATATCGTGCATTAAATTTAACGACAATCGGTGGCATAAATGCGAAAGTGGACCAACATACTATTCTGTTATAATTTTATAATTTGGGGCCAGGAGAATCTCATATTTTCAGAGTTTACCGTTACCAGGGAATACCAAAATTACGTGTCAAAGGGACAACGGTCCAAGAGAGGCAAATTTAATTATCTTCAGCAATTTAATTTATCTGCATCTACAATAATCGATTATTTGGTAATCGATGTCGTTATCGACAACATCCTCATGCAAGAATCGCTGTTGTGAATATCATTGAGAATTTCGATAACAATAACTATCGTCGTTAATTGAAAATACAGAAGTTAAATTCCCATACGAATTAACAAAAAACTATATCACCGCGCTGCATTTGGCAGACTTTTATTATTTTTTTAGTTAGATAATTTTTTTTATTTTTTTTGTCCAATAAGTTTTGTGAATATTTATCGATAACTTTTAAAACAATTTGGATTTAAACGGAATTAAATTTTATCGATAAATTTTTTTTTTGTGTACTCGGGTTTCATACGGTTATCAACTTAATTGATCGTATCAATTAGTTCAACGTTAATTTTTTCCAATATTTAATTTAAATTTTTTTTCCTACATACATACACCCTACATACACCATAACCCATTCTTAAATCACACATACATAAACAAATGTCCACTTCACTTTTCAAAAATTAAAATATTATAAGCAACAGTTATCGAAAATCATCAAATTGAGCAGTATCAAGACAACAGGCCTGCAGTCTTCGATTTTACTGGTGAGTTATCATGAGTTTGTTTTAATATTTAAATTTATCTACACTTAAATCTATCACACAAACATCAATTTAACTTCATTTAATTTCACTTTAAATTTTATTTGATATCGATAAATGAAAATCGATAATTTCTGGTTTTAATTCAGATTTATTTTTTTCCTCCCCTTTAATTAAATAAATTATAATTCTTGTAAATGTTACGATAAAGCAAATTATTACATCAAATCTATCATCCACAAATTTTTTTTTTTTTTCAATATCCGTTTTAGTGTATTTTTTTTATCGATAACTTGTTGGTTTCGATTTAGATTTAGTCTTCAAAATATGTTTAAAACTTTAGTTTGTAAATCTTTTTATCGAAAATATATCGCAAAATAAATCTTTTTAATATAATCAGCATGATTTGCTAAACAAATTTTTTCAATTTCCACGAAACACCTAGGGTGAGCAGATAGGGTATAGGTAGGGCTATCTTGGAACATAAATAAGATAGCAAGGTATGGGTAGGTATAGAAATGAAGGGGTAAATTCCATCTTCCTCCTCTTCCTCGGACTTTTTGTATCCCGCGTTATTTTTTTTTTATTTTTCTTTCCTTTCTTTTGCTAGCGCTTTCTAATTTTTCTTGTAATCGGTTGGTATGTTTAGCTACCTAATTTTTATAGTGGCTGGCTTTAATCTACCTCAACGGAGACAAGAACACCACCCTCATTGCCCTGAGCACGGCCGGTATTAAAGGTAGCACCGGTCTCTGGAGAGGTAGAGCCCGTAAAGGGGTTCCGTCGTCACATAAATGACACAGATGTACTGGATCTGTAAAAGGGCGACCCAGTAGAAAATATTTGAAAAAGAAAAAAAATTTCCCTCACAAAAGCTACATTTTCTTTGGAAACATTTTGTTATTTCAGATTATATTATTGTTTCTTTTACTTACCCGTATAAATACCAGCAAAGGGAGTCCTTACACCACTAGCCTGACTTACAGCCGAACGTGTAAAGGCACCACAAGTAGGCATGGCACTGAAGAATGACCCGGCTAAGTTACACAAACCTAAAGTTAACATTTCTTGGGAAGCATCCAATTGACCATCTTTGACTAAAAAAAAAATATAATAAAAATTTAATTACCCTCTATTCACTTTTCAAGACATTTTTTTAACAAAAACTTACTAAATGCTTTAGCTATAGCAACATTAGCTAATACCGATACAATAGGAACCACCACAATACCGCTGCCCAACTCACGGATGATATCGGTAAAAACATATGTTCTATTACTATATTCAAATGCAAATGGCGGTATATGTAAAGTGGGCATGCCAGAGTGAACTTTCGATGACAAGGCAAAGGGTATGGCTTCAAAAGAACTTTGACGAATCCATAAGAAAGCTATGAGACCACAGAAGAACACTACCAAAGCATTACGTGATATGCTAATGTACCATAAGATTTTCTTTAAACGACGTGTAGTTGCATTTTGTTTTTTAAATGTTACACTGGAAAGTTTCTGAAAAAGTATTGAATAATTGTTATGGCTTGCACAACGGTAATGCCCAGTTTTTGTAGGACGAATATGATTTGGCTGCAAGGAATTTTCCTGTATTTTGTTAAAATACATGGAAATTCGTTGCAGACGACTGATGTTCGTCAAACAGAACTGGGCATATCTGCTTTTGTGTTCCTTACCCTTAACGACAATAAAATAACCATACATGATATACCAAGTACTGCATCTGCTAATTTGATATTATTCCAAAAATTAATGGGCGATGGTATTCCCTTTAGTTTGACACCCAACAAATTTTTGATTTGTGCCAAAGCTACAATTATGGAAGTGCCAGTGGTAAAAGCCTTTGTTACCGGAGTGGGTATAAAGTTAACAATGAATCCTGAGAGAAGAAAGTTTATAAACGTTATTGTTGGGGAAAAAGCTGTTGTTAAAATGACTTGATATTTTATATGCTAACAATAAGTTAAGTTGAAACCTTTTAATAACATAAAAAAGTAGTTGTCACAACCGCAAGTGCTCCAAAACCATTTATGGGGTTGCCGAAAGCGATCGGTCATTTGGATATAACACCGTCCGACAAAAATGAAAAAAGACGTTGAACACGAACTGGATAACAACGCTTGAATTTAGAGACTAAATGTAGTATAACTGCATCTATCCTGTGATAGATCCTGTTTCCTTTTTAAACGACTTCAAAGTTTTAGAGGATTAAATTTCATAAAATATTTTTTTAATATTTCTACTTGTCCTACAATGCCTCTAGTGATAGCAAATGAAAGAGGAGGATCTCCCCTAATTTTCCTATTTTATTATTTTTACATATCAGGAAAAAGGAGGTTAGTTACGTCCTTTTAAAAATGTATCCTTCAATATCATTTAAAACTTTCAACAAAATATTTTGACAACATTTTTAAATGACTTTATTCACATCCTTTTATCCTGATTTGACAAAATAAAAAACTGGAAAAATTAGGGGAGATGCTCCTCTTTCATTTGCCGTCACTACCCAGGCAGAAAAATACAAACGGGAGAGCGCTGGCAAAGTACCTTTTATGGTCGCTAGTGTGCTAGGAAAGCATCACAGTTTAGTACTCTCCCAGCGTCCAAAATGATAACCACGGTATCATTTTAGTAAAAAATTTAGTTAAAATTTATTTTTTATAAATAAAAAATTTCATGAAAAAAAATTTTGGAATTTTTTTATTTTTCAACTAATTGTAAACTTTAGAAAAAAAACATGAGTTTTAACATTTTTTTTGGTAATTTGCGTTTAGTAAAATACTACAATTTTTATGTGTTTCTATTATATAATTGTTCTAGTTTTTTTTTTTGTATTTTTACGATTTTTTGGTAATTTTACCATATTTTTTTGGTAATTTTTTTTTTTTAAATTTGGCACCTAAAATGTCAATAAAAAGCTGCCAATTATGAAAAATTAAGTTTTTCTTATTGAAACAGGTATTTAAACATCCAATCTACAATAACCAAAAAAAAAATTTCCTATTATTTTCAAAATACTTGTGAAAATAATTAAAAATTAAAAAAAAAAAATATTATTTTTTGAGAAATTTCTTGTGTAGCCTCCTTCGCAATTCTCATATGTTATACTTAAGAAATACGAAATGTCGACAAAAAATAAAAAAGTGCAGTGTTATACATTAAAAAGTTTGTTAAAAGTGTTCAAGTGAAAAAAAATATCATTTCAGATTGTTGAAGTGCTACTCTAGCTGCCGAAGAAGGAAAAATAAGATGCACCAATGGAAAAAAACCTTTAAATTTGCAAAACAAATATGTAAATAAACTAAATTTTTTGTAAATTTACAAAACAAATATGAAAATTTATAAAACAAAATTGTATTATTATGTTTATTTGGCTAGTTTGTTTAGTAGTTTTATGTGTGTTACCATGAGCTAATAAGGCCTATATTATTTCCAATTTTAATAAAAACGCATTATTATTACTGGTTTCCCGACGTTTCGTCGATTTTTTGTCGACTTTTTCAAGGGATTGTAATTGTAAACGTTATTAAAACATTAAATCACAAATAATTTTACATTAACAAAACATATAACATCAAACAAAAAACATTTAAAATCCACGAACACAGTTTAATTGTATACTTACAGAAAAAAGTTGTAATTTTACAAAAATTAAGTAGAAAATACGAAAACAATAATGTAAATTTACAAATTATTTGGTTAAACTACTGTTTTTACGACAAAAAAATAAGAAAAAATTATATATTTACAAAAAAAATTGTAAATTCACCACTTTTTATTGTAAATATACAAGTTTTTTTTTCCATAAAAACAGTATTTTAACCAAACAATTTGTAAATTTACAATTTTGTTTTTTTAATTTTCTACTTTATTTTGTAAATTTACAACTTTTTTTATACCCTCCACTCTAGTGATAGAGGGTATATATAAGTTTGTCATTCCGTTTGTAACACATCGAAATATTGGTCTAGGACCCCATAAAGTATATATATTCATGATCCTCGATCGATTTTAAGTCGATCTAGCGATGTCCGTCCGTCCGTCCGTCTGTCTGTCCGTCCGTAGAAAACACGCTAACTTTTGAAAGGCTTTACAGAGGCTGCTGAAGTTTGGCATATATGTTTGTCATTCGGCTGGTCAGGTTGGTATTGCATTTCAGCCAAATCGGTCCAGTGGTTCAAAAGTTATGAGTAAAAAGGTAAGGGTACCTCAAAATTTTTTGGGTATTTCACACAACAAAAATGGTATAACTTGACATCTGTTCAATGAATATGAACGAAACTTGGTACATGTTGTTATTTTGTCATTTCTAACCCACACACAAAATGTGGGCGGAAGTGGACAATGGGGCGTGGCACCTGTAGTGTTGCCCAAAATTTTTAAAATGCTTTATCTCAAGTAATAGTAAATATATTTGAGCAAAATTTAATATTGGTACATATTTTATTGTTCTCTATGTTTTTCTGATCATTTTGGTATTAAATATGGCAAAATCGGTCAAGGAGTTAAGAAGTTATATGAGTTTTAATAAATTCCACGTGGTTTAATTTTTTTGTTATTTGATTGCATTTGTATTATCGTTGTTATTGTAGTGTAGTCAAAAAAAAACTCGCTATTTTTTTTTTTGTTTTTGTATGTCAATATATTGAGGTGAGTTTCAATATAAACAACGCCATTTTATTGTTGATGTTGTTGCAGTTTTTGTCATACAGTAAAGATGATGATAATTGTTGTTGTTTAACTTATAACTAAAAATGAGTTACCAAATGTTTGTTTGTTTACACGTGGTTTCTTTTTCTTTTATATGGTTGTGATTGTTTATGCTGAAATTTCGAACGCGGCAACAAAAACATTTGTACAAAAAGAAGCATACAAATTATTTGTGTTTATTTTAAAATTGTGAATGCAAAAAGTTAATTAAAGTTATTTTGCGCAAATTATTAACGAAAAGTGCGCCCACGATATGTAAAGAAAAAAAAAGTATGCCTTGGTTAATATTGTGGAGGGTATTCATAGATTCGGCCAAGTCGAATTTAAATTTTCTACTTGTTGCAAGTTTACAATTTGTTTTGTAAATTTTAATTTTTTTTTTTTTGCAAATTTACAATTTTTATTGTTTTTTTGCTGTAAAAACAGTAGTTCAACCAAATAATTTGTTAATCTACAATTTATTTTTTTCATTTTCTATTTTTTCTTTGCAAAATAACAACCTTTTTCTGTAACTTTACAATTTTGTTTTGTAAATTTAGCAAATTTTTTGTAAATTTCCGAAAAAAAATGTTCACCTCGAAGTTAATATTTTACAAAAAAAAATTGTAAATTTACATTTTCTTTTGTTAAATCAATTTACAAATTACCCCCTTTACATTACGGGGATTCTTGCTAGTACATATTTTACAAAACCTGCCCCGTAAAATTACGGGGATTTTATGTCATTTTACAATTTTTTTTTTTGAGTGTATTATTGGCTTATCAAAAACTATTTTTAATTATATTATAAATTATTATGTGGTAACTAGACTAATTAATGTACATGTGGTTTTAAAAGTTTATCATAATTCATTAATAGATACTTAATCTTACTCACAAAAAATTAGTTAAACTAAATGCCAAACAGCGTACAAATTGGTAAAAGTACTTTTACAAAGTACTTTACAAAAAAGTCCTTTTTTCCAAGAATGATTTTTTTTTTTTTGTTAAAAGAACTATATTTCCTGAAATAATACTTTTTAGGAAAAAAGTACCATTTATGCTAAATAAGTACTTTTTTCCTAAAAAAGTACCTTTTTTTCATAAAGGTGCTATAGGACTTTTCTAAAAAAAAAGTACTATTTTACCAAAAAGAAAAAGTATAACTTATTGTCAGTCAAAATATTAGTAAAAGGTATTGTAATTTACCTCAACTAAACTTTGACAGAAAAAATTGTAAAAATTTCATTTTTACAGAACTTTTTGGTAATTTACTATTGGTAAAACACAAAAATTTTTTGGTATTTTTACTATATTTTTTGGCTAGTTTTTTTTTTTTTTTATTTTACAGTAATTTTAGCAAAAATGTTAGTATTTTCGTTAAAGAAATGATAATAATTTTTATTTTTTTTATTAGTTTAAAGAAAAAAAATTTTGTTTAAAGTATTCTAGTGTAAAAAAATAATCATTGCAGATGCTCAAAAATAGGCTACAACATTTTTAGTATTTTTTTACCGTTTTTTTTTTGCTAATTTTACAATTTTTTTGGTAATTCTATAAGGTTGATCTTTTAATAAAATAAAATGGTATTGTTATAATTTTACCATTTTTTCATAGTTTTTTGATTAGCTTAATAGTTTTGCTAATATTACTAAAATTTTTTACCAAAGTAGAGTTTGCAAAACGATTAAAATCGTAATCGTAATCAATTAATCGTAATTGTAATCGACAAAAAAATCATGCGACTACGATTAATCATTCTCTATGAAATACTCTTTTTATAACGATCTTAAAATATATTATATTGGGCTATGATTAGGGTTGCCAGACGTCCCGCATTTGACGGGATTGTCCCGCTTTTCATAACCGATTCCCGCGTCCCGCGCGGGATTCCATATTCCCGCTTTTTTTTTGCAATTTTTTTTTTAACAACAACTATTTTTTACTTTAAAAGGCCTATTTGTAAGTTTTGTAAAATTTGTTTTACCTTGCCGCCAAAATAATGGGGTTTTAGAACCTTTTTAAGGAAAAAAAAATAACAAAATATTTTTCAAAAAATGTACGCCAAAAGTTGCACAATAAAGAGTACATTTCGGGAAAAATATATAAAAAATTTCCATGGAGTAATTGTGTGTACTAATATTTACTTTAGCTAAATTGGTCTCTAAAGCAGCGCAAGAGAGCTAATTTTTTTGAAAAAGAAAAAAATTGTTCTATTTCAAAATGCACTAGAGGCTGGTAGTCTCTATCTAAAACAATAAAACTCGACAACATGCTGCTAAATTTTTCAGTTTTATTCATAAAAATATTTTTGTCGCGAGAAAATTTTTAAAATCCCGCCATTTTTATAATTTTCGGGAATTTGTCCCGCATTTTCGAAATAAAATTCTGGCAACCCTACCTATGATTCATTTAACTTATATGCATTTTCTCTTTCCTTTTTTCTTGTAAAAGTAATTTAAAGTTTAATTTAAATTTTCATCTTAGTAACCCCACAATTTTGTTTTTAAAATAATCCAAAAGGATTTGGCTGGATTTGGTAAAAAAATTCGGGCATGAAGTTTTATTTAAAAGCGTAATTTTTTCTCTGGTCGCATTCTGAAGACGCTCTTTATAAATTTCCTTATAAATTTTCACACAATCAGCTCTTCAGTGGCCATTGGCAGGTATTCTGACATGAATTTTCGGGCCCCCCAAATATATACATATAAAAGTAATTTTTGCGGAATATTTTTTTTACCAAAGTATCCTTTATTACAAATTTCAAGAGTCTAGGGCGTGAAGGACAAAAAGTACACTTTTTTCACCAATTTTACGACCCTTAGAAATTAAATTTACAACAAGTACTTTTTTTCAGACGGTTTTTTACCAAAGGATGTATTCTACATTTTACCCCTTTTGTCCCCTAATAATGTGTCAAAAATCCGGTCACATTTTTTTTTTAATTTTTAGTTTAGATATTTGTCTATCCACAGAAAAAAATCAGGAGGTCATTTTTCGTATTTTTCGAGAAAATTGCATTTGAATATTGGATTTCAGAAAAATTCTATAATTCTCTTGTATTTTATTGTGTAAACACTGCGTATGAGTAACGACTATTTGAGAAACCAATGAATTTTCGTTACTCATACGCGGTGTTGACACAATAAAATACAAGAGAATTACAGAATTTTTATGAAATCTAATATTCAAATGTTATTTTCTCGAAAAATATGAAAAATACCCTCCTGAATTTTTTTGTGTGAATAGACAAACATCTAAACTTAAAAAAAATGTGGCCGGATATTTGATAAATTGTCTGTTTTAAAAAATTAAAACATTCATAGCGGTTTCTAAAAATTTTCCAAAATAAAAAATTTTGGTAGATAGCCCATAAAAAAAATATACATGAATGTTAATTTTTTTTCGATTGTGGTGCATTTCGTAAATTTAATAGTCTCGATACAATATTGACAATTTTTCCAATATTTTATTAACCACACCTCATTAGGCCAGTTTTTAAAAAATTTAAAAATCAAAAACGCAATTTTCTTAGTATCATTTCACCTTTTCAGAAATTCATGGGACACATGTTTTCTTCGCAGGACATTTGGTGGAAATACAATTTTGTTGCATAAAATATTTATTTTTGTATTTTCGTACATTCTGAAATGTAAATTTTAAAAGATTTTTTTTAATAAACTATTGCAATTATATTTATTTAAAAAACTCGATTAATCGATAATCGCGATTAACGGCTATTTTTTTAATCGTAATCGCGATTATGAAATATCTCGATTATTTGCAAACTCTAGTCCAAAGCTACAGTTTTTTTTGCTACTTTTAACCATTTTTTTTTTGCTAGTTTTAAAATATTTTTCTTTTTGAGTGTAAGAAAGTACTATTTTTCTATGAAAAGTACTATTTTTTCTAAAAAAGTAATATTTTTCTAAAAAAAAAAGTACTATTTTTTTTTTTTTTTTAAGTATTTTATTTCTTAAAACAATTAGACAGACTAACCCAGCCAAACCTAGGTAATGTGTTGTGAAAAGTAATCACTGCCAATTACATTACTTATAACAACTACTCATTACCCACTGCATTACTTTAGTCCAAAAAGCAACTAGTGGTTTATATTGTAATATGTAAGTACTTATTTGCAATAATATAAATAATAACTTATTAAGAATGTTAAAAATAAATACTTATTTGCAAGTTCACTTGGGAAATAAAATCCAATCAGAAAAAAAACAATATTTGCTTTACCTTTTTAGCTTAAAGTTACGCGAAAACGAATAATCTAATGATAAATAGTTATTTCAAACTCGGTTTGCAACTATTTATTTTATTCCTTATAAGTAACTACTGATTTTACTCGTTATAGGTAAGTAGTGATTTATCTCCCTAGTCGTAAGCTTGTACGCACTAATTATTTTTCTCTCACGGCCTTTATAGAATAAGTAGTGTTTCATGCAATGTGTAAGTACATACCAATAATTATTACTAAGGATGAGATTTTCATGCACTAAAAAACAGAAAATATGCGCTTAAAATATGCGCTAAAAAATTCAAAATATGCACTAAAAAACCTTAAAATATGCACTAAAAAATAAAATGTGTGCATCTTGTTTTTATGCGAAAAACTTTTTAAAAAGCAAAAAATGAGGCCAGTTTGAAATAGTAACATTTTTAAATTTATGTAAGCAAGATTTTTTTTAGAAATTAGGACAATCTATAAAAAAATTAAAAAGAAAAACAAAATATTTTTTCTTATTTTCAAAATAAATTTTTAAGATTTAAAATAGTTTTTGAAAAATAAATTTCAATTTGTGTTTTTGCTAATTAATGCTAAAATATGCAAAAATATGTACTTAAAAGTTGGAAATATGCACAAAATATGCATTTAAAACTAAAAATATGCATTTGCATTAAAATATGCAAAAATATGCAATAACAAATCGATGCCATTTTAACGCAAATTTCTTGATTCGGAAAGATAATTGGTCGATATCGTTTTTAAACTTTCGACAAAAAACATGCATTTGCATGGAAATCTCATCCCTAATTATTACTAATTACTAGGGCAAGTACTTTCATGCATCTAAAAATCAAAAATATGTGCCTATAATATGCGTCTAAAAATCCAAAATATGCACTAAAAACTTCAAAAATATTCATTGAAAAATATTTTTTTACTAAACAAATAGGTTTGTCAAGATAAATTAGGCTTGGTCAAAAACTTTTAGGCCCTCGACAATTCTAACACAATTTTTAATTAGTAAAATATTGTTTTATAGACACATTTTGTGATAAAAATATTTTTAATTGAACAAATTTACATGAGAAGTTTTTTTCTTTAACTCAATAAATATTTCTGGAGTAAATAAATTTAGAAAAAAAATTAGGTTCAACATTGTTCTAAAACAAGTAAATTTTAAAATATTTTTTTCCGATTTTTTAGAATTTTCCGATTTTTAAGTTAAAAAAATTCACTCAAGGGCAAAAGACCCCACCCTGACTCTAAGCAAAATAAAAAAAATCAATTTTCCTGTCGAAAAATCTTAAATTCGAAAACAGGTTTTTCTTTACGATTAGTAAAATGTCTAAGAGCAGAAGAATTTTAAATCGGAAACATTTCTCAGAATCTACAAATAATACTTTCAGAATCAGTTTTCTATAAGAAATACCTCAGAATATGATTTCTATAAATAATTTCTTTTTCTATAAGAAATAGGGGATATTTTGTATTTTTCTAAGGAAGTTTTGAAAAAAATATTGATAAAGATTAAAAAAAAGTCCAATTTATATGAAAATATGCAAAAATATGCATTTATACCAAAATATGCAAAAATATGCACCTACAAATCGATGCCATTTTACTGCAAATTTATTGATTCGGATAGATATTTAATTTATGTTATGTTTACAATACTGAGTAAAAACATGCATTTTCATGAAAGTACTTGCCGTACTAATTACTATACTCAGTACTAGTAATGCAAAAATTTGCTGGGAATTTATGTACATGTGGTTTTAAAAATTTATCATTATTCATTAATAGATACTTACAATGAATCTACTCACAAAAAATTAGTTAAACTAAGTGCGTACAAATTGGTAAAAGTGATTTTACAAAGTACTTTACAAAAAAGTATTTTTTCCAAATAAAAAATTTTTTTAAAAAAAAGGACTATATTTTCTTAAATAATACTTTTTAGGAAAAACAAGTAAAAAAGTTAAACGAATGTAGTGATACCCTCCACAATTTCAAAGGATTATTGCAAAAAACTGTATTTAAAAGGAAATTAATTTTGAAAAAAAAAAAAATTTTTTGAAAAAGAAAATTTCCGCGAAAAAAAATTTGGTAAAAAAATCCGCGATTTTTTTCTTTTTTTGTCAAAAAATATGTTCGTACCTGTTTAAATACCATTTGGCGTTCAATTATGTTCTCATATGTCAACCAGAAGCCGAATTAAAGCATTTTGTATTTTTAGGTTATGTTGAATGTACTGAAATTTTTGAGGTGTGCTTACATTTTCGTTCATAACTTTTGAACCGCTGAACCGATATCGCTCAAATGCAATACCAAACTTCTCGGGAGAACTTCCAATAAATATGTTACGTTTCAGTCATCTCTTTGCAATATTTTGTCCGCGACAGCATTTTCCACAGACAGACAGACGGACAGACGGACATCGCTAGAATGTGTTAAAATCGATCGGGCATCATGAATATATATATTCAGATCGATATTTCGATTAGTTACAAACGGAATGACAAACTTATATATACCCTCTATCACTAAGTGGAGGGTATAAAAAAGTACCATTTATAGGTACTCTTTTACTGAAAAAGTACGTTTTTTTCATAAAGGTGCAATAGTATTTTTCTAAAAAAGTAATATTTTACCAAAAAAGTGCTACTTTTTCTAAAAAAAAAGTAATTTTTTTCTATTTTTCCTAAAAAAGTACTATTTTTTCTAAGAAAGTACTAGTTTTATTAAAAAGTAATATTTTTTCTAAAAAAGTAATATTTTTTCTAAAAAAGTATTATTTTTTCTAAAAAAGTACTATTTTTTCTAAAAAAGTACTATTATTTCTTAAAAAAGTATTTTATTTCTAAAACAATTATTAACAAAAAACATCTGAAATGTGTCAAATAACTGGACTATGGAAAAAATTTAGCTGGATTTTGAAAAAATAACTATACACAAACATATTTTTTTTTTGAATAACTAAAAATAATCAACCGATTTTCATATATGAGATAATTTTATTTTGGATTATTTTTAAAAATTAACATCAATTCTGTGGAGTTTTGACAAAAGCATTTAAATCGACTTAAGTTCTTTTGTCAAAAAAATATTAAGATGGACTTTTTCGGCTACAACAAAAACTTTTAACATGATTTTTTTTAAAGATCTCCACAATTTGAAATATCTGCTTATCAGATCTCTTAAAAAATATAGAGAAAATCGGCCAGTTCTTGCCATTTCAGTCTCTTAAAATAAGCTCCAAAAAAACTTTTCAAAAAAAATAAGTGCTTTTGTCAAACGTCCACAGAATTAAATGGCCTTTATTGGCCACTGCAAAATGTGCCCTTTTTTAAGCATTTCTATTACTTTTTCGAGCACCTCGAAGTGTTTATGTTGAGCTCGTCAATGGTCTGAGGATTGTTGGCGTAGATTTTTTGATACAAATAACCCCAAAAATAAATTCCGGAGTGGTCGAATCTGGAATTCTATGTGGCCAGCAGTGTTGCCATTTTAGCCATTTTCCGGCTAGATTTAGCTCCTTTTGAACTCGTTTAGCCGGAAAAAAATGCATTTAGCTCTTAGCCGTTTTTTTAGCCATTTTCGAAATTATTTCAGCAGTTTTTTAGCCATTTTTGAGTTTTTTGATTTGAAAGTAATTTTTTGTATTTTTTTATACTAAAATAAAGAATTGATTGGTTTTTTGTTAGTACAGATCAATCAAAGGCTCCAACTTTGTCTAATATCAAAATTACAGACATTTCTGGTATTCCCGTACCGGTTTCAAACACTCCAGTTATAGTGTTATCATCAGCAGGATTTTTAATCGGTTTGTTTTGTTAATAGGTACTTGTTTTTCATATATCTTAATTTTAAATAATCCCAGTCTGGTATCGAACCGCGAATATTTTCGTCATATTCATGCCATTAACATTATACTAAATCTTAGACGATCTAGCGATGCCCGTTTCTCTGTTAAAATACGCTAACGTTCGAAACTCAATTTAAAGACTGGTTGCTGAATCTTGGCATATATATTTTTGCCATTCTTCTCGTCAAGTTTCAGCGAAAACGGTCCCTGGAGTAAAAAGTTTTACCCAAGAAAATGTACAAATTACAAAAAATAAATAAACTAATAAAAAATTTCGAACTAAAAAAAATCAAAAATATTTGCACTCAATAAAAAAAATTACTTAAGTTTTTTTAAACAAAAATAACTAAAAAAAGTTCTTTCACTCAAAAAAAAAAATTCTAGTAAAATTTTTTTTATTTTTGTTTTTGCATTAAAAAAATGTAAATCATTGGAAAAGTGTTTTGAACTCTAGTTTTTATCTAGAATAAGTCAAAACCGTACAAAATGTATAACAAAAGATCTCTTTATTTAATTTTATGTGCAAAAATTAAACAAAATATAAATTTAGAATAGTTTTTCTGAAAAAAGTAAAATAAATATTTTAGCCGTTTTTTAGCCATTTTTTAGCCGTTTTTTAGCCGTTTTTTCGAATGAATTTAGCCGTTTTTGACTACCAAGTTCTGGCAACACTGGTGGCCAGTCAAAATTCCCTGGACGTGCGATGTCAAAAAAGGACAACAACAACTGGTCCTCATTTTGTAGGGTAATTTGAAAAACAAAATGTACGGGTACAATGCTCAGATCATCGACGAGCTCAAGGAAAACATTTGTGCCGAAACGCTATACTGCCCCAGATGCACGAAAAAGTAATGAACAAAAGTTGTCAAAATGCAGCAAAAAGAGTACATTATGAGTGGCCAAAGAAGGCAGCAATTTGATTTATGTTTTATTAAAAAAGTAGTTCAAAAAAAATTAAAAAATATATCTAATACGGTATTTACACCAACGAAAACAACTTGTTTTTGAATATTTTTTTGGTTTTTGGCAAAAACTACATAAATTTTCCATACAATTTAAAAACTGCGTTGCCAACTAAAACTGGACAAAAACTAGAATTTAGGTTGTGGTCTATGCTACTATTAATTCAGTGTGAATGTTTTTTTCAATTTTCTTTTGGTAAAAACGAATGTCAAAATAAAAATATTTGTTTTTTTGTGAAATTAATATTCAAATCTTTTAAAAAAGTAAATAAATGTGTAATTTAATTTTTTTAATAACGTGTGGCTATTGTAATTTTGTGTTTTTTAGTGAATTTAGAAAATAATTAATTTGATTTGACAAACAAAAACTCTTTTTATTCGGTGTAAACAGTTTGGTTTTCCAAAATGCTTTTTTGCCAAAAACAAGTTAGTTTTTGTTTGGTCTAAACATAGTATAATAAAAAAGTAATTGTTAAAATTAAAGGAATTCTATTTTAACTGGACAACATATATTTTAGCTGGAAACTGGACCAGACCCAAAATAACTGGATAATCCGGGCCATTCCAGACCATCTTGCACCCTAGCCCCTGTATATTGGGCTATTGACACATTTGGACCATATAAGTCACCGGGAGTTGACGGTATCTATCCAATCATGCTCCAGAAATCGAAAAAAAATTTAGGTCCCATTTTGAAAACATTGTATACAGCATCTATTGAAATGACATATGTACCATCAAGCTGGAGAATTCATTCATCATTCTTTTTGAAAACTTTAGAGAGGATTTTAGATGACCAATAAGACAAAATATGAAGCAAATGGAGTTTTCTGGGAATCAGCATGCTTATATGAAGGGAAAGTCAGTAGAATCAGGTCTACACGATTTAACCACACATATAGAAGAATCACTGCACTATGGTGAATTCGCCCTTGGTTGTTTCCTGGATATAGAAGGAGCATTTAATAACGTTAAATCGGATGCAATCGAACGGGCATTGAACACCTCAGGCAGCGACCCATTGACGATAAATTGGATCATGAGAGTTTTGACTCATCGTAAAATTGAGGCAGAGCTAGGCGGGTCATCAATAAGCGCCTTAGCGACTCGGGGAACTCCACAAGGAGGAGTCATATCACCTACTCTTTGGATTCTAGTGCTAAATGAAGCACTTTTGAAGCTAAACCGCGCTGGAATAAGCGTAGTTGCTTATGCAGACGACGTGGTTTTGATAGCGAAGGGTAAGTTCCCGGACATTATTTCCGACATCATGGAGGGCGCACTCAATATTTTAAGTGGATGGGCAATGGAATGCGGACTTAATGTAAATCCACATAAAACGGAACTAGTTCTTTTTTCGAGAAAGAGAAAAATTCCGCAATTTCAACTTCCGAAATTGCGGGGATTATCTCTGACACTTTCGGTAAAGGCTAAATTTTTGGGAATTATATTTGACAATAAGCTGACTTAGGTAGACAATTTAGTGGAAAGGGTACGGAAAGCTTATGCAGTAAGACTCCAACAAAGCAGTAGCCTACGCTCAAAACATTATGATCATACATCACTGTTGCAAAAATTCGGCTACGATAACTTAAAAACTGATTATATGATATCCTATATAACATGGGAAGAAAACATTAAAACCGTCATACCCCCTAGGGAACAATGGAAGCAATTAAGGAAAAAAGAACATAGTATTGAGATCTATACAGACGGATCTAAGAAAGAAAATGGCACCGGAAGTGGTGTCTATTGCGAAAAATTAGGGATAGAACATAGCTCAAGATTAAATGATTCATGCAGCATTTTTCAGGCTGAAATATTTGCAGTTGCCGAGGCGGCAAGACTTATTTCTATGAGACAGATATTTTCTAGCGATATCACACAGAAAAAAATATTCAATGGAAAAAAACAATTAAATATTTGCTCAGCTTAAAATTTGACATTTAATTAAATTTTACTTGAATCAATTAACCATTTGCTCAAATCTGAAAAATTCACAAAAAAAATCATAAAAACAAAAAAACTCATCATAGTAGGCTTTGAGTAACAATGCGATGAACGCTGTTGCGTTTTTTGTTTTAGTTTTAGTTAGTCGTCAAATAGAAAAGTACTTTCACGCACACAAGACGAAAATAAACAAAATAATATAAAGCACAAAAAAAAAAACAATTTAAACAAAAGACTTGAAAAGACTGACAAAAAACACTACAACTGTAAAATAATGATTAACCATTCACTCAGATCAAGCATTGGATTACTCAAAAATAACACAAAATTATTGATTAACCGCTCACTCAAATCAAGCATTGGTTTAATCAAAAATTACAGAAAAATAACAATTAACAAATTACTCAAATCAAGCATTGGTTTAATCAAGGAACAGTCAATGACTGACCTACAATTTTCGTGCTTGATCCAACAATTTTCCTCATTAGATGACTTTTAATTAAAATAATGCTCAACCTGGTGTATTTCGTGCTTGATCTAACAACTCATTTTTATCTGTGCACTATATACATAGATAGTCAATCTACTATTAAGGCACTGAGGAACAGGAGTATTCGATCCAAGACAGTCAGCCGTTGCCGTCAAGAGCTTAAGGTTCTTACTGAGCAACACAATTTAGAACTGTGCTGGGTACCTGGACATCATAATATTCCTGGAAATGAAAAGGCGGACGAACTAGCACGCAAAGGTGCTGATATGGCAGTACAATATATAGAAGAAGATATTTTTCCTGGACTAGACTCGATTTATGGACACATGCGTGTTAAATTCAAGGCCATTGTAGACGAAAAATGGAACACTACTCCTGGTTGCGAACAGACAAAAAAACTGTGGGAATCTCAAAGCAAGGAGCTTCAAAAAACTTTATTGAAGATGGAAAAGTATGAACTACGTATGTATGTTGGTATAATTACTGGCCACACAAATTTGAAAACTTTTTTAAAGAAAATCAATCTTAGCTCAGATGATTTGTGCAGATGGTGCTGGAATGAGGATGAAAATACCTTACACTATCTTTGTCAATGTCCGGCGCTATCACGCACGCGCTTTAATTGTTTTGATTCCTTTTTCTTTCAGACACTAGAGGAACTAAAGTGCATTAATCCGTGGAATATAGTAAAATATGTGAAGGCTACTAAGCTATGCGATATGGAATTTGGATGATGAATATAAGAGACTTGTTCTTATTGTAAACCTACCTACCCCAACTGTATGAGGAATCACTATGGATCAACAACTTGTCTTGTGGACACTTATGTGTCGCCTCTTAAACCTAACCTAACCTAGCCCCTGTATAACACACGGCACATTTCAGATGTGTCATACTAGGCACATATTTCAGATGTGCCATGTGCCGGTAGTATGACACATAACACATCCGAAGTGATAGCAGTTCCACAGACACAATGGAAGGGTTTCATAACAAAAAATTAAGAAATCCAAGCCATATTCGGGGAAAACGGAGTGGTTTTAGGTACTTCTAACTAAATATGACAGCTCTTTCTAACTTTTCAAGAATGAGTGTAATAAAAACGGTTGAGTCTATCTTATTGCTTATTTTTGAATTTTATACATCAACTAAAAAAGTAGAATATTTAGCTTACCTAATTGAAAAATACCCATTAAAAGTTCAACTAGACCAGATAGAAACGCTAAAACAATGACAAACTGTACGGGTTTATCAGTACAATATTGCAGCACCATTATGGCCATTAAACTGGTTGGTCCTATGGAAACTTGAGGTATGGTACCAAAGAAAACATAAATGATCGAGCCTGAAATGATAAAATAAAAAATAAAAGCAATAAAGTGTTAAGTTAAATTTAAAAAAACAATATAAGATATCACAATAAAGCCGGTATGGCACTAGCTTTTTTCGTATTGTATTGATATTGACAGCCATTTAAATCATAAGAGCATAGCATTACCGACACGAATTTAACAGATGCGATTAATGCTATATATTTATCCTCTTCACACACATTACTTTGCCATAAGGAATCTATGAATTTTTTGTCACAATAAAAATCAATACAAAAAAGCTAGTGTCATAGCGGCTTAAAAAAACTGCTGTAATATGTCGATAAAGCAGATTTTCTATTTGCATAATGTTTACATTTAAACATTTGTAAATTATTTACACCCTAGCAGATACTGTTTAAAAATTTGTTTGAATAAATCCAATTGTTAAAGGCGTTATGACACCAGCTTTTAGATTTATATTGACAGCAATGTAAATCGTATTTAAAGCACAGCGTTATCGATCTCAATTTGACAGATTAAAAAATATTATATGTTGTTGAACTCTTCTGCCACCTCACTTTCACGTCAAAAAAAATTTATAAATTTTTTAGTCAATGCATAAAAAAGTTCCATACCGTCTTAAGTCACATTGTGGCAGTAAACAACCAAAGTCTGTTGAAAAAGAAAATATTGTTCTAAGATTTCGTAAAAAATCTAACTTATTTTGTTGTTATAAACATTGAAATTGTTTAAGAAACACTGCTTTTTTAGAAAGATTTTAAAATAATGCCAGTGAAAATTTTAGAAATTGTGGAAACTGTATTACCGACAAACTACAGCAATTTTAATGTTTAAAAGTGGTTTGGGCTTTATTTGATTGACTAAAATAATTTCTAAACTACTTAAATTTGTATCAAAATCTGTTTTATCGACCTACTGCACCACCGACACTTTTATAATACATCTCACTTAAACTGCCTCTATAACTTACCTATAAATGCTGAATATAAACCATATTCCGATGATAATCCCGCCAAAGCTGCATAAGCAATACTTTGTGGTATTATAGTTAAACCCAAGGTAATGCCAGCAATTAAATCGGCCATTGCCTTTTCACGATCATAGCTACCAATCCATGATAATATAAAAATTCGTCTTGAAATCCAATGAGCTTCTTTGGGTTTGGTATATTTATTTTCCACATCAATATTCAAATCACCACCATCACCATGTTTCATAGAATAATTTTCACCATCTTTGGCTAAAAGCAAAAACAAATCACCAAAAAAAAAAAAATTTAAGAATTTTTTTAAAAAAAATTTAATTTTTTTTTTTTATTATCTTTAATTATCTTAAAAATTTTATCTTTAAGTACGTTTATATATTATCGCAATTGGATCGTCGGAATTTCGTTCATTTTCATGTATTTCAGATTTATGATTTGCTTCCGTTTTGTTTAAACGCCGTAATAAACTATTTTTAAAAAATTTCATTGCGCCCCCAAAAACTGTATCAGTCGACTGTGCCAACTTCAGTTTAACTACCGCTTTCGAATCTAAATATTGTATGTTTTATTCTCTCTCTGTATAGAGATTATGATTATTATATTGTTTATATTTATTCCCAGAAAGTAAAAATCATATCTTTGCAAAAAAAAAATACCTCAAAAACAACAGATTGTTTTATTTACTTAGTTTTGCTAAGTGATTTTAAACAAAAAAATCAAACAAAATCTGGTATCAGAAAATTATACGTAAATCTTTAGCAACAATTAGCATTTCCATACTGGGTGTTTAGCAGCAAAGCGGGGGGATAAAATTTTTATTTTTAGGTTTATTTACATAAGATGTCACGTGATCACGTGGTATTTACATTGACAAAAATTTACAACAAGAAATATCTGCACATTTAAGAAAATTTCAAAAATTTCTAAAAATCTTTTTTTTCAGAACATTTTTTACAAATCGTGTTTTTATGTCCATTATTTTGGGAGATCGAAAAGTATCAAAGTACACATTTTACACTTTTGTCATCAATACTTTTGGAAGATTTTTTCCTACTTGATCCTAAATTTCATATTTCAAGTTTCTAGAAAAATTATTTCAGGAGATAAAAAAAAGTGCCAAAGAGCATTTATTTGCCCTTTTTATCCCAATTAAGGAGATATCAAAGTTTCTAGAACCATTATTTTATGAGATAGAAAAAGTACCAAATCACAGTTTTTTACCCCACTCTATAGAGTCCGAAATTCCTAAAAATCTTTTTTGAAAATCTTTTGTTCCGTTGAAGAATATTTTTCTTTACAAAAAATATCTCAGAATCTGAGATCTTAAGAATTTTTTTATATGTAAAATGTCTCAGAATCTGAAAATTTTTCTATACGAAAAATGTTTTAGAATCTGAGAATTTTCCATACGAAAAATGTCTCAGAGTCTGAGAATTTTTTTGTACCAAAAATGTCTCAGAATCTGAAAATTTTTCTAAACGAAAAATGTCTTACAATTAGAATCTGAGAATTTTTCTGAACCAAAAATGTCTCAGAATCTGAGAATTTTTCTAGGTGCCTTTAGAATTTGAGACTTTTTCATACGAAAAATATCTTAAAAATCCTTTTTATACCCTCCAACCACAGTATGGGGGTATACTCACTTTGTCATTCCGTTTTTAACGTACACTCAAAAAAATAAACTGGTAAAACGCCTGGTAAAATGCCTTGTAATCCCGTTCTACCAATATTTAACAATTTTCCTTGTTTTTTTGACAAAAAAAATTGTACTTTGCTCAAACGAGAACTACAGTTTTATTGGTAATTTTACAAATTTATTTTCGTAATTGTATTCTACCATTTTGAAATGTTATTTTACAAAAAAAAACTGTAATTTTACAACAAAGTTTTTATTACGAGGATTCTAGTTGATTTACAAAAAAAACTGTTATTTTACAAAAATTATGTTATACTTATGTTTATGTTGTTTAACAAAAAAAAAAAAAAACAATTTTTCTTTTTTGTAAATTTTCTATTTTTTTTAAAAAATTTCCAAGTCCCGAACTATTTTTTTATTATTGAAAAATTTAAAAAAAAAGGTGTAAAAATTTTTAAAAATTTATTACGAAGATTCTAGTTAATTTAAAAAAACAGTTATTTTACAAAAATGATTTAATTAGGAGGATTTATGTTGTTTAACAAATTTTTTTTTTTTTTTGTAAATTTACCACTTAGTTTGTAAATTTACCATTTTTTTTTAAACATATTTACCAATTTTTCTTGTAAGTTTACCATTTTTTTTTTATTTTTCCGGTTTTAAAACAATATTTTTACCAATAAAATTGGTTATTTTACCAATTTTTGGCGCATTTAAAATTACGAGGAAGTCCTCGTAATTTTACGAGAATTTTACCTACGTCCTATTTTACGAGAACAGCTTCGTAAAATCACGAGATTTTTTGGTAACTTTACAAGGTTTTTTTTTTTGAGTGTATAGAAATATCGGTCGGGGACCCCATAAAGTATATAAGTATATTATAGATCTATGATCGATTATAAGTCATTGTATGCATGTCCGTCCGTCTGTATAAAGCACGATTCAGTCCAAAATAATAGAGCTACACTCAAAAAAAAAAACTTGTAAAATTACCAATAAATCTCGTGATTTTACGAGGCTATTCTCGTAAAATATGACGTAGGTAAAATTCTCGTAAAATTACGAGGATTTCCTCGTAATTTTGAATGCACCAAAAATTGGTAAAATAACCAATTTTATTGGTAAAAATATTGTTTTAAAACCGGAAAAATACAAAAAAAAAATGGTAAACTTACAAGAAAAAATGGTAAACATGTTTAAAAAAATGGTAAATTTACAAACCAAAATGGTAAATTTACAAAAAAAAATGTTTGTTAACAACATAAATCCTCGTAATAAAATAATTTTTTGTAAAATAACTGTTTTTTTTTTTTTTGTAAATTAACTACTCCTCCTTAAATTAATCCTCGTAATAAATTTTTCAAAATTTTGTCAACTTTTTTTTTTTAATATTTTTCAATAAAAAAAAATACAAAAAAAAAAAAGTTTTTTTGTTAAACAACATAAATCATCGTATAACATAATTTTTGTAAAATAAAGTTTTTTTTTTGTAATTCAACTAGAATCCTTGTAATAAAAACTTTGTTGTAAAATTACAGTTTTTTTTTTGTAAAATAACCTTTCAAAATGGTAGAATACAATTACGAAAATAAACTTGTAAAATTACCAATAAAACTGTATTTCTCGTTTGAGCAAAGTACAAGATTTTTTGTTAAAAAACAAGGAAAATTGTTAAATATTGGTAGAACGGGATTACAAGGCATTTTACCAGGCGTTTTACCAGTTTATTTTTTTGAGTGTAGACTCCTGAAAATTGGCACGAATGTGTCTCATAGTCATAGGCCGGCTAAGTTCAGAAATGGGTAAAATCGGATAAGGGGCAAAAAAGTTTCCCCTTAAAGAACTAAAAAACCTCTATAAAAGAGCCATTTTGTACAGCTTTTTTGCATTTTTGTTAAACAAATGAAACCTTTTTATGTCAGAAAGAGTTAAAAGTAATAACTAAGACCACGGGGCTACAAAATATTGTTTTTTTGCCCCGCCCCCTTTTGTGGGCGTGGATTAAAAAAACCATAAATATGAGAAGATGGTATAACTAAAGTTCAAAAAGCATAATAAATAATTTAGTAAACATTTATCGCGTTGTGGAAGGTATCCCCAGCACCCCCACTGAGCTCTCTCCCAAAAACGCCTCTGAAATTTTTTTATATGTATTTTAACATGTTGGAGGGTATCAAAGATTCGGCACAGCCGAATTTAACACTCTCACTTGTTTTTAGAATGTTTTGCTCAGATGGAAGATCCTACACTTCAAAAATTGAATTTTGTTCCGTTAAAGGATCGTTTTCTATACCTAAAATGTCTCAGGAACTGAGTATTTTTCTATACGAAAAATGTGTCAGAATCAGAAAATTTTTCTGTACGAAAAATGTCTTAGATTGTGAAACATTTTTCAGATAGAAAAATTAGCCCTTTTCTATACTAAAAATGCCTTAGAGTCTAAGACTTTTTCTTTATGAAAAATGTCTCAAAATCTGAGACTTTTTCAATACGAAAAATATCTCAAAATCTAAGACATTTTCTATACAAAAAATGTCTCAGAATCTGATACTTTTTCGATACGAAAAATATTTTAGAATTTGAGAATTTTTTCCAATGGAAAAAGTCTTAGATTTTGAGACCTTTTTCTTATAGAAAAATTATCGGATTCTGAGACATTTTACGTATAGAAAAAGTTTCATATTCTGCGACATTTCTCGTATTAAAAAGTCTCATATTCTGTGACATTTTTCGTATTAAAAAAATGTCTAAGATTCTTAGATGCTAGATTTTTTTCACACACTTTAAAATTTTTGTATACTAAACATGTCCTACTTTAGGGGCCTCTGGTGGTTCCCTTATTGGACATGTGGGGTACATCATCCAAGCTTAAACTCGAGATTAGGTTAGCTATAACCGCCCAAATTATTAAAAATAAACCACTGTACGCCGTTGTGTATGATTGTTATGTAAAGGCAATTACAAAAGTAAGTATACGCCAGTTATGCAGTTTAAAGCCATTATTAGAATAATTATGTATAATAAAAATGGATAGCCCTATATGGAACTAAGAAAATTGCGTTTTTAGTTTTTAAATTTTTAAAAAACTAGGCTTAGAAGGCGTGGTCAAATATTGGAAAAATGGTGAAATTTGTGCCGAGTTGCCTTGTTTAAAAATTTATCAAATTAAAACGGAATGCACCACAATCTCAAAAATTTACATTCTTGTATAGTTTTGTATGGGATATATCAAAATCGCATTTGAATTTTGAATTTCATAACAATTTAGTAATTTGCTGGTATTTTCTTGTTTTAACGTAGCGTATGAGTAACTTTTATGCAAATATTTAATACTCATTCGCCATGTTAAAACAAGAAAATACAAGCAAATTACAAAATTGTTATTAGGGATGCCAAACGGGAAATCCCGATCCCGAAAATCCCGGGATCCCAGGATCCCAGGATCCCAGGATTTTTTTTTTTTTTAATCCCGAAAATCCCGAAATTTATAACATTGAAATTTTCAGCTAAAAAAAAATCGGATTTGACATATTAAAAACAAGTTTTAAAATGTTCATAACGACTTTGAAAAGCCAAAAAAAAAAATTGAAATATTGCAATATTCAATGCTATTGATAATCGTAAAAGCCTAATTAAAGCTGCAAAATGACAAAATAAATATGTTTGTAAGTAAATTGGCGGATTAGAAACTGAGGTTCAGTTGATGCAACAAAAATTCGGGCGACATATTTACATATAGGCTGTCACAATTGAATATCGGTGGTCACAACTACAAAATTTAATTGTCACAGCCGAATTAAGTAGCAGGAACTGAATTTTGAGTTGATGCAACAGAAAATTTGAGTTGAAAATTTATTTTTCTGTACACCGAAAAAAATCCATGCAACATTTTACGAAATAAAATTTCGTACTTACTTGTTTCGTAAAATATACGAAAATTTACTTTATATTACGAAAAAAAAAAATAGTCCGGACTTTCGTAAATTTACGAAACATACGAAAATATTTCGTAATTATGATTATTTTTAATTTCCCTGCACGAAAAGTGACCTTGATAGGCCACGTGGCATATCACACGGAACGCAATGACCTATCACAAACTGTGAAACCTTTCATATAAAAAGGCCTATGACTTGCAATTACAACATTTTCAAAGTTTTTCTGAACTTCGAAACTTTATTTTAAGATTTGTTTTTCCTTAATGCATTTTTAATGAATTTCTTAATTCCAAAACGCAAAAAAAAATAAATGCCAAAGAAATGTATGTGTCCGAAAAAAAAATTTTCGTTAGAAAATATGTGAAAAAGATTGTTTTTTTTGTTTTTTAATAAAATTTTTTAAAATTGAACAACGTTTTTTTTTATAAATTAACAAAATTATATATTTTACTGCCTTTTTTATGCTACTTGTAAAGGTTTTTTATATTTTGCTATATAGTCTTGACAAGATTTTGAAGAGTTTAAAACACGTGCTTTTTTAAAAACTATAAAAAAAAAAATTAAAACTTGTAATTTTTACGAAATAATTTTCTAAGCAAAAAGGAAGAAACTATTCTTACAATGTACGAAACATTTCGACCATATAAGACATATATTTTTTTCGTAAAAACTTATAATTTTTACGAAATAATTTCGTAAGCAAAAACTACGAAACTTTTCGTACAATGTACGAAACATTTCGTTCATATAAGGCATGAATTTTTTTCGGTGTATGTAGAAAATTGTAACCCTTTCAACGCACGGTTAAGTGGTGCTCTATTAGGGTATTTAAAAAAGGACAAAAATTATCCGTTGAAATGGAGATAGAGGATTAATATATTCTAGAAAAAGTACTAACATTATCTACACTCTAATTAAAATGATTTCAGTTTCCTACTATAAAATGGGTAAATGTACACAAAATGTGTAGTTTTACCAAAAAATTATTAGAAATTTACACATTTATAGTAGTATATTATTTGAATTTGTTGAAATTTACCCAATTTATAGTAGGAAACTGGACTAATTTTTTTAGAGTGTAGGTCAGCAGCAGATTTAAAACATTATTTTTTACTTATCCCAAACGCCTTTGAAAACAAATTAAAAACTTCAGTGGGCCATAAAAAATAACTTGAGCTAAGTTCTTAAACCACTTCAGAAGTTTTTGTATAATAATGGTATACTTATATTTTTTTTGGTCTAAAAATACTAAATCGTGTTGCACAGTGTTATATTTTGTTTTTTTCAGCTATTTTATGTGCATGTTTACATAAAAATATGACAAAAATATTTAAGTTTATGTAAATCTTATTTTTTCTAATATAGGAAATAAAAAATCCCGTAAATCCCCACAAAAACCCGAAAAACCCGGGATCCTGAAAAAATCCCGAAAATCCCGGGATCCCGAAATTTCAATTTTCAAAATCCCGAATCCAGGGATTGTTCAAGTTAATCCCGTTTGGCATCCCTAATTGTTATGAAATTTAAAATTCAAATGCGATTTTCTCGAAAAAAAACGAAAAACACATGTCTGAATTTTTTTGTGTGGATAGACAAACATCTAAACTTAAAAAAAAAAAATTTTAAAAAAGTGGCCGGATTTTTAAAAAAATTAACTTTTTTTGAAAAACGGAAAATTTAAGAACATGCTCTAAAAATTTTCCAAAAAAAAATTTAAGTCGAAAGCTCATACAAAACTAACTATTCAAGAATGTAAATTTTTGAGATTGTGGTGCAATATTTAAACAAGGCAACTCGACACTTGCTTGACATTTGCTTAGTTTCATATAGGGCTATTCATACAACCTATTCAGAAATTCACGGGATGCATGTTTTTCTGTAGCGGGACATTTGGTGTGATATGTCTCATATGTATAAACCTAGCCCCCATGTTTCCCCGATGTTTTTTTTAAGTAGCCAAAAGAGGCAGCTATTTGATTTACGCTTTATTTAAAAAGAAGTCAAAAAAATTTAAAATATGTTCAATAAAAAATGGTTTAAATTAAAGTAATCATTTTGTAAATGAACAAATTATATTTTAACTGGAAAATCCAGGCCATTCCCGGCCGTCTGGCAGCCCTATGTAGGGAACATAAAATAGTTCGGTTTTACCCGACTTTTATTTTCTTAATTGTTTTTATTAAACTAAACAAATTAAAAACAGTCCCAGCTTACTGAAACTAAAACTTATAATAACTAAGAATTAAAGAAAGTTCACCAGAAAAAAAATCAAATTCAACAACAATGGCTAACAATGTTAATGCTTAAACACCCAGTATTCTATAAAAACCCCCTTTATTTTATTTTGATTGATATTATTGAGCTAGGTTCACAAACTCTATTGAGTGGATATAATACATTTCTTTTCATGCCCACAAGGAAAGTACGCACAAAGTAAGCACTCTCTCAAATGTTCCATATGATGTAGATGAATTAGAGAAGGCAGCAACTCGTAGAATAATCGATATATAAGACATTCCACACCAATTGCCCCGCTACAGAACAACATGTGTCCCATGAGTTTCTGATTAAGTTGTATTGATAGCCCTATATGGAACTAACAAGGAAAATATCTCAACCCTTATGAACCGATTTGCCTGAAACTTAAAAATGTTATAAAAGAGACAATTTTCTAGGGTTAGGGTGTCTCGACTTATCGGCCATATCGCGGGGTTCAAAAAGAGGTCAAAAAATGGCGAAAGATCGTTGTTTTGGATTTTTCAGCCATTTCTTCCTAAAAAACTGTATGATTGTTTTCATATGAGAAAGGTTTTTTAAAACACATATCCAACGGTGGCATAACGTTGTAATAATTCGGCGTCGTTAAATAATTTTTTTTATGTAGTAATTTTGGGCTGTGACCTATGACATCCATATGAATATAAAATAATCTTTATTAAATTTAAGTCGACACGCATTTTTGCTCTAGACGATATTCCTGTTAGTTCGAGAGTTATTTAAATTTTCACGAAGGTCCACGTTGTTTCATAAGGGAATATGGCCAATAACCCGAGACACCCCAACTTTAAAATCGTCTCATTTATATATATTTTAAGTTTCAGGCAAATCGGTTCATAAGATACTTCCCTTGTAAGTGTAAAACTTATACAAATTTCATAAAAATCTTAGAGAACTCTGGTTGTGTAGTTACCTTGTTAGATCTGTTTATCAAACCCTCTAGCTAAATAATATTAAAAACTATTTTGTGAAGTTCTCCGTCATTATAAATTAAACATTTAAATTGAGTTATTTTTATTTTCTATTCATTCGATACATATTTGATTTATCTATTAACGCATTATTTAAAATATTATTTTTTTTTACTAAAAATATTACACTGAATTTTTGTATTCCATGAAAAAAAAATGTGAATAATATTTTTATTTTTAATCTCATTTAATTTACAATTTATTAAAGAAAATTTGATTTATTTACTGAGTTTTTATTAATTGTGTGGCATTTTTTTTTTGTGTATAAACAACTTCAATATGGGGCAAAACGCGTCAAAGGTCCACACCAAAAAACAAATGTTGTCCAATTTAAGTATAATTTTGGTAAAATAGTAGGTTAATGATAGGTATTCTAAATTACAAATATAAAATTTTTTGATGAAATATTGGCAGAGTTACAGGGTTGGAAAGTTTTGATGTTTTTGAAATGAACATATTTTGGTGAATTTTAATTAACATTTTGATGAAACAAAAATTATAATTTTTAAAACGAATTTTAAAGTATTTTTGACGGCCTTTAAAATGGCATTTGTGTTTTTTTTTGAAAAAAATAAATTTGACCTTAAAATTCAAGGTCAAAATATTAAATTGTAATTATCTTATAAGGGTCGCACTTTTAGATTTTTTTCACTAAGCCCACTAGAAAGGTTGACATTTTTTTTAATTTCGGTTTTTTTTAAAAAAAATGGTATGTATGATACTTTATGAGAAATCAATTTTTTTACGAGTACATAACACCCAAACTGCACTGATTTCTTTATTTTTTATGCGTGCAACGTTTGTTGTGTGTGTTTACAACGCACACTTTATCTAAGCATTGATTTTTGTTGTTGTTATTATATGCAGATTAAAGCGATTTCAGTACAATTTGAGTGTTATATACTCCTAAAAAATTGATTTCTCATAAAGTATCATACATACCATTTTTTTTAAAAAAACCGAAATTAAAAACAATGTCAAGCTTTCTAATGGGCTTAGTGAAAAAAATTTAAAAGTGCGACCCTTATAAGATAATTACAATTTAATATTTTGACCTTGAATTTTAAGGTCAAATTTATTTTTTTCAAAAAAACCACAAATGCCATTTTAAAGGCCATCAAAAATACTTTAAAATTAGTTTTTTAAATTATAATTTTTGTTTCATCAAAGTGTTAATTAATATTCACCAAAATATATTCTTTTCAAAAACATCAAAACTTCCCAACCCTGTAACTCTGCCAATATTTCATCAAAAAATTTTATATTTGGAATTTATACTACCTATCATTAACCTAATATTTTTCCAAAATTATACTTGAATCGGACAACATTTGTTTTTGGGTGTGGACCGTTGACGCGTTTTGCCCCATATACGAAAAATCCCCCTTTTAACAATAGTATTTGTTTGGTTTTAACTTTTTTTAACAATCATTGTTCAAAATTCAATATAATTGGGTTATTTTGCGTTCATATC
The DNA here is from genome assembly GCA_963921195.1 of Pegoplata infirma. Classification (NCBI taxonomy): domain Eukaryota; kingdom Metazoa; phylum Arthropoda; class Insecta; order Diptera; family Anthomyiidae; genus Pegoplata; species Pegoplata infirma. The sequence continues at coordinate 99,816,948 of OY992536.1, forward strand.
AGAGCACTGTGGGCCAGGATTTGCATTTTTTGGCCAATAAAGTCTGTACACAGAAAATAATATTGAGAAAAACAATTTGAGTAATCACTTGTTTAAATTTGAACAAAAAATTGAATAATTTTTTAATTGACGCAATTAAAAATTTACTCAATAATTTTAAAAAAAAGTTTAAGTAAAAAATTTAATAAAAACTTAATATTTTTAACTCTCATAGTTTTTTGAATTCTCATTCAGTTTGTAGTTTTTTGTATATGGGGCATTCCATGTGAAATCGGACACTTTGAAAAACTTTTTTTTAGATTTTCCCAATTTGTTTACAGTTTTTAGTACCCTTCGAAAACTCCTTCGTGGTAAGTTTTCAGATTTTTTTGATGACCCGTTAAAAAGATATCGAATTTTTAAAAATTGGTAGTTTGTTCCTTTACTCAAACTTCATTTAATCATAACTTCTTCAATAATGGTCCAAATTTCAATTTTTTTTTTTTCAAAATTTTAGTTTTTTTACGTACTTTCTAAAAAAATCCCGAAAAATTCTGAAAAGCGCTCTAGTATGCGATTTTAAAGTTTTAATATTTAAATCTCATTTTTGAAAATTTTTGTACTCTTCGATTTTTTTGAAATTTTTTTGTGTAAAAGTTCTATAAATTCTACAAAATTTTTGCCCAGGAAGATCGTGGGATAACGATTATTACTATTTTTTAAAATTTTTTGAAAAAATTTTATTGTAATTTTCCAATCTTAAAATCATTTCTACTGCTCCAATGGTGCGTCATAGAGGGGTCCTTTATAAGACCGACCCCCATTAATTTTTACGTCTTAACATTTCTTCGGAACAAACTAATACCCTATCTCCAATTTCTAAGGGGGCTCCCACACAAAACGACATTTTTTTAAATTTGTTCCAACCGCTCTAACTGCCCTAATAGTGCCCTTAGAGCAACAAAATGTATGACCGACCCTCAATATTTTTTTAGTCCAAACATTTTCTCTGAACACACCTACCCTCTATCTTTAACTGTTAAGGCGGTTCCCATACAATTTTTTTTTATTTTTTGTAAATTTGTTTTATTTAATCAGCTTCTACCGGGTCAATGGTGCATCCGAGAGGGGTAATTAGTGAGACCGACCCCCATTAATTTTTACCCTACAACATTTTTTCAAAACATACCTACGCCCTATCTCCCCTCCCTAAGTAGGCTCCCATACAAATAACAGTTGGAGCAAATTTTATAAAAATATAATTTTGTATGGGACCCTACTTAGGGAGTGGAGATAGGGCGTAGGTATGTTTTGAAAAAATGTTGTAGGGTAAAAATTAATGGGGGTCGGTCTCACTAATTACCCCTCTCGGATGCACCATTGACCCGGTAGAAGCTGATTAAATAAAACAAAAATGTTGTAGGGTAAAAATAAATGGGGGTCGGTCTCACTAATGACCCCTCTCGGACGCACCATTGGACCGGTAGAAGCTGATTAAATAAAACAAATTTACAAAAAATAAAAAAATTGTATGGGGACCGCCTTAACAGTTAAAGATAGAGGGTAGGTGTGTTCAGAGAAAATGTTTGGACTAAAAAAATATTGTGGGTCGGTCATACATTTTGTTGCTCTAAAGGCACTATTAGGGCAGTTAGAGCGGTTGGAACAAATTTTAAAACATGTCGTTTTGTGTGGGAGCCCCCTTAGAAATTGGAGATAGGGTATAAGTTTGTTCCAAAGAAATGTTAAGACGTAAAAATTAATGGGGGTCGATCTTATAAAGGACCCCTCTATGACGCATCATTGGAGCAGTAGAAATGATTTTAAGATTGGAAAATTACAATAAATTTTTTTCTAAAAATTTTAAAAAATAGTAATAATCGTTATCCCACAATCTTCCTGGGCAAAAAATTTGTGGAATTGATAGAACTTTTACACAAAAAAAATTAAAAAAAAATCGAAGAGTACAAACATTTTCAAAAATGAGATTTAAATTTTAAAACTTAAAAATCGCACACTAGAGCGCTTTTCAGAATTTTTTGGGATTTTTTTTTAGAAAGTACGTAAAAAAACAAAAATTTTGAAAAAAAAAAAAATTGAAATTTGGACCATTATTGAAGAAGTTATGATTAAAAGAAGTTTGAGTAAAGGAACAAACTACCAATTTTTAAAAATTCGATATCTTTTGAACGGGTCATCAAAAAAATCTGAAAATTTACCACGAAGGAGTTTTCGAAGGGTACTAAAAACTGTAAACAAATTGGAAAAATCTAAAAAAAAAGTTTTTCAAAGTGTCCGATTTCACATGGAATGCCCCATATGTATGTGAAAGTTTGTAATCGTCTTTATAAAATGTTCCTATGTCTTTGAGACATAAGAGGCATTCCCCACCAAATGTCCCGCTACAGAAAAACATGTGTACCGTAAACTTCTGAATAGGTTGTATTGATAGCCCTATATGGAACTAAGAAAATTGCGTTTTTGGTTTTTAAATTTTGCAAAATCTAGGCTTAGGAGGCGTGGTCAAATATTGGAAAAATGGTAAAATTTGTGGCGAGTTGCCTTGATTTAATATTTATAACATTAAAACGGAATGCACCACAATCTCAAAAATTTACATTCTTATATAGTTTTGTATGGGATATCGATTAAAATTTTTTTTTTTGAAAATTTTCAGAACCCGTGCTGAAATTTTCGATTTCTTAAAAAAGTCAATTTATCAAAAATCCGGCTACTTTTTTTTAGATGTTTGTTCATCCACACAAAAAAATTCAGAAACACGTTCTTCCTTTTTTTTCGAGAAAATCGCATTTGAATTTTAAATTTTATAACAATTTTTTAATTTGTTTGTATTTTCTTGTTTTAACGTTGCGAATGAGTAATATTAATTGCATAAATATTTCTCATACGCTCTGTTGAACCAGAAAATACAAGCAAATTACAAAATTGTTATGAAATTTAAAATTCAAATGCGATTTTCTCGAAAAAAACAACGAACGTGTTTCTGAATTTTTTTGTGTTGATGGACAAACATCATTCAAAAAAAATTAAAAAAAAAGTAGCCGGATTTTTAATAAATTAACTTTTTTAAAAAATGGGAAATTCAGAACGGATTCTGAAAATTTTTTAAAATAAAAATTTTTAATCGATAAGCCATAAAAAAATATACTAGAACGCAAATTTTTGAGATTGTGGTGTATTCCGTTTTAATTTGATAAATATTTAACTAAGGCAATTCGACACAAGTTTGGCAATTTTTTCAATATTTAGCCACGCCTCCTAAGCCCAGGTTTTGAAAAATTAAAAAGCCAAAAACGCAATTTTCTAAGTTCCATATAGGGTTATCAATAGAACCTAATTATAAATTAATGGGACACATCTTTTTCTGTAGCGGGACATTTGTTGTGAAATGCCTCATATATATACATTTTTTAATCAATTGTAAAATTTAATATTTTTGTTTAAATCCGCCTTTTTTAACACCAAAGCCCAAAAAAGTCCAAACGATATTAACAAACCTAGAATTACAATCTATTTCTGACAATGTATTCTAATCACATTTTTGCGACCGATCATAAACTTTTGACATAGAGACAATAAACCAAATTACAACGTTTAGAATGCCCTAAAATGAAAATTCAAAACTTTTTTGATACTTTTTTTATTGATGTCTAATAAAAAATTCCCCTCACGCAAAAATGGAACTCACTACGAATCACTCACTTAAAAGATGTTCTCATTCAGTTATCACTCACGAACAAAAAATGTTACTCCATCTCTAGTGCTAAACATTAAAGCTGGGAACGCATTTAAGCAGGTACATTTAGGCGATAGCATTTTAAATATTGTTTATGAAATTATTAGCTAGTAGCATTATTTGTAAATTTAGAATGGAAAAAGCTAATTAGAAATAAAAAAAATTCCCACTTAAATGTGCATTCAGTGGCACAAATATGAACTTTTTGACGCATTTAAAAGGAAATTTTTTTTTATTCAAATCTTTCGATAAAAGCAAAAAGAGAAATTTATAAAAGCTTAGAAATATAAACATTGTACATTTTTTTTTTAAATCTATGTCCTGCTATTTGGGTCCGCCATTTTGATTTAAAAAAATCTGAGTTCGTATTCGTGATTAACGTTGCCCAATCATTTCCTAGTGATAATTTAAAACATTAATTAATAAATGAGTGTTGTTTTTATTTGACCTTTCAGTTATAATTTACAAGAAATAAAATTTTTTAAGCTCGAGATCAAAAATTTTATTTCTTATACATTAATTATTTATTTAAATATATTTTCCGCCATATTGGATCCGCCATTTTGAATTTCAAATATTTGATTCTTAAATGATATTTGGCATCCGGAAAACCCTAAAAATCAAAGTTTTTGTCCAAAACAGACAACGTAGAAAAAAAATTAATATTATATTTGTCGTCAAATTGGATCCGCCATTTTGAATTTCAAAAATCTAAGCTAAAATTCGACCCAAAATACATTAATTTAAGTACAATTAGCTTAGAATTAAAAAGCATACCCGCCATATTTGATCCGCCATTTTAAATATCAAATCTTTAATTCCAAAATTAGAATTTATATGCGAGAAAACCCATCAAAATCAAAGTTTTTGGTCAAAACAGACTGCATAGAATAAAAATTAAATTTATCCCCACATTGGATCCGCCATTTTGAATTTTAAAAGTCTTAGATCATATTCGTTATTAACGACCCCAAATACATCTACAATGATTATCTTAAATACATTAAGCAAAGAATTAAAAAATTATGTCCGCCATTTTGAATTTTTTTTTTCATCATGCAAGTATTTTTTTCCTTAATTTACTCTACATTCCGCAAATTTTGACACCAATTGCGGACAAAACAAAATTTTTTTTCGACAAAATACACTACGAGTGCGAACATTGACCGATTTTAGGTAGGGAAATACGAACCCAATTTTTTTTGGATTATTGTTCCCATCATCAGCTTTCAAAAGAGCATCGTTTTCTTCTATTACCTTAAATTTTATTTTTCGGGACACCAGAACATTTTGAAAAAAAGTAGAAAAGTTAAATTCGACTTGGCCGAATCTATGAGTACCCTCCACAACGCAATATTTAAGCGATAGTAAATTTTCTAACGTGAAAAAAATAATATTTTTGATTAGAAATATTTTATTTTGTGTAAAAAAACTTTTTTTTAGTAATTTTTGAAAAAAAAAAAATAATTTACAAAATTTTTTTTGAGTGTAAATTTTTTTTTGAGTGTAAAATTTTTTTGGGTGTACAATTTTTTTTAGTTTATTATTTTTTTTTTTTGTTTTAGTGCAAAAATATTTTTGAGTGACAAAAATACGAAGTAAAATATTTTTGTGACTTACTAATGTTTTAAGAACATGTTAAACAGGTTTTCAACACATGAATTTAAGGTGAAACTAATCTGAAATTTTGCTAATAACTCTTGAACCACAGGACCGATTTGGCAGAAATTCGATTGGTATACTTGAAGGTGGGTCTAGGACCAATATTTCGGATAGTTACCAGCATCAGCACAAACTCATTATATCCTGTACCACAGACTGGTGTAGGGTATAATTAAGCGTTGCCCAAAATGTTAAATGTTTATACCCTACACCACACTGTGGTACAGGGTATAATGAATTTGTGCTGATGTTTGTAACTACCCGAAATATTGGTCCTACAACCACTTTTAATTATACACTCAAAATATTTTGTAGGCAAAAACAAAAGAAAAACACACTTAAAACAAGTGAATAAACAATTGAAAACCATCCCAGTAATTATTCATTTATTTTAACAAACATCAACATTTATTTTTTACTGTTGACAAAATTTTCTAAAATAAATAACATTAAACATTAAAAAATTACGTTTTTTTTCACTCTTTTTTACCAACAAATTCGAAAAAAATAACCAACGAAAACATTAAAAATTAATGATAGTTCTGTTATTTTTACCAACAAATTCCAAAAAAATAACCTACGAAAACATTAAAAATTAATGACTCCGTAGGTTATTTTATACAATTTTCTATTGAAATATTTTTTTTTAAATTTTTAATAAAATTTTGGGGAATCGATCCCGCAGCCAACTACATTCTGGCCAGACACTCTACCCATCGTGCCAAAGTCACTTGATGCAAACATGTTTTTATATTTCTATAAATAATTTTTTGATTTTTTTTTCTACAAAAAAATTACTGACTTGTGTAGGTAAAAACTAATGATATTTCATTAAAAAATACCAACAATTTAAAAAAAAAATACTTACACAAATCATTAAAAATTTAAAGAATAATCAGTAGTTTTTACCTACAGAACAAAAATAAATGACTTTAAAAATTAAATGTGAATGAAAGTCTTTATTTTTTAGTGTGTTATTTTTGAAACAAAGGACAGAAGAAGTCATTAATAAAAACTGAACATCAAACAAATGTTTTTGCTTTTAAAAACGACTAAACGGAAAACTTTTTAAATAAACTACAAACAGTTAATGACATAATTTTTTGAGTGTATCGATCGACTCAGAATCATTTTTGATTCGATTAAGAGATGTCCGTCCGTCCGTCCGTCTATGTAAACGGTGTAAAGTTGGTTGACTTGAAATTTGAAACTTAAGCCTCTTTTGGCCCAAGGACGAAAACCTATTGAAATTGAAAAAAAACGGGTCCATATTTAGAGCCTCTTTAGTTTTGGCTCAAATGACTCTAATAACCGCATTTTAATAGGTATCTTTTCGAAATTTGGCAGGTAATCATGTTTTAAAGAAATCGAGCCAGTTCTTCTTGTAGCCCCCATACAAACCACCTTCCCGATTTTCTCAAATTTCATGAAAATAGAAAATATTTAATTAAATTTTTGTTTGTGTATGTTAAACGCGTACTTTAATAACCTTATCAAATCTGATTATCATCGGACCAGTTTTGGACATAGGCCCCATGTGAAATTTCTCCTGATATTCAGTAAAAGTGGTTTATTGTCAACATATAGAAGCCTATTTGATGTGTGAGTGTTTTTTACACTTTTTAAAGATTTGACAAAATATAGATCTAATCGGTCCATGGAACCCATTTTCCGGGACCCATTTTCCGGGAAACTCTAGTGTAAGGTATTATATGGTCGGTCTTGACCGACTAAAATTTTCTTCATTGTTTTGGATGCTTTAATGTCCACGATTGATCAAAAATGAAGTAGAGTCCATTTTACCGATTTTAGCATTATTTTCTGATTGACGAAGAAGGACTTTCACACCACATACCAGGTTTTATAAATGAAGGTGAATTTGCGCAGTTATAACGTCTCGAATATGGCGAAAAATAGGGTTTGTTCTAACTAAAATATCTTGAAAACCTGATGTAATTGAGAAATTCTAGGTACAGATTCGGATTCAGCGCAACTCATACCCTTATTAAAATATACTATAGTCCTGGGGTTTGGACTTTTTCAAATTTTGTCGGCCTGTGTTCTTGCTGATTCTATCTAAGCAATTTTTTAGTGTGTATGAATAAATTATTAAATTGTATGTGAACTTTACATTATTAATGGTGTTTTCTTTTCTGAAAAAAAAACTATTTGCCTTTTTAGGGTATACATTTTTAAAATGTTTTTAAAAAACCTTCAAAAATTTGCATTTCTGCCCTGTATTTTTTTAACAGCTGTTCTAAGAAAACAACATAGAAAATGTCAGCAGTTGTATAAGGCAATTTTAACCCGTGATTTTTTACGAGGCAAAAAGTACAACTTTTTTTGCACTTTATATGGCAGAAAAAAACACGATATCCTTTATAAGGGTTGACATTTTTAGAAAAGAACACAAAAACAAAATTCTTGGGGCAAAATGCAAAAAAAGTCAAATTCTTTGCCAGAAAAGAAAACACCATAAGTAATGCGTAAATTTGCTATTAGCATAATTTTTTAAAAAAATTTTCCTATAAATATTTTTTGCTTTATTTGCAAATTATTATCTTGTTTATTGCAGTTATTATATAAATTAACAATTCTTTTTCGGGTAAATTTTTGAATATATTATAAATGTATTATTCGCATATTTACGTAAATATTTAGCATACATATTAAGATATCAGTTAAGTAAATCACTATAAATAAGGCGGGAATTTTATAAAATTACTCTAGTCAATATTAGATGAAGCTATCAATCATTTCTGCCGGCACATTATTTATATAATCAATAAAGGTTGAAATCCATATACAATATAATTAATTTTTTCTGCAAAATAATTTTAGGTGGATCACATCTAGCAACCAAACAACTGCCTAAAAATTAAGACTCTGGCGCCAAAATTGTCAGTTTAATTGAAAACGTAACAACAGATTTATATTAACACTAATCGGACTTATAAGTCGTGATAAACATAATTGCCGCACAAAAAATATTTATGGAAGTTCGTTAAAAAAAGGTAAATGCCCATGAAATTGTTTTCGTGGGACCATAATGAGCAGTTCGTTTTAACCGAGGATTCGTTATAACCGAGTTCGTTATAAAAGAATTATTTTGTGTGAAAATTAATGTCAAAACGGCGGGACTTCAGAATTAGTTTGTTATAACCGAGAAGTTGTTATAACCGAGTTTGACTGTATTGCAAAAATTTAAAAAAATATCGGTAAAAAGAAAATATAATAATAACATTAATAATATTTTAGAACATATTAACAACAATATGTTAAATAAATTAAGAAAAAATTGTTGTAGTTTTATTAATATTCCAAGATGCTGCTAACCCTTTTATTAGATTCTATAACAGAATATTAACGTATAAAAGCATTTTGAAAAAAATATATTTTCCGGGAAAGTATGCTTTAAATTTTTTTGCAAAATGTGCTTATTGTGATTAAGACTGGATTACTCAAGGCTTTGTTATAAAATATCTCTAATTTTAAGTTAAATGTAACTTCTTCATACAAAATTTTGACAAAAGGCTCGGTTAAATCAACATTTAGCAGCTAACGGGACCTTTGGGGTAGATCAAATTTAGCTTTTTGGCGAATTTCATTTCGCCTCACAGACAGATGTTGGAATGTGGTAAAAATTGCATGCACACGGTTCACAGTGTAAGATTTTTCATTTTAGGGGTACAAAATAGAGATGGGCGCGTGAGTTATTTTTGACTCACGCTCACGACCGGAATTTTAGAATCAAGCAAACTCACTAACGAGCATATTTTTTCGACTCACACTCACTCACCATCACGTGAGTAAATTTAATACAACTCACACTCACGTTTACTCATGCAAGCTTTACTCACACTCACGTTGGCTCACGCTCACGAAACTCTTATTTATACAAAAAAAAATCAAAAATCTTTTAAAATTTGAAGTTCCCTGAAATTTTTTTTTTTTTTGCTTTTTCGAAATGAAATCTTAAGTTTACCCAAATTTTAAAATTTTTTTGTTTCTTTTTTTAGTTCGAAAGGAAATATGAAGAGAAAATTAATCACGCAAACTCACGCGAAAAAATCGACTCACTCACGCAAAAATCTTACTCCTACGCACACTCACTCACGCATTTTTTTTCTCCACTCACACTCACTCACAATCACGTGAGTAAAATTGAACACAAAGAACACTTCCACGAGTCTAAAAACGTATTTGGATTTAATAAATTACTTTTTAACTAAGCGGTATATTTTGATAATTTTTTTTTTTAAATGAAGCATAAATGAGGTATCCCAGCAAAAACATGGCAATGAGATGTGAAAAGTAATCATTACCAAGTACATTATTTATAATGAGTACCCATTACCATTAACATTATTTTAAGCCCAAAACTAACTACTTCTCAGTAATATGTTATAAAAGCACCTCTAAGTAATAATATCTCCTTGCACTGGCACCTATACAATTCAATTAAATCAAAAAGTACTTAAAAACTTAATAAAAATTACGTATTTTTTAAGTTTTAGTAAAAACAAGTTAAATTTTAAATGTTTTAATTAACTAATTACTTTACTTCTTATTGGTAATGGGTTTTTACTCCTTATTAGTAATCCGAGTCAGTAACTACTTATTTATCTCCATACTCTTCACTAGTTATTTTTGTCTCACGCCCTTGTTAAAATAATTAGTGTTTCATTCAATAAGTAACTACTGATTAACATCTGATTCGGATTACAAAACCCATTACTAGTAATGCCAATTTTTGCTGGGATTATACGTCTAAATTCATATTTGGTACGAAAATCAAAAAACCTGATGGCTGTAGCGAGTTTCTCATATAACAAAATTTTTGTGTCATTTTTCGATTTTCATTGGACAATATCTATTAGATTAATCGATCAAACAAATTTAAACTCTTGTTCGATTAATTTAATAATCACGATTTTCGAATAACGAATAAATCGATTAATTTATGTCAATTAATCGAACAATTATTTTTTTTTATACAGTCGTACTACAGTATCGAAATATCGGTCTAGGACCCATAAAGTATATATATTATTGATCAGTGATCGATTCTAAGACATTCGAGTGATGTCCGTCTTTGGAGGGCACCACACAGTCCAAAATAAAAGTGGTATACTCCTGTAGTTTGGCACGATTATGTCTTATGATCATATACCATTGGTCATAGGCTGGTTAAGTTCGGAAACAAAATCGGACGAGGGGAAAAATTTTCCCTCTTAAAGAACTAAAACACTACCAAAAAAAATTTTTTTTGAAATATTTTTTTGTATATTTGTTAAACAAATGAAATGTTTTATACGATATGAAGTTCATTGACCTGAATTTGGACCAAGATGATTAGAAAATGCAATTTTTTTAGCCCGACCCCTTTTGTGGGCGTGGTTGTAGAAAATAATACAAATTAAAATTATAAGTTACATAAAAAAGTAAATTCAGTTATTCAATTTATAAGTTTTTTTTCTTATTTTTTGTTAATAAAATATAAATTACTTTATTTTTAAGTTTTTTGTATGAATTATTTATTTTTTTGTTAATAAAAATATTTTTTAATAACCACTTTTTATTCGTTATTCTCCTCGGTTAATCGAATAAATTTTAAGATTTAATCGTTTGATCGAACGAAGAACATCAATTATTTGAATTATTCGAACAAAGATAAAAGGCGAATAATTGACAACTCTAATATCTATTGAAGATCCGAACAGATCCGATATGGGACCACATAAATAATAACGACTGACATGTCTACTTTTGAAAATAGACAAGTTGCACTATTGGGCATGTCACAGATTCAATTCCGTTCGGATTTGAAAAAAGTGGTTTACTCGTAAAACGCAAAACGAATATTATTTTTTTCGGAATGAAATCACTTTCAAAAATCAAAGTGGAATTGAATTGCATAAAAGTGGTTTCATTCCAAAAAAAATATTTGCTTTGCCTTTTACGAGTAAACCACTTATTCCACTTCCGAACGGAATTGAGTCTGTGACATGCCCCTATATGTGCCGGTTTACGGTAATTTTTAAATATATTTTACGTTTTGAGTAAGATATTTTCGAGACGTGATAACTGCGTGAGTTCACCTTTACTTATAAATCCTGATATATAGTCTGAAAGTCCTACTTTATACCTTTAAAATAAATGTTTAACCTCTGTTATATCTTGTTTCTTTTCTGAGATATCTTAACACGAGTTTAAAAAATTTTAGGTTTTGGCTATATTTACGGTATTTTTCCTATGAATGCAAATTTGCTACATTTCGTCTTTATTTTAAGACGAACTTATAAAATTCTTAAGTTCCCAATTAAAAAAATAAAAAATATGCTTTTTGAATTGTTTAGATATCTTGTCTATTTGCTGAGATATCGCCTATTGAAATTTTATGAATACATACCACTCTCAGCCACAACCAGAGTCACGAAACGAGAACAAACTTCAAGTTAAGATATCTCAGAGATGAAACAAGATATTATAAAGGTTAAACAATTATTTTAAAGGTAATTTGTAGGACTTTCAGATTACATATCAGGTTTTATAAACAAAGGTGAATTTTCGCAGTTTTAACGTCTCGAATATGGCGAAAAACGGGTTTTTGTTTTAACTTCAAGCTAAGATATCTAGAAAACCTGAATCTGAGACCAGATTCGGATTCAGCGCAACTCAAACCCTTAGAAAAATTACCTCTGGTTTATGGGTTAAAAATTTGTTGGCCTGTGTTATTCGATTTAAAAAGACTCATGAAAATTTCTTAGATTCTGAAAAAAAAAGTATCTGGTTTTGATAAATATATCCTATCGAAGATTTAAATTGTGAGACATTTTTCATATCGTAAAAAGGTCAGATTTTGAGACATTTTAGTCAGTAAGTCTTTCTTGAGATTTGGGTCCTCCTGCTCCCTGCGTACGTTCCTGCAGTCAATTATCAAGTATTTTAATAAAATTTGTAAAAGATCACATACAAAATAGTCAACAGACGTCAAAAAATTAACAAATAAAAAGAATCGAAAATTTCCGGGGAATTCCCGCTCTATTTCCCGTGATTTCTAGATCGAAAAATTACGGGAAATACCGTCCCAGGAATTCCCGTGAAAAACTCTAGTCATAATACATATAATTTGAAAAATGGGTAAAAAACGCATTTCTTTTTGCGTTTTTTTACATTTTAGAACACGATAAAGATGTCACATATAGGAGTAATATTTTTTTGTGAATGTGTATCATTAAAATCAACATCTCAACTACAATCATTGCTTGTAAAAACTAAAAAAAAATTTAAAATTTTTAGAGTAGGACCCCAACGCCCCTTTTTTTTAAGTTAATTTTAAAGCAAAAGGGTTTATCCCACCAAAATAAAACTTTTTAAACAACTTTTTTAACTTTGAAGACATGTAAAAGAAAAAGAGCTTCTAACTGATATTACTGCTTCAAAATTTTCAAAATTTTTGCTGGGTTTACTTCGACGATTTTTATGAAAAAGTTTGATTTTGTTGTAGCATAAGTTTAGGCATGTATTAAATAATAAATAAAATTTAGCACATCCAAACAGCGCTCTAAAGAATGCAGTAAAAGTAAGGGAGAAAAAAATTATTTTTTTGTTAAAACACTTTTTTTATAAAACTTGTAAAATTATTTATTGATAAAATTTTACACTTACTTTCCTTTTCAATATCTATGTAGAACAATTTTTGAATTATAAATAATTATTTTTGAAGAAAAGACAAGACTTTTTTCACCTTAATTCCGCATAAATGGATGTTGCAAAGAGTGCTGATAACATGCCTGATTTCACTGCATTTTCATAACGCTTTATTAGCGCTACCAAAGAGTGATCTAAACTGTGACATCGCCCACAGAAATCATGCATAAATTTAGATGGTTTAGAAGCGCTCTTTGACTCGTGATTCTATTTCAAAACCTGCCTGTAGTTCAGAAAAATTTCTGCTGTGGCCAAACATGCAAAACTTTTCTCGATATTAATGAAAATATAAAAATTTTAAGACGTTTTTGTTAATAACTTCAAAAATATTACTACTATAAGCAGCCAGAAATTATTTAATTTGATACTAAATATGCCTAATTTAATTTTTAATTTGGCTAAGGATTTCTCGAAGGCCTAGAGAAAACATAGCTCGATATGCACTAACTTGGAACCCTCAAGGAAGTCGACGCCCGAGTGCACCATTTAAAACCTGGAGAAGAACTATTGATAAAGAGTTGGGTACTGCAAATTATATTTGAAATGATAAAGCTAGTAATAGAGATGAATACAGAGAAGTTGTTAAGGCCCCATGCTACAAAGGAAGGTAAGGATGACAGAAGAAGAATTTTAATCAAATAGGGATAAAACTAAAAAAATAGTATAAACAAGGTACATTTCCCCAAAACAAATTGAAAAACTGATTTGAGATTGAGAGACTTAAGAAATTTTTTCTATTATTTTTTTCTAACCGATATAAACCCTTTTTGAATTAACGTATAATCAGGATTTAATCAAGTTGAAAAGTTATAAGGATTTGTATTCAATTATTTTTGTTGCTCAAGATCGTATAATTCTTTTCGATAAAATTTTATCAGGGCGCCAACCATAAACTTAACATTATTTTCCACTTTTTTTTTACTTTGCGCAAAAAAACCCACCTTCCATTTTAAAATTATTTAAATCTTTCATTTTGTACACTTTATCACTATTTAATTTTTATTATCTATATTATCACTGTAAAAAGACCCGAAATACTAGACACAAAACTGAGTTTGAGTAACCGCCGGGAAATACGTTTGAATGAAAACTGTCAAAACTAATGTACGCTACTGTGATATTAAATAAAATGTGGACCAAAAAAAAATTTTATATTTATTTTAATTCTTTATTTTCCATACAACAAAACTGATATGAGAGATGATATAATTAGCGAAGTAAATAGATAATTAAAATGATACACATTGAATTATTCAGTACAGGGAGACGACATTAACCTACAGAAATACTTGGATTTTTATTATTGCTACTACTTACGACTATATTATAGTTAGTATATACCAGAGTTTCACACATCACATATTCCAGATCTCTTTCTACCTTGCTGTGTAGAGGTTTTTGCAAAGACGTCTCCATTAATTTCTATCTTGTGCCGTTGTTTTGGATGTTCTAGGGTCGATTCTTCTTTCAGTCACAATTTTGTTGATTGTATCTTTCCAGGTAGCTCTTCTTCTCCCTCTGCTTCTTGTACCAGTCGGTCTTGTCTCACAAGGGAAGTATCTCAACCCTTATGAACCGATTTGCCATGTTCAAAACATGGGTCAAAAAATGGCGAAAAAATCGTTTTTTGGATTTTTCAGCCATTTCTTTTTCAGAAACTATATGATGTTTTCATATGAGAAGAAAGGTTTTTTTAATGCCTATCCAATGGTGGCATAACATTGTAAAAAAATCGGCTTCTTTAAATATTTTTTTCAGGAAAATGTGTAAATTTTGGGGGGTACTTATGTGAAGACATAGACCTACGATATCCATATGGATAAGAAATAATCTTTATTAAATTTAAGTCGACCCGTATTTTTGCCCTAGACGATATTCCTGTTAGTTCGGAAGTTATCAATATTTTCCCGAAGGTCCACATGGTTTCATAAGGGGACAACGAAATTTTTAAACACCGATATGGCCGATAAGCCGAGACACCCCAACCTTAAAATCGCCTCTTTAATATATATTTTAAGTTTCAGGCAAATCGGTTCATAAGGGTTGAGATACTTCCCTTGTCAGACACTCGTTTTGGCAAGCGATCTTCTGGCATTCTTTCTACATGCTCAAACCATCTAAGCTTGTTGCGCTCAATCTTGTTGTTTTGCGGTTCTGTTGACAGATTTGCTCGTATGGTGTCTTTTCGTATTCTGTCTCGTCGAGTTTTTCCTGATACACGGCATAAATACTTCATTTATGATGCTTGGATTCTGCTCTGATTTTTTTTATAAGCGCACAAGATTCGCAACCATATGTAAGAGTTGGTATATAAGTGGAGTTGTATACCGCTAGTTTAGTACCCGATGTAACTTATCTCTAACTAATAAAATTTTTGTTCAAACTATAGTTTAGATTAGCAATAGTAAATATCCTATCCTATAACTCTTTGCAACAAATTATTTATTGCCCGTTCTCGAAAGAGAATCCTATAATATGCCTCCGATCTTTTTTCTTTCCCGAGAAGTCAAAAGGTTTCTTGCAGATTTTAATATGCACAAGTCACCGGAGCCGAATGACATAACAGAGCATTGGTGCTGAAACAGTGCTTTTCAACGGTCCATTGGCAAACATTTTCCGCTCCTCATACCGCGCGGGAGGTCTTTCACTCATGCTGGAAGGTGGCCAATGTCCAGCCAATATCTAAAAAGGGTGCGGCTAATAACCTCGAAGATTTGCTCTGCGCAGCCCAAAGTGATGGCGAACATGGTTAATGACCATTTTGTAAAATACTTATTGTTAGAGACTAATTCACTTTTGAATGATCAACAGTATGGCTTTCGTAGCGAACGTTGGAGTCGGTCCATCCCCCATTTAGGTGAGAGTGAAGTGATTGCTCTAGATATTTGCGTTCGATAGTGTGTGGAACTCGTAGCTAAGCTTGTTGTAGCAAGTTTTCAAAACCCTTTGAAAGTTTTTGGTCTACTGGTCGTCTACTTAATTTTTTTGGTCTCATTTAATATAAAATCTCTGACCCCAAATGTATTGCACTGTGTTACCTGAACTGCATCACCCAGTTAAAAAACTACTTCACTGGCTGATTCTTATCATATCATACCTTCTACACCGAAACCATAACCTCCTATTTGAGAAACTCTGATATCAACAATATCTTGTAGTAAGTTGATATAAAAAAAATATATTCACCTGATTTTCAGACATATTTTTGGCTTATCTGAGTGGGAAACTGCGACACTGAACGTGTGATTCGCTCACATAGATATTTTAATCTAGACAAAAGGAACATTTAATTTAATTGGAAAGAGTTTTAGTTCAGTTTAATATGTAGGTATAAATAAATTAAGGGACATGATTTTATTTAACCCTCAAATGACTAAGGCTGCCAAATTTCAGTCATTTTTTCACCTTTTATATATTAAAGAGCACATATTGAATCAAGAGATTTGAATTCGTCTGTGCCAAATTTTGTATACCCTTTAAAATGTTTACAAAAAATTAAAAAAAAAAATCTTTCCCCCGCGATAAAGGATTTAAAACAAAATTACTGGGACGGTTCTTGATATTATTTAAATCCCCACCCACAAAACGGGCGTACCAAAAGCATGGCATTTTTAATACCTTTAGTCTAAATGCAGGGTTTTAAATTTCTTTCAATTTAAAAATGTGTTTAAAAGGTTTAAGCTTAATTAAATTTCTAAAAATTTCAGACATTTCTGGTATTCCCATACCGATTTGAAATACTCCAGTCAATAAGATTTTAAATGTCGTTTTATTTTGTTAGTAGGTAATTGTTTTATACACTCAAAAGAAAACCTCTGTCAAAAAATCTGTAAAATGACTTTCAATTTAGAATAACAAATTTTTAGCAGATTTTTCTGCTGAAATGAATATTTTAGCAGAATTCTCTGCTATTCAATTTCTGAAAACAACAGAAATTTTGCAGAACTTTTGCTGATTCTATCTGCTAAGTTTCACAAAGTTTTTGTGCAGATTTTCAGCAGATTATTTTGCTAATTTGACAGATATTTTTTGTTATATTTTTTTAAATGACGGTCTCGCAAAAATAAAAATCAAATGTCACTATCTAAAATTAAAGTAGACGAATATAAATAAGTAGCTCCCGCTTAAATGCATCACAAAATATGTCAGCTTTAATAATATATAATGCAAAAGAACACAAACAAAAAATTCATACAAAGATATTTTTTTCAGCTTGCCAGTTTGTTGGTGCTTTTCAAGAAGAGAAGTTCTTCAGTTCATGCACGCAAACCGTACATTGTACGGCGTTCAATACAAAATTCAAAACTACCCTTGTGTTTTGTTACTTTTTTTTTTAATTTGTTTTATGTGTGTGTTTTTTTATTTGAGTTAAAACACCTCAATTCAACCGAAAAAGTAGCATTTTTGACCTTACCCCTTTCGAATTTGATGAAACTTGGAATATAGTTGGACCCTTACAAAAAAATCATAGTGCCAAAATTTTGGACTTCTGGTAGTTTTTCTTCCCGAGATATGGGGTCTTGAAAATTGGCAAATTCGTATATATTTGACAAAAGTGTTCTGATATGGAGTTCACACTTGCTGTTTTGAAGTGTTTAAGAGTGAGATGTTTAAAAAAGTCTTTGTTCTGTGCCCATTACGTTTTTATTCTGTTACTGGTGTTTTGTTGAACAACTTGTTTAAGGTCGCTAGTGTGAATGCCATATGAGATAAATAAAGATAACTCGAAAAGTAATAACAATACAGTAGAGTTGTGTCGTTCACGAACGAACTAGTTCAATTGAACTATTCACTTAACTGAGCGGTTTATCTAGTTCGTTCATTTCAGCTCTTTTAGGTCTTTTCGTTCATTCAGCTCAATTGGTCATTACTTCATTTCGATCTTTCAGTTCGGTCGTTTAATTTTTTTTTTGTTAATTTTGTCATTAGACATGATCGAAATGATTCGACCACGAACTGTTGAACGAAAACCAAAATTGACCGATTTGAACTAGATGAACGACCAACAGACATGATCAAAATGATTCGTTCACAAACTGTTGAACGAAAAATCCAAAAGAGCGATTGAACTAGATGAACGAACTAGGTCTTTTATCAGAAATGAACGAGAATGAGCGCTCACTCAATTGAACGATTAAGCACAAGTCTACAATACAGGTCTCAGTCAGGTTGCAAACAATAGGTAATGAGACAGCCTTTAAAATTGCATTCCCCAAGATTTTTTATGAAAAAGGTCAAAGGTCATTGGTTTGAACCTTAATTTTTGGAGAGCTATATCTCAAAAAACGATATTTTTAAAATTTTGGAAAAAATATATGATATTAAGGGTCACCTATAGTATTTAAGTTTAAATTTTTAGGATGGAGACTTCATTGGAACTTTTAATATTAATAAAAACATATTGACGGGAAAGAAAAAGCGGTGTATTTTCCCTAAGAAAAAAAAATTGTTTTTTGTCTTTTCTAATTACAACAAATGTAATTAAATACCAAAAAATAAAATCATTCAGATTAATACTTCTATAAATACCATATTTAAAAATAACATATATAAAAAACTAAAGTTAGAAGTTTTTATTTTCTACCAATTACATGGATACACCCCTCCTCGTTTTCTAGCACTTCAGTCTTTATGTTTTTTGTTCACTTGATTTTTTACTTTTTCAGTTTTATTTTAGTTTTTATTGTAAATAATTTTCTTTTTCACTTTAGTTTTTTTAATTTTTAATTTCACATTAGTTCATTTAATTAATTTCACTTTAACTCGTCGCATTTAGAGATGTGAAAAAATGGACGTCTTTTTTAATGAAGCAATATTTTAACATTCCCAGCAAAACTTTGGTAATGGGTAGTGATTATATAACACATTACCAGGTAATGCATATAACTTATTTGTAGCATTATTTTATGATGTCTTACCAAACATTTGTTCCACAACGTATTATTTTCAAGTGAAAACTAATGCATTACTAATAATTTGCTACATAATGCATGATTATTGGAAAAAATGTATTTCATATTTATTATTTCTAAACATTAAATCATGGATGACTTATATTTGGTTACATTATGTATTATTTGAAAGTTTGAAATAATGCATTATTTATAAATGGATGCATAATGCATTACAATAACATAAAAAATAATTGTTTTTAAAAAAATTCATAAGTTTAAACTAAAGTTGGGCTCACGACAGGAAATTTCTAACGACACACACTCACGAGCATATTTTATCTACTTACACTCACTTACAATCACGTGAGTAAATTTAATACAAAATTACTTTTTCACTACTCGTAACACCTTATATATTATCTTCTGGTATGCTTTATTATTTCATTTCTCGTAACCTATAAAATATCATATATTTTACACCTTACTCGTATTCTTCGTTATAAATTTATGACTTATTTTATACCTTACTGGTATTCTTTGTGATAATGTGGATGCATTACTTTGAGTCTCATCGCCTGTTAAAATCATCAATGCTGCAATGTATAAAATAAGAGATCCTATACCTTATTTTATACCTTATTTGGTAATTTAAGTTTTGCTGGGTTGTTTCTACTTAAAATAAAATTGCCCAACTTTATTATATTTCTTGAAAAAAACTTTGAATGTAAAAAAAACAAAATTGTTCAACTTTAAAATAAACATGAATACAAATATTTGAATAGGATATTTTTCAAATTTTAAACGACTTTTGATGACAGCATATTAAATTTAAAGTGATCAATTTTAAATCAAAATTGAATGCAATTTTAAAACAAAAATGTTATGTAAAAATCAATAAAAAACAATATTAAAATTTAAATTATTTCCAAAAATATGTAGCATACTTAAAATAAACATGAACATTAGAGTGCCCAGAAAAAAAACTATTTTTTAGGTCTTACCCCCTAAATTTGTTCCTCTTAATGAAAAAAAATTTCGGTTTTTTTTTGTGGATTTATAAAATAAAATCTTAAGGTCGCGCTCGCGGCTTTTTTACGAAAATCTACGAATTTACGATTTTTAAATTATTTAAATGCTTTAAATTGATGAAGTAAAAAAAATTTCATCAAAAAGGAGAATTACGCTAAAAATAAGTATCGTCCATTCCATAAGATATTGCCCATTCCATGAGATATATCCCATTCTTTAAGAAATTTTACATAATGCCATG
This sequence comes from Pegoplata infirma, assembly GCA_963921195.1. NCBI lineage: Eukaryota > Metazoa > Arthropoda > Insecta > Diptera > Anthomyiidae > Pegoplata > Pegoplata infirma. The sequence continues at coordinate 99,837,223 of OY992536.1, forward strand.
AAATATTGCATGAAAACACCTTTAGGTACTGAAGATAGGTTGCTGATATTTTCAGAAAAAATGTTGGGGGGTAAAAGCTAAGGGGGGTCGGCCTTGCTTTCTACCCTTCTAGGAGGCCCCGTGAGGGCGGTAGGAGCGGATTTATAAAACAAAGTTATAAAAAAAACAAAAATTGTAAGGGGATCACCTTAAGGTTTAAAGATAGAGGGTAAGTGTGTTCTAAAAAAATGTTCGGGTTGAAAAACTAATGGGGGTCGGTCATACATTTGACTCCTCTAGAGGCACTCTTGGGAAAGTTATAGCGGTAGGAAAATTTTTTTATTTAAATGTTGTTTTCGTATGGAAGCTCCTATAGGGAGTCGAGATAGGGCTTAGGTATGTTTGTAAAAAAGGTTAGGGTGACAAAATCTTACATTTTACCCAGTTTTTGGCGACTCTGGGGCAGTTGTGGGGCCTTTTGTGAATTTTTACACCTACACGCCCAACAGAAAAAGCCCCACAACTGTCCAGGAGTCGACTAAAAAGAGGTAAAATGTGAGACCGACCCCCATTAATTTTCCATCCCAAACATTTTTTCCAAATATACCAAGGCCCTATCTCCAATTCCTAAGGGGGCTTCCATACAAGGATTACACCGATAAAACTGCTCCTACCTCTAACTATCTTAACTATCTTTTTTAATTCACCAATTTAAAGCATTTTAACAATTTAAATAATTTAAAAATCGTAACTTCGTAGATTTTCGTAAAAAAGCCGCGAGCGCGACCTTAAAATTCTATTTTAAAAATCCACAAAAAAAACGAAATTTTTTTTCATTAAAAGGAACAAATTTAGGGGGGTTAGACATAAAAAAAAAAAAAAAAAAAAAAATTTTCTTGGCACTCTAATGAACATATTTGATTTAAATATGGATTTTTCCCTCAGTGTAGTAATTTGACAAGTTTTTTTTGGTGTGTATACAAATTGTAGTCAATGGGTTAAGAAATTTCACTCCCTCAAAAATTAAGTCTTTGAATATTCTGGTTATGTTAGTATTTAAAGTGTTAATGATTTCAATTATCTCTTTTTTCTAAACTCATATAATATTGATTTGTTTAATAATGTTTAAGCATTTGTTTAATCAATTTACACCTTCTTTAATTGAATCTTTGAAGTGTCTTCAAATTATTTGCTTTATTTTGTTGATTGCCTTATAAATAATAAATAATTTTGCATTTTTTTTACAATGGAATTGGAATTTGAATTATAAAGCTAAATTTACAATGATAAAGTACTTGTTACCATAGAGTGAAGTGTACAAATATATAAATGATATACACTAAAAAAAACATTCATGTTATAAATGAATTGGATTCATTATTTTGGAGGAATTCAGAAGCTGATCATGCATATGAGGCATTCCACACCAAATGTCCCGCTACAGAAAAACATGTGTCCCGTAAATTTCTGAATAGGTTGTTTGGATAGCCCTATATGTAACTAAGAAAATTGCGTTTTTGGTTTTTCAAATTTTCGAAAACTGGGCTTAGGAGGCGTGGTCAAATATTGGAAAAATGGTAAAATTTGTGTCGAGTTGCCTTGATTAAATATTTATCACATTAATACGGAATGCACCACAATGTCAAAAATTTACGTTCTTATATAGTTTTGTATGAGCTATCGATTAAAATTTTTTGTTTTGGAAAATTTTCAGAACCCGTTCTGAAATTTTCCATTTTTTAAAAAAGTTAATTTATCAAAAATCCGGCCACTTTTATTTTTCTTTTTTATTTATTTTTTTAAAAGTTTAGATGTTTGTCCATCCCCACAAAAAAAAATCAGAAACACGTTCATCTTTTTTTTCGAGAAAATCGCATTTGAACTTTAAATTTCATAACAATTTTGTTATTTGCTTGAATTTCTTTGTTTTAAATTTGCGAATGAGTAATATTAATTGCATAAATATTCGTCATACGCTCTGTTGACACAAGAAAATACATGCAAATTACAAAATTGTTATGAAATTTAAAATTCAAATGCAATTTTCTCGAAAAAAACGAAAAATACATTTCTGATTTTTTTTGTGTGGATGGACAAACATCTAAACTTTAAAAAAAAAATTGAAAAAAAAGAAAAAAAAGTGGCCGGATTTTTGATAAATTGACTTTTTTAAAAAATGGAAAATTTCAGAACGGGTTCTGAAAATTTTTCTTGGAAAAAAATTTTATTCGATAGCCCATACGAAACTATATAAGAATGTAAATTTTTAAGATTGTGGTACATTTCGTTTTAATGTGATAAATATTTAATCAAGGCAACTCGCCACAAATTTCACCATTTTTCCAAGATTTGACCATGCCTCCTAAGCCCAGTTTTTGAAAAATTGAAAAACCGAAAACGCAATTTTCTAAGTTCCATATAGGGCTATCCATACAAGCTATTCAGAAGTTTGTGGTACACGTGTTTTTTTTCGCTGGACATTTGGTGTGGAATGCCTCATATTGGGAACAAATTTCATAAAATTTGCTTCATTAGATTTCATAGTTTCATGGAAAAATTTCGTTAAATTTGTTTTTAAAAATTTGTTGTTTTTTGTCACCAGTCGAGTCGCATCTGTTCAGTCTTTAGTAAACGCGCAAACTATTGACAAATAAAACAAGTAAGAAAATTATAGTCGGTCAAGACCGATCATATGATACCCTACTCCCGTTTTTTCCGGAAAATGACAACAGATTTTTGCTCTCCCCACACTGCACAGTGCCACATTTGGCCAATCTAGCACGACAAAAATCAAAAAAAAAAAGTTCCCCGATTTTTATGATTTGTTTGTATGTGTTATAAAACATTTATAATAACATGGAAATACTCATATAAGAACTATAATTCTATTCGTTATTAAGATGTGGGTGCATAAAGTTGCATCTTGTAAATTCCTGAAAGTAGTGTTCATTATTTCGCATTAATTAAGTCGATTTAAACTGTTGTAACTTTTTAACAAAAAAAGATATTTATACACTCTTTTTTGGTAATTTTAAAGGATATTTAAAGGCTTCAAGTTATATCTTTTCTTCTTTTTTTAAACAATTTTTTCTATTTTTTATTAAATTTTTAATATAATAAAAATTTTTGAAAAGAATATTATATATTTATTTTTTTTTGATGGAATATAACTTTTGTGTTTGGCCTCTATTGGTCGCCGGACTTTTTCAGACATATTGACCAATATACATAGTACTTATTTCAACGGCTAACTTTTGCGACCGTCTGCGACGCCGACTACAGTGAAGGCGATATTTAAACCTTGTTTTTACATATTTTTTAAACATATTTTTAAAAAGTGGGCGTGGCAGCTGTCTGACCGCCCCCTTTTTTTGTGATATTCTTTCTACAGTATTTGAGAGTATATACACCAAATTTAAAGAAATTACAACCAAAATTAAAAATTTTTTAAAAAGTGGGCGTGGCCGTTAACTGGCCTCCCATATTTTTCATAACGTTGTTTTTGAAGTCAAAACGAACATGTATGCCGAATTTCCAGTCAATATAAATAAAATTGGATTTTTGTCGTCCTAGATTGGCCAAATGTGGCACTGTGCACTGGTGAAAAATGAATTTCCCTAACCTGCTTGCATGTTTTCTTCCATACAAAAAGAAGAAGCATGATTTTTCAAAATGGCGTACTTGGATAGCCCCTGGTTTTGTAATAATTTTCTATTTTTACAGGATGCTTTTAAATAAATTCGTGAAGCTATAGCGGATCCTTCACTTCACGAAAAAGCGCAAGCAGCAGTCACTGGAGAAAATTGTAAAAAAAGGGTCAGTTGGTCGGTGGTAAATTAAATCTTACACAACATTTATTATATTAATAATAATTTATTTTGTGAAAATTTTAAATTTTACAAAAATTTAATAAAAAAATTATTTTAGCATAAATGTGGTAATTTTTCGCATTACTTTTAGTAACCTTTTCAAATAATTTTGGTATATTTCACCATATTTCTTTTGGCATATTTTTCGATTAAACAGAATTTTTTTTTCATAATTTTTCACATACGCGTTTTGGCTAAATTACACTCTAAACGCTTGTACACTTACTATTCTAAATTGGATAAATTTTTGTTGAATAGCACGCATTTTGTGTTAATTTAAGCACAAAATGCGTAAAATACTTTTAAACCAATTAAACACAGCAAATTATAAATATTATCCGTTAATTCAAATATTTTACACACAAATGTGTATATAAAATTGTCGAACAACATACACACACCTTAAATAACTAAAACGCCAGTTAAAAGTATAAGCTTCCGTAGCGTAGTGGTTAAGAAGTGTACTTTCAAATCGGAAAGTGGCGAGTTTGATGCTCGCTGGCGCCGAATGTTTTTTTTTTTATATTTATTCACCTCATTTTTATTTAAATTGACCACTAGTGGTCAATTTATTCAATTTACACATTCAGAGTAAAATTACCCAATTTATAGTAGGAGTCCAGTTTCCTACTATAAATTGGGTAAATTTCAAAAAATTTTGTAGTTTTAGCATATTTTTGGTTAAATTATGCCAGATTTTTGCTCACTCCGAAAACAATTTTTTTTTTTGCGTGTAGCTGCCACAAAAAAAGTTATTTGAAATCCTAATTTAATCATATTTCATCACTCAAAAAATTATGTTAGTAAAATCAACTAAAAATGTGAGTTAAAATAACTACTTTGTAAGTTATTTTGGGGTCAACTACTTTTTCAGTTAAATCAACTAACAATGTTAGTTATTTTAACTGACAAAAAACAACTGACTTACATATGTAGTAAAAACTACTTACATTTGTAGTCAAAACAACTAAAATGTAGTAAAAATAAAAGAATTAATAGCCTCTGTTCTGTCTTTCACAACTTTTTAATTCACATGAAAATTTCCGAATCACATGAAATCAAGTTTAGTGTTTTGTTGATCACGTTTTCATTTGAAGTTGAAATCGAATAATTTAAATTTAAAAAAATATAAGAAAAAAAATGCATTCGTTTTACTTTCACCAAATTTTAATTATGTGAAACAAAACGAAAAAGAAATTCGGATGTGAAATCTAAAACACCACAAAAATTCGGAAATTTTCATTTTTTATGTGAATAGCTTTTTTTGGAACAGCGGCCAATATATAATTTTTATTTTATCAAAACAGTTTTCAAAAAAAAATTGAAGACTAAATTTTTTTTTTAAAAAAAGTTGTAAAAAATAAAAAAAAACGAAAATTTTTATTTTTTGGAAAAAAACTTTGAAAATTTTTCAGAGATAAAAAAAATAAAATTAACTACTTTAAATAACTGTTACTACATCACAGTACTTTTTTGTTAGTTGTTCAAAAAAACGACTTAAAATAACTAACAGAAATAGTTGTTTGATATTTTTCATACAAAAACAACTGACTATGTAGTTGAAAACAACTAACTACTATAAAATATACAAACAACATGTAGTAACTTACATAATTTTCTGAGTGTAATGTAAATAGTGTATTATGTATTTAACGGATTATGTACAATATATGTATATTGTTTACTTTTTTAGAATACCGGTTTTATGTTTTTATTTACTCTACTTATTTTGTTTATTGGGTAATAAACAAAATGTTACTATGAAATTTTTAAATTTGCTACCGTTTTTTATTTCGTATTTACGTAAGACTTAAATTTTTTTTATTAAAATTTATTGTTGCTTAACCCTTTCGCTGCCCTTATATACTACAGTTTACACATCTTTCAAAAATCATTTTAAATTAACCCTACAACATTTTTATGTTTTTTTTAGACAAGAATGATCATTAAATGTTTATATTTACGAGAGATGTGTTCGGAAAAATATTTTTTTCGAAATTTTTCAAATAACGTAAAAAAAATTCAAAAACAAAAGATGAAAAATTCTCAAAAATGAAATAAAGATCGCATAAGATTTCTGAAAAGCAGGTTTGTGTAAAATTTTTTTATACAAAAAAATACAAAATTCAGTTTTTGAAAAAAATCTTTACTCGTTTGGAAGATATAAGAAATTCAATTTTTGAAAAAATCTTAACACGTTAGGGAGATATTGCATGTAAATGCTTTACGTTTGGTTGCATTTATTTTCGATAGAGGGCGCAGTATAACAACGAAATTAACAAAAAAAAAGTTTTTAGTTACTCTAAGCATAGATTTACATTTTCAAAAAACTTGGTAATGAAAACTAGCAAAAAAAAAACGGTAGTGAATGGGTTAATAAAGGTGGAAGATGTAATAAAACTAGAGTTTGCAAAACGATTAAAATCGTAATCGTAATCGCGATTAATCGCACCAATTAATCGTAATCGTAATCGACAAAAAAATCATGCGATTACGATTAATAATTTTCTATGAAATACACTGTTTTTATAACGAAAATTTTAATATTTAAAATTATTTTTCAAAAAAAACTAAATTACTCTTAAAAACGATTACTTTCGAAACAATTTCAAACAAAATATACTCAAAAGGCTTTGGTCGGATTTGGACGAAAAATTTGGACATGAAATTAAAAAAAAAAAAACGTAATTTTTTATACTTTTACCGCTGCCCAGGAATTTTTTTTGTAACAAATTCCTGGTTCAATCGATTCTTGAATATATTCTACGTTAATCACAGCAAAATTTTCTATTTAAAATTATTTGTCCAAAACCCACTTGCTCTTAAAAACGATTGCTTTCGGGACAATTTCAAACAACGATCATTGATTCTGGAATGTTAAGTAGAATCGGTTGCATGTTAAAATGATGCATTCTGGAACAGATTATTTGCAACAGAAAATTTTGCTGGGTGGTTGCCGACTAATGATGCCTTGTAAAATTTTTTAATAAATTTCCTCGCAATTACTGGTCATCGGCAGGTATTCCGACACGACCTCACAGAAATTTTGATAAACTGGACGCTGCTTTTGAAAAAAAAATACCTACCCAAAGAGCGAATCCAAGTCACAGTTTAGATTACTCTTTATTAGCACAGATAAAGAGCTAATAAGACGCAGTAAAATCATGTGTCTTTTCAGTGCTGATTGAAACACACTTTGTAGAGTTTATTTAAACGCAATAAAGATGTAAGAAAATCTAGTATTTTTCTCCAAAAATCTTTTTGATGTTAAAGATGTCAAAAATTAAAGTATGTGTAAAATTTTATTAACAAAGAATTTTAATTATAAGTTTTAAAAAATGTCTTAACAATAAATTCTCAAGGGCGCTAGAGTGTTCTTTCGATGCGCAATGATATACTAAAAACGAGACTGTGGTTTCAAAATCTCGAATTATTTTTACTAGGAAAGTTCGAAAGGTTTTAATTTTATTTCTTAAAAATAATAATTTATGTATTTTCGTACATTCTAAAATGAAAATTCCCCAAGGGTTTTTTTAAAAGCAACTCAAATTATTTAAAAAGTTCGATTAATCGTAATCGCGATTAACGGCAATTTTTTTAATCGTAATCGCGATTATGAAATATCTCGATTATTTGCAAACTCTAAATAAAACAAAGAGTTATAGATAAGATAGTTTATTAAGCATCGTAGTTTTTGCTTTTTAGGGAATTTTCGTGATATATCTGAAAATATATTACATTTATCTAAGACGTCAATGAATGAAATAAAATAATCAGAACGAGTATAACATTACTTAGAAAAATAGTTATTAATTATGAAATTATTTTATAAAACTACACAAACACCAAAAAGTTTTCTATAATTTAAAAAATGAAAATTAATTTAAATTTTGTATTATTTAAAAGTGATTTGTTAGTGATAGCCCAGATTTCGTCTATGTTGCTCTATCTCTTTTATTAAACGACATTATTGCAAATAAATAAAATAAATATTAAGAAAAATTTTAAACAAAAATTAAGTTTTTGAAATTTTTGATGGTGATCTTTAGATTGCGTGTCTATTTTTGCATAGTCTATTTTGATCTAACTCTTATAATTATAGAGATAATGGCAAATAAAGATTTTTTGATAAATTACACGTGACTAGATTTTTAAAAATTTTTTATAGTGATTCCTATTTTTTTGTCTATTTTTCTCTACCTCTTTTATTTGCAAAGGTAATGGAAAATTGAGATTTTTTTTAAATTTTTGATGGTGATCAGTGATCACTAAAGTTTTTTAGAAAAATTTCATAAAAAAAACAGATCTTCGAAATATTTATCCCCAGATTTTGTCTTTTTCTCTCTAACTCCTATATTCAAGGAAATAATGACAAATAAAGATTTTTAGAAAATTTTATACAAAAAAAGATTGTTGAAATTTTTGATGGTGATCCCCAGGTTTCGTCTATTTTGCTCTAACTCTTTTATTTAAGGAGATCATGGCAAATAAAGATTTTTTTATAAAAATTTCATACTAAAATAGATTTTAATTTCATAAAAAACTGATTTTTTATTGTAATTCCCAGATTTCGTCAATTTTGCTTTGACTTTTTTATTAAGGGAGATAATGGCAATTTAAGATTTTTTGAAAAAACTTTCAATTGCGATTCCCAAATTTCGTAAAGTAAACTCATATATCTAAGGAGATAATGGCAAACAAAAATTTTAAGAAAAATTTCATACAAAAATTGATCTTCAAAATTTTTGATGGTGATCACCACATTTTGCCTTTTTTCTCTAACTTTTCTATTTAAGGAGATAATGACAAACGATGATTTAGTTATAGTTGTTAATTTTGCAATTATTATGTGAAACTACACAAACGCCAAAAAGTATTTCGATTGTTCAAAAGTGATTTGTTAGTGATCCCCAGATTTTATCTATTTTGCTCTTAATATTTTATTTAAGGAGATAATGGCAAACAAAGGTTTTATACAAATTTCATATAAAAATTGGTATTTGATATTTTCGATGGTGATCCTAAGGTTTCGTCTATTTTGTTCTAACTCTTATATTTAAGGAGATAATTGCAAAAAAATATTTCTAGAAAAATTTCATACAAAAATTGATTTTTAAAATGTTTGATGGTGACCGCAGAATATGTCTATTTTGCTCTAATTCTTTTATTTAAAGAGATAATGGCAAATAAAATTGAAAATCGACTTTAAATTCTATTTCCATACAAACTGTTTTTGTTTTTTAAAATCGACTTTAAAGAATGGATGGGAAATTTAAAATAAAACTTTTGTTAAAATAGACTTTTTGTTTTTCTTTGGTACGGGCCAAACTTTTTAAGAAAATTTCCATACAAAAATAGGTTTTAATTTTACACAAAAATAGATTTTTGAAATTTTTGATGGTAAGTGCCAGATTTTGTCTATTTAGCTTTAGTGGCAAATAAAGACTTTAATAAAAATTTCATACAAAATTGGATTTTTGAAACTTTGGAAGGTGATTTTCAGATTTTGTATATTTTGCTCTAACACTTTTATTTAATAGGATAATGGCAAATTGAGATTTTCGATGGTGATCCCAGATTTCGTCAAAGAAACTCATGCATTTAAAGAGATAATTGCAAATAAAAATTGTAGGCAAAACTTCATACAAAAATTGATTTTTGAAATTGTTGGTGGTGATCCCCAGACTTCTATTTTGCTCTAACTTTCATGTTCACGGAGATAATGACAAATAAAGATTTTTAGAAAATTTTATACAAAAAAAGACTTTTGAAATTTTTGATGGTGATCCCCAGGTTTCGTCTATAAAATAGATTTTTCATGGTTATTCTTAGACTTGGTCTATTTTGACTCTTTTATTTAAGGAGATAATGGCAATTAAAGATTTTTAGAAAAAATGTTCAATGGTGATCCCCAGATTCCATCATATAAACTAATATATCTAAGGAGATAACGACAAATAAAAATTTTAAGAAAAATTTCATACACAAATTGAACCTTGCAATTTTTGATGGTGATCACCCGATTTTGCTCTAAATTGTCTATTTATGGAGATAATGACAAACAAAGATTTAGTTAAAGTTTTTAATTTTGCAATTATTATGTAAAACTACACAAACACCAAAAAGTATTTATATTGTTTTAAAGTGCTTTGTTAGTGATCACCAGTTTTTGTCTATTTTGCTCTTACTATTTTATTTAAGGGGATAATGGCAAACAAAGGTTTTATAAAAATTTCATATAAAAATAGGTATTTGAAATTTTTGATGGTGATCCTAAGGTGTCGTCTATTTTGCTCTAACTCTTTTATTTAAGGAGATAATTGCAAAAAACGATTTCTAGAAAAATTTAATACAAAAATAGATTTTTTTGATGGTGATCCCAGAATATGTCTGTTTTGCTCTAACTCTTTTATTTAAAGAGATATTGGCAAATAAACAGCCTTACCATAAATATAAAATCGACTTTAAATTCTATTTCCACACAAATTGTTTTTTAAGATCGACTTCAAAAAATGTAGGGGAAATTTAAAATAAAACTTTTGTTAAAATAGACTTTTTGTTTTTCTTTGGATTTTAAGAAAATTTACACAAATATAGATTTTTGAAAATGTTGATGGTGATTCCCATATTTTGTTTATTTTGCTTTAACTTTCTTTTTTAGGAAGATAATGGTAAATGAAGATTTTAATAAAAATTTCATACGAAATTTGATTTATTAAATTTTTGACGGTGATCTCCAGATTTTGTATATTTTGCTCTTACACTTTTTTAAGAGCATAATGGCAAATAAAGATTTTAAGAAAATATTTTTGATGGTGATCCCCAGATTTCGTCAAATAAACTCATATATTTAAGAAGATAATTGCAAAGAAAAATTTTAAGAAAAATTTACAAAAATTGATTTTTGAATATATATTATATTCAAGGAGATAATGACAAATAAAGATTTTCAGAAAAATTTCATACAAAAAAGATTTTTGAAATTTTAGATTGTTATCCTCAGGTTTTGTCTATTTTGCTTTTACTCTTTTATTTTAGGAGATAATTGCAAATAAAGATTTCTAGAAAAATTGCATAAAAACTGGATTTTAAAAATTTTTGATAGTGATCCCAGATATTGTCTATTTTGCTCTAACTCTTTTATTAATACAAAAATAGATTTTTTTGTTGTTATTCTCAGATTTTGTTTATTTTGCTTTGACTCTTTTATTTAAAGAGAATGGCAATTAAAGAGTTTTAGAAAAAAAAATGTTCAATGGTGATTTCGTCAAATCAACTAATAAAAAGATAATGACAAATACAAATTTTAAGAAAAAATTAATACAAAAATTGATCTTTGAAATGTTTGATGATGATCACCACATTTTGCCTATTTTGCTCTAACTTTTTGTTAAAGTTGGTAATTTTGCAACTATTATGTAAAACTACACAAACACCAAAAAGTATTTCTATTGTTTAAAAGTGATTTGTTAGTGAACCCCTGATTTTTTCTATTTTGCTCTTACTTTTTTATTTAAGGAGATAATGGCAAATAAAGACTTTAATAAAAATTTCATACAAATTTTTGACTATGATCTCCAGATTTTGTATATTTTTCTCTAACTTTTTAATTTAAGAGGATAATGGCAACTAAAGATTTTTAAAAAAACTTTCAATGGTGATCCTTAGTTTTCGTCACATTAACTGACATATTTAAGGAGATTATTGCAAATAAAAATTTGAAGAAAAATTTCATACAAAAATTGATTTTTGAAATTTTTTATGGTGATACCAGACTTTGTATATTTTGCTTTAACTCTTATATTTAAGGAAAAAATGACAAATAAAGATTTTTAGAAAATTTTACTTTTGAAATTTTTGATGGTGATCCCCAGGTTTCGTCTATTTTGCTCCTACTCTTTTATTTAAGAAGATAATTGCAAATAAAGATTTGTAGAAAAATTTCATACAAAAAATAGATTTTAAAAATTTTTGATGGTGATCCCAGATTTTGTCTATTTTGCTCTAACTCTTTTATTTAAGGAGATCATGGCAAATAAAGATTTTTAGAAAAATTTCGTACATTAATGATTTTATTTTTATACGAAAATATAATTTTTATGGTTATTCCCAGATTTCGTCTATTTTGCTGTGACTCCTTTATTTAAGGAGATAATGGCAATTAAAGATTTTTAGAAAAAATGTTTAATGGTGATCTTTAGATATCGCCAAATAAACTTATATATCTAAGGATATAATACAAATTAAAATTTTAAGAAAGATTTCGCACAAAAACTGATCTTTGAAATTTTTGATGGTGATCATCACATTTCGCCATTTTTATCTAACTTTTCTATTTATGGAGATAATGACAAACAAAGATTTAGTTATAGTTGTTAATTTTGCAATTATTATGTAAAACTACACAAACGCCAAAAAGTATTTCTATTGTTTAAAAGTGATTTGCTAGTGATCCCCAGATTTTGTCTATTTTGCTCTTAATATTTTATTTAAGGAGATAATGGCAAACAAAGGTTTTATACTAATTTCATATAAAAAAAGGTATTTGAAATTTTCGAAGGTGATCCTTAGGTTTCGTCTATCTAAAAATATTTCTAGAAAAATTTCGTACAAAAATAGATTTTTAAAATGTTTGATGGTGACCCCAGAATATGTCTATTATGCTCTAACTCTTTTATCTAAGGAGATAATGGCAAATAAACAGCCTTACCATAAATTGAAAATCGACTTTAAATTCTATTTCCATAAAAACTGTTTTTGTTTTTTAAAATCGACTTTAAAAAATGTATGGGAAATTTTAAATTTAAAATAAAACTTTTTTACGAGCCAAAGTTTTTAAGAAAATTTCCATACAAAAATAGGTTTAATTTTACACAGTGCCAGATTTTGTCTATTTTGCTTTAACGCTTTTATTTAGGGAGATAGTGGCAAATAAAGACTTTAATAAAGATTTCATACAAAATTAGATTTTTGAAATTCAGATTTTGTATATTTTGCTCTTACACTTTTATTGAAGAGCATAACGGCAAAAAAGATTTTAAGAAAATATTTTCGATGGTTATCCCCAGATTTCGTCAAATAAACTAATATATTTAAGAAGATAATAGCAAAGAAAAATTTTAAGAAAAATCTTAAGAAATATTTACAAAAATTGATTTTTGAAATTTTTAATGGTGATCCCCATGTTTTGTTTATTTCGCTCTAACTCTTACATTCAAGGAGATAATGACAGATTTTAAGAAAAATTTCATACAAAAAAAGACTTTTGAAATTTTAGATTGTTATCCTCAGGCTTTGTCTATTTTGCTTTTACTATTTTATTTAAGGAGATAATGGCAAATAAAAACTTCAATAAAAATGTTGACGTTGATCTCCAGATTTTGTATAATTTTCTCTAACACTTTAATTTAAGAGGATAATGGCAAGCAAAGATTTTTAGAAAATACACTCAAAATAATCACTCTGTTAAATTACAGAGATACTCTGCTAAGCCAGCAGAAAATACCATAGATTTCCAACCAGCAAGATTTTTTGTTGTTTTACGAAGAAAACTCTGTAAAATGGTTTGGACAAAAAAAAATCTGTAAAATTACATAGTTTTTAGTAAAATATTAGTTAAATGGGATCACATTTTTACAAAGAAGTACTCTGTAAATTTACATATATTTGTAAACAATCTGTAAAACTATTTCGATAAAAAAACTGAAAATTTACAGAATTATCTGTAAAATGTTGGTATGTGACTAGAAGTTTTTTAAAAAAACTTCTGAAAATTTGCAAAGTTTTTGTTAAATTTATTTGATTTCAAACTTGAAAACATGAAATAATTGGGAACAAAAATAACATCCATATTTATAATAAAAAAACTTCTTTTGTCATTCCAACGGCGTTTTTAATTTTGTTTTAGGGTGATTCCATGTCAAACCGCACAGAAAACTGTCATTTTCGGATTTGTCACCTCCGATTTTAATGAAATTCGCAAAAAAAATATTCCACATGCGTTGTTTCCATAAAATGATTACCTTACAAGCTCCAAAAATTTTTAGTTTTCGAAATATGGCGTCTTGAAAATTGGCAAAAACGTAAAATTTTCAATAAGGTGCACATACAAAGTCACCCATAACTTTAAAACTATAAAACCCACAATTACCAAATAGGTACCATTTGAAAGCTAAAAGGATTACCTTAAAAGTGACATGCACAATTTTTTCTTGTAATGAAAGTCAAAGGTCATATTTCAATGTCTAATGTTCAAAGACCTATATCTCAAAATCCGATATTTTTAAAATTCTCAAAAAAATACATGATAACAATCAAGTCTTTCCCTACATTTGTATCAAAATTTCAGGGTGGACACTCATATGGTTCCAAAGTTTCAGAGGAAAACGTGCTCGAAGGCAAGGATTTTTCTACGAGTTCATATGAAAAATATTGCACAAACAAAACAATATACATAGTCGTAAACAAAGGTGCTGGCCTAGAACAAGGCCTAATACTTTTTATGCATTTTGAGTTATATTGTAGGGGTTTTCTTGTTCTTTTACAAGGAAAGTCCTTGAAAGTGAACATACCTGATTTTTTTGAAATTTATACACAAGCTAGAAAAAATAAATATAAAATCAACCAGTCTGAGCTTGTCGGCCTAAATTCATGTTAAACGGGGTTAAAAATGACCCATTTTCAGTTATTTTTAAGTTTAGGTACCTTATATTGATGCCACATATAACAGATCGGTTTCATTCGAAACCTAAATTCTTCCAAAGTAGGGAAATAGGAATGGGGTAGGGGAACCGTATGTTCACAGCAGAATAAAGCTCATAAACAAGAATATAATAAAGCATAAAAATGGTTTTGAAATGAAAACACTAATGTTTCGAACTTCTTTGAATTTTTGCCTTATTTTAATTTGGACACACTAATAAAAATATTTTTTTTTTAAATTTGGATAAAACCCGACCTGTAAGAAAAACTTCCAATAAAAAATTCATGTGATTGCTTAATTTAAATAGAAAATAGTACCAGCAATGAATTGTTTTACAAAAACTATATAGGTTAACAAAAACTATACATTTTTAACAAAAACAATTATGCAACAAATAAAATGTCTCAAACAGACACCAACAATTTTTTTTTAAATGAAACGGATCTGACATATGAAGCGTCAATGTACTTAAAAGTTAAAATTACTAAAAATCGGTAGTTTTTGACTCCCATTTAACCCTTAAAAACTAAATTAAGGCCAATAAGCTCAGACAGGTCGATGTTAGATATTTGTTGTCTTTCATGGGCATAAATTTCAAAGAAATTACGTATGTTCACTTTGAAGATTTTCCTTGTAAGAAAACAAGAAAACCCTACGATAAAATTCAGTTTTGATAGTGAAATTAAATTCAGGAGGTCAAAATATTATAAAATAATGGGTTCAGTTTTTAGGTCCGTCCCATTGTTTGTTTACTGCTATGCTATTTCGTGTGTGTAAGCTTTTGCATATAAACTCGTAGAGAAAATCTTCGAGCACGTTTTCCTCTGTATTTTTGGAGTGTCCACCCTGAAATTTTGATACAAATGTAGGGAAAGACTTGATTGTTGTCATATATTTTTTTGAGAATTTTAAAATTATCGGATTTTGAGTTATAGGTCTTTGAACATTAGACCTTGAAATATGACCTTTGACCTTTCATTACAAGAAAAAATTGTGCATGTCACTTTTAAGGTAATTCTTTTAGCTTTCAAATGGTACCTATTTGGTAATTGTGGGTTTTATAGTTTTAAAGTTATGGGTGACTTTGTATGTGCACCTTATTGAAAATTTGACGTTTTTGCCAATTTTTAAGCCACCATATTTCGAAAACCGAAATGTTTTGGAGCCAGAAAGGTAATGATTTTAGGAACACTATCCATTTGCAATATATTTGGCAAATTTTATTTAAATCGAAGGCGACAAATCCGAATGCTGTGTGGTTTGAGCTGGATTTGCCCTTTACCTACGTGCATGAACTCCACAACTTCTCTGCTTCAAAAACATTAATAGTCTGACAAGCCATCAAAATTATTCTTTGCGTATTAAAGCTCACATATTTAGTGACGCATTTAAGCGTAGATATTCACCGAGGTTTTTATAAATTAATAAATGACGATTTAAATGTGAAAATTGTAGTATTTTATAAACTTCGAGAAAAAACTAAAAATTAAATGAGCCTGATTAAATGCATTTCCCAATTTAAAGGTGCACACGCGAAACGTTATTTTTTAATTTCTTGTTAAAATTCACTTTTTAAGTGGCAACTATAAGAATTCTTATTCATTTTCTTCGATTGTAATGTGCAAGAAGCATGGCTAAGTAATAACTTGACACAAAATAAAGGCAACTGCCATCATTTAAATTCGCCCGCTTAAATGTTTCGCACGCGAATGTTTAACTTTGTAGAAATTATTTATAAACTCGCTAGATGTTCTCACGTTTTTTTTTTTTCATAAATTTCTCATTTTCAGTGCCACATTTAAGCGGATTCATTCTAATAAACACTTTTATAAAATTTAAGATAAATCGTTTATGATTGCCTTGACTTTCTTACATATTTTTTTAATGCGTTTGATATTGCTTTTACATAACGGTCACTATTTGATTCCAGATTAATTTCTCCTTCCTTAATGTGTAAGTAGTGTTGACAATTGGGAAATGCCATCGTATAAATTTTCCCGCTTTAATGCTTCCAAATTTTAAATTCAATTTTATTTTTGTGAAATTTAAAAAACCTCCAATTTACAACACATCCTCGTAAAATTTACAGCTTTAATTGTAATTTAAGAAGCTTTTTAAAGAGGGGTTGAAATATTTGGAAGTTTTTTGAAGAGATTTTTATTTGGAAACTGTATTACAGAGCAATAAGTATTTTGGTTACGAGAGTATTTTTCAAAAATCTGTATTTTAACAAAAAACTCTGTTTATTATCTGCACTCAAAGAATTATGTAGGTAAATTCCAGTGAATATTCACTTAAAACAAATGAAATTTTATTTAAAAACCATTCCACTGTTTTTTCATTTAAAATAAAAACACATTACAGTCAATTTTAAATGTTAATTTAATGACTAACCAAAACATTAAAAAACTAGTGAATATTCAGTTATTTTGTATTGAAAAACAGTAAAACTATAGAAGAAATTTTTTACTGCAGAAATTAAATGTAACAGAAAATTCGTTTTTAATACAGTAAATTATTTTTTTTAAACTACAGAAACAGTAAAAAAATTAAATCCTTTATAAAATAAGTGATTTTTCTTTTAAAATGACTTTACTGATTACTTTTTAAAATAACCTACAAACAGTTAATGACATAATTTTCTTAGTGTGTAAAATATAGATTACAAAGTAAAAATTAAAATTACAGATAAAACTTAGTTTTTCGGTCACAAGAAAATACAAAGTATTTTCTCAAAATCTGTATTTCGGCAGATAACTTTGTCAAATATCTGTCATATTGAGATTACAGTCATTTTACAGAGTATTTAACAGAGTAATTATTTTGAGTGTACTTTCGATGGCTATCTCCAAATTTCGTCAAAAAAACCTAATACATATTTAAAAAGTTAAATGCAAATAAAAATTTTAATAAAATTTTCAAACAAAAATTGATTTCTGAAATTTTTTTTGGTGATCCCAGACTTTCTATTTTGCTCTAACTCTTATATTAAAGGAATTAATGACAAATAAAGATTTTTAGAAAATTTTACTTTTGAAATTTTGTGGTGGTGATCCCCAGGTTTCGTCTATTTTGCTCTTACTCTTTTATTTAAGGAGATAATTGCAAATAAAGATTTGTAGAAAAATTTCATATAAAAAATAGATTTTTAAAATTGTTGATAGTGATCCCAGATTTTGTCTATTTTGCTCTAACTCTTTTATTTAAGGAGATAATGGCAAACAAAGATTTTATTAAAAATTTCATACAAAAATAGATTTTAATTTATAAAAAAAAATTTATTTTAACTCTTGTTTTTAAGGAGATAATGACAAATAAATATTTTATAACAATTTTATACAAAAAAGGCTTTTAATTTTTTTGATGGTGATCCCCAGGTTTTGCTTTATTTTGCTCTCACTTTTTTATTTCAGAAGATTATTGCAAGTAAAGATTTCTACAAAAAAATTTATCCAAAACAGGTGTTTGAAATTTTTAATAGTGATCCCAAATTTTGTATATTTTGCTGTAACTCTTTTATTTAAGGAGAAGATTTTTAGAAAAAATTCATACAAAAATAGACTTTTTTATTTAAGTAGATAAGAGATAATAACAATGGTATAAGCGTTTTTTAAAAACAAAGTTTGACATCACTTTTATCTCGACATAATCCACATTCCACAAATCTGGCAACACTTTGTTATTACGATTGTCACGCATTTGTGGAATTTGACTTCGGCTTAGTCCTTCATTGGAATTGGTTGTTTTTGTTTATTTAAAATATAGACCTAGTTTGTTTAGTAGTTCAATTTTTGTTTTCATCAAAAACTGTCAAAAACTAAAAAGTTGAAAGAAAGTATGAAGTGAGGTTGAGATTGCTAGAAATAGAATTGTACACTCATAGAAATATCTTAGTAGAAAAATTAGTAAACCCATTGTAGATCAAGTTTTACAGAATAATGCCGTATTCAACAAAAATTAATGTTGATATCGTTGAATGATCAGTATACTTGTTCCAACTATTACAATGGCCTTTACAGAATTCAATAGATGAAACAAAAAAGAAAAAACAACCCTGTTCGTTCGTTTTTTTTTTATTATAACGAGTGAACGAGTGAGTTGGTAGCAATGTGAAATGTCTCTTATAAAATTATTTAATGTGTTTGTTTCTTATAAAATTATTTAATATTAGAAAAATAAATGAAAATAGGATCTGATCTGTAAATATTTGGTAAGTAATAAATTACATTGATAACTTTATGTATTCATACTATATTAAATAAAACGTTTTTTGTTTTCTTTTAGGATTTTGTTTTGGTATCATCAGATAATTAAAGAATGGCTAATGGGTGCATAACATGAATAAACGAAGTGTGTGTGAAAATCTTCAAATATTGCTGCTTAAAAAGCCGGAAATAAAAAAATATTGTGATTTATACTTAATAAAAGAATATTTACAAATAACAACAAGCTTTTTTTTTAATAATAAAATTTCTTATATTAACAAAAATATGAGTTGAATTTACATAAAATACGAGTTGATTAACAAAAAAACGAGTTGATCAACTTTTACAAAAACTGACAACAATTTTTATTGAAATCAACACTTAAAAAATTATGTTAGTAAAATCAACTGAAAATGTCAGTTAAAATAACTACTTTGTAAGTTGTTTTGGGGTCAACTACTTTTTCAGTTAAATCAACTAACAATGTTAGTTATTTTAACTGACAAAAAACAACTGACTTATGTAGTAAAAACTACTTACATTTGTAGTCAAAACAACTAAAATGTAGTAAAAATAAAAAAATCAATATATCATTTTTTTTTTCAAAATATTTTTCAGAAAAAAAAATTGAAGACCAAATTTTTTCCAAGTTTTTTTTTTTAAAAAAAGTTGTGAAAAATAAAAATAACGATTTTTTTTTTTTTTTGGAAAAAAACTTTAAAACTTTTCAGAATAAAATAAATAAAATTAACTACTTTAAATAACTGTTACTACATCACAGTACTTTTTTGTTAGTTGTTCAAAAAAACGACTTAAACTAACTAACAGAAATAGTTGTTTGATATTTTTCATGCAAAAACAACTGACTTTGTAGTTGAAAACAACTAACTACTGTAAAATATACAAATAACTAACATGTAGTAACTTACATAATTTTCTGAGTGAACATAAATATTTGTAGGGTCAAAATCAACAATGATTTCTGTTGAATTTACAACGATTTTCTTTGGGAATACAATGATTTTTGGTTGAGTGTAGTGTTGGAAACTATATGAAAAACAGTTCGCACCAACAAGACAAACCGACATTTAAAATCCTACTGATGATAACACTAACTGGGGTGTTTGAAACCGGTATGGAAAATACCAGAAATGTCGATCATTTTTAGAAATTCAATTTTTCTTCTGCATTTTTTCAACTTGAACCCTTATAACAGATATAATTAGAGCCCGTGCTCGATCTGTACTTACAGAAAAAATCAAATAAAATTTCAAAAATCTTACAAAATTTAAAGAAAAATTAAAAGTTCAGCAAAATTTTACAATTGTTTTTTGCTTTATCCGGACGAAATCTTAAGTTTAGCCAAATTTTAAAGCTTTTTTGTCGCATTTTTTTTGTACGAAAGGAAATATGAAGAGCAAATAAATCACGTAAACTCACACAAAAAATTCGACTCATGCACGCACACTCACGCAATTCTTTTTAACACTCACTCACAATTGAGTAAAATTGAGTTCAGTCTCACTCACGCGTGAATCACGTGAACCACACTCTAACCTGCTCATGTGCCCATGAGCACCCATCGGTGCGCATTTCGGAGCTGATAACGGGAAAAACTATAAAAAAAATTTAGGAGGGTACTTATAGTCCTCTACAAGCGGTCTTAGTTCGCAGTTTTCGGAAAAAAAGCTTATTGAGAAAAAAATTCCAAAAATATTTAGCTAATCAATTTTGATTCATGGAAGTCCTGAAGTTTGGCATATATATTGGGTATTTACCTGGCCAGGTGGTCGATTCTGGTTCTGTGAAAAACGTATGAATGAAAAAATATGTCAGTTTACTTCATTGAAAACTAATAGGCAAAGTGACATTATTTTTTCAGTGATAAATTTATCACAGAAACAGAATTGGCCCTCAGGTTGGTATTTCAATCCAGCGATATCGGTCCAGTGATTCAAAAGTTATGAGCAAAAGACTGAATTCCGGCAAGGTTTTTTCATGAATTTACGGGATAAAAAACTCACTAACTTTCTCAAGGCAATTCTGAGCATTATGTAGCTTGGCATATATATTTATCGTTCCCCTGGCCTTGTTCCTATTGAATTTCAGTCAAATCCGTGCAGTGGTTCAAAAGTTATTAGCAAAACCGTGAATTTCAGATTAGTTTCACCTTATATTCACGTGTTGAAAACCCGTTTAACATGTTTTAAAAACATTGGTAAGTCACAAGAATATTTTACAACGTATTTTTGTCACTCAAAAATATATTTACACTAAAAAAAATACACTCAAAAAAATTTTACACTAAGCAAAAAAGTAGTAAATTATTTTTTTTTTTAATTACTTTTTTTTACACAAAATAATATATTTTTTATCAAAAATTTTATTTTTGCACTTAAAAGGGCATTGTGGAGGGTATTCATAAATTCGGCTAAGTCGAATTTAACCTTTCTACTTGTTTATTTATCAATTTGTTTTAAAAACAACTCTGTGAACCTGTAAATTTGATTTTTACAATAGTCATTTTAAATCAAATTCCTCCCTATTATTACCTACCTTTTTTTTTATGTTACAGATTTTTGGAAGATTACACTGTGCTACAAAAAACACATATACTTTTCAAATGAGCTTGTGAAGTTTGTAGGTCTCGTCGAAGAGATCACAAATTTTAAAGTTGTTGTCAAAAAACGTTTTTTTTGTGACTTTTCTCACTAAACCACGTGTAACTTAGAAACTTTTCAAACGATTTTCAATTCTTTAACAGTTTTGGATAGAAGAAAAATAGGGCTTTTCATGTGTGTGAATCGGTCTACTCATAGAAGAAAGATATGAATTGATTTTTTCAACAATATCTAATTTTTTTGTTATTTTTTGAAAATTTTTTGAGTTTATCGATTTTTTTCTGCTATCGTTCGTTTAACAACCTTTATATTTATAAATGTATTCTTAAAAAAAAATTAATTCTGAATACGATGAGCTATATCCTGAACAAATCGGATAACTATTGACAGAGTTGTGGTAATTTTTCTAAAAAGGAAAATTAAAATTTTGCATGAAATCGCCGTTCGGACAACCCAGGCAAAAAAATAAAAAATTAAACATACATAATGGGAGGTCGCATATAATTATTTTAAAGGTTTTTGGCCCTCTGAATTCGAATTTGGCTTTTAAATTGCTCTATCTCATTAAGTTTATGATATATCAGTTTATATTAAATATCTCAAAAACCTGACGCGATAGAACAATTTTAAGGCCAGATTCGGATTAAGTGCGCCAAAAACCTTTAAAAATATTATACATGACCACTTATAATAAATTTATTTTTTTTGCCTGGACTATCTGAAAGGCGAATTCCAGCAAAATCCTAATTTTCTTTTTTAGAAAAATTATCACAACTCTGTCAATTGTTATCCGATTTTTTCAGGATAAAGCTTATCGTATTCAGAATTAAATTTTCTTAAAAAATACGTTTATAAACAAAAAGTTGTTGAACGAACTTTAGCAGAAAAAAATCGATAAACTCGAAAAATTTTCAAAATAATAACCAAAAAATTAGATATTTTAGAAAAATCAATAAATATCTTTGTAATATGTGTAGACCAATTCACACACATGGAATGCCCTATCCTTCTTCTATCCAAAACAGTTAAAAAATGTAAAATCGGTTGAAAAGTTTTTGATTTATACAAGGTTTAGTGAGAAAAGACCCAAAAAATCGTTTTTTGACAACAACTCTAAAATTTGGGCAAGTTTAATGGGCATTTTTGTGATCTACTTGACAATACCAACAACCTATACTATGTCACATCAGAAGTATTTTTTCACTGCAGCACAGTGTTATGTTACTATTTGTGATTGATGGGGAAACACATGTTTAAATTTAAACATGCCAATGTGAATATGGTATTAGTCCTTCATTGAATAGATTGTTTTCGTTTATTTAAGATTAAAGACCTAGTTCGTTCAGTAGTTCAATTTTTATTTTCATTCAAAAGTTTGTAAAAGAGTCATGTTCATCAAACACAACATGAAAAAACGGATAACTATAAAAAAAGTAAGGAATAATATTTGTATTATTATTTTAAAAAGACATTAAAAACTTTTGGACCGAAAACCATTAAACAGAAATGATTAAGGGAATGTTTAGGTCCCCAACTAAATTTAACAGCATACAGGCAAAGGTGTCTAACTACACTGCATAAGGCCATAAGTCGCATATTGGAAACTTTGTATGAAAAAGTCGTGCATCGGCGTTGTTTTTGCTATAACTCCAAACGGAGAGGAATTTTACAAAAAAATTTTACCGGTTTAAAAATTGGAGACCTTAAGGAATTCACACATGCGGATTGGATATTTCTCGTATTTGTACCCTACTCTTAAATTAGTCCATAATTATAAATCTTCCTTGATTTAATGCAAAGTTGGTTAATTTATTCATATAAAAAAATTAAATTGAGATCGATTATTTAAAACAGTTACTAAAGGTACCTACAGTCTGTAGGCTACAGACGACACAATAGTATGCACAATATTTTTGACGTTTTCCCACAAATAGCATACATAAAAATACTGTATAAAATATTAAACTGATAAATATACAAGCAGATTGTATATAATATCGAATCGTTTGTAGAGGCCTTGAAGTGAAAATATAACAACATACCAATTTCATTGCAATGTCCTGATGGTATCCTTAATCATACCGAGTCCGGATTTCTTGCAAAAGATAGGTAATTTTATTGGGAATTCGAATAAAAAAAAATTAATAACTTTTACATACACTTTTCCAGCATTAAAAAATTTTTCGGTTTTGAGGGCTAACAAAAAATGAAAATGCCTACATCCCAAAAAGTTGAAATTAAAACAGATTCGTGTTATGAAGGCCAACATACTTTAGAAAAAGTACTCTGGAAGTATGTGCAAAAAAATTTGATTTTTGTAGAGTAGTGTAAAGTGTTTTTCGCTCCAATTCAATCAGGCAATTTTAATTGCGGCAATTTTTATATTTCTCTTTTGAACTTGCCGTTTATGTTCACACACTCGCAATTCTGTTCGGCAATTCCAAAAAGAAGTGTGAAAATAATTTACAGATTGAGAATTGCGACTTATATAACAAAACGAATTTCCAGTACGAGCAAGTTATTTCCCCTTTCCATTCCTTTTTCTATCTCTCCTACAAAATAAGAACTGGGCAATGAAAATTGCCCTGCCTAAATTTGTACATAGTGTGAATACACACATATAAAATGTATAAGAACAATAACGGAAAAACGCTTTCCTTAAAGGACAATCGGATTTATATTACCCGTGGCGCCCTTCGATCAAAGTTTCGTTTTTTTTAAAAATGTTCGCCGAAACCTGGACCATGATCACGTAAAGTGAGAATTAACTATCGACGTAGTCAAAACGATGAATTGGCTTCACGTTACTCGATTTTTCAATAATCGTATGTTCGAAATCGTCTTTTTTGGCTTCATGTAAGCTCAAAATCGTTTAACAAGAATCGTTAAATCGACTAAAAATAAACGATATCAAAATAGGTGTCGTGTTGCACAGTTTTTTGCTTAAATAAAAACAAAATTGTTATTTAATGAATTATTTTATACTTTTATTTAAAATAATAATGATTTCCATTCAAAAAATTATTAAAAACATAATAAAATAAGCATTTTACATTCAGCGATTTTTTGATGCTTCAGTATATGGGGGAGCAGTTAAAGTTTAACACTTGGTTTGTAACACCGTCAATAAATTTTAATATAAATTTTTTTTTGAAAAGTCATTTTTATAACGATTTTATTTAATATATTCACTTATATTCACATTAAATATTCAAAGTTATTAAATAAAAATTTATCACACACATTCCAATTGGATGCATTTAACATATGCATGTAGGGGTGTAAAAACCAAATTCTACAATTGAGCTTAATATACACTAATTTATCACACTTATATCAATAGCAAATACTAAATTAATTTATTAATGAATTTGGTAAAAAAATCACTTTAATATTTTGTTTAAATAGTATTTTGATAATTTTTTTATTTTGCAAAAATTAATAACAATGCGAAAATAACAACAAAACAAAACGTCAAATTTTCAATTATTGTCTTCGAATTATGTTCGAAACGATACGTTAGTGATGTGCTTACGTGAAGCAACAAAAAATCATCATCGTTCAATCGTCGATAGACGACACTCACTTTACATGATCACAGTCCTGCAAACTTTGGTCAAAGGTCTCCGTGACTGTGGCTTAATGGTTAGTTCGTTGGACTATTATTCAGCAAGCCTGTGTAGAATTGTCAGCTCAGCCAAATTCGTGGCCAGCTAAGTTGAAAATTCAAAAAAAGTTTTAGTTTTAATTTGTTGATGTAAATGTAACAATAATTGAACAAAGTTCTATTTTTAAAAATAAATTCTCATACATTTTTAATATTTCGAAAATCCCAGGATTTGAGCTTAAAAAATCCCGGGATTCGGGATTCATTTTATGACAAAAATCCCGGGGTTTCGGAATTGGCAGCCCTAATTTTTGCATAAATTCCAAACACAGATGAGGTTCTAGTTTGATGTTTTATTGCCAGCAATAGTTGCTCAGCCAAATTGCCAAGCAATTATTGCTATATATATTTTGACGTTATTGCTATTTTTTTTTTTATCAGTTGTGGATGATATGTAAAAGAGCTAAAGAAATTAGCTAGTTCAAATCTTTTTGTTAATTGAATAGAACAATTGAACTAGTTCATTCATAAACTACACAAAACTCTATGTGGAATTTATTTGGAATTACCGAAGTAAAAGTTAAATAGCAATTAAAAATTTGTTAAAAAATAATTGTTATAAACTTTAAATTAGCAAATATATAACAAAAGTAAGTAGTTAAAAGCGTCACACAAAAAATAAGTATAAAATTAACAACAAATATCGAGTAAAACACCAAGAAAATTACGTGGCGAAAGTTGGTCAAGAAAAATTAGGAAGGAAAGAAGAAAAAAAGTGCACAGTGTTGTAAGCAGAACAGCGGCTGAACGTTAGCAGAAAAAAACGACATCAGCGAATAAGGGAAAGGAGGAAAAAAGAAAAACGTGAAAATTTTGCAGCGAACAAGAGGCCAAAAACGAGAACAGATAACAACACACACACAAACGGATAAAAAAAGTAAAAGGAATAAGCAATCAAAGGGAAAAAATAAATCAAAATAGTCGAAAGAAATTCCAAGGAAAAAGAAACTTCATAGAAAAAGTCTATAATATAAACTGCACTGAACTGAACCCGTAAAAAAACGAGGGAAACACAGAAGTCAAAAGAAGAAACAAAAGAAGTTGAATAAACAAATTAAAAATACTAAAAAAAACAACAGCGTTGAAATTAACGATTTCTACAAAGAAAACAAATTATTGCAGTGAAGTTGAAAACACAGAAGAAGAAAAAAAGCAAGATATATAAAATCAAGCTAGAAAGAAAAAGTTTAATATATATTTTTTTTTGCAAAAAACCATATTTTTTTTGTGTAAAAGAAGAAACGAAAAAACTAAAAAAAACCTTTGTTTGTGCCTAAAAAAATCTTTTTTTATTGTTGTCTCTGGTTGCAGCAACTAACTTTTCAACAAAAAAGCAAAAAAAAAAAAGAAAAACATTATTATGAACAATAATAAACGTAAAAATCGCCCTAGTGGTGGCGGTGGTGGTGGCGGTATATCCACTGGTGGTGGTGGCGGCGGTGGTGGTATCTCAAGGTAAGCCAGATATGCACACTTTTTAATAAAATATTAATAATTACAATTCTTTAATTTCCTTGTTATTGTTTTTTATAGTTTAACAAATTTTTATAAATAAACAAGTTGCACGAAGATGTTTTAATTATTTTTGTTAAATTATGTAATTTTAAAACATGTGTCTTGGTTTTTTTGTTAAAGGGTGTTGTTAAAAGTTTTAACTAAAGACTTATAATGATTTTAACATCAATCTACTTATATTTTAAGAAAATTTATCGTCATGATTTGATAAATCGTTTGAAATCATCATATGCCCCTGTTTTTAAAAATTAATCCAATTATATTTGTATGTAAATCTTTACAAACAAAGCTGGCATTTTTGCCATCAATATGACTCATGCGAGTATAATTAAAAAAGTGCCCTTAAATTTTGTAGAATTTAAGTTAACCACAGTTTAGGATCTTTACAAGTTGGAAAAGAAAAGTTTTTTATTGCCCCTCCCTTAAAAAGTGTGCGAAATTCTTTATATGTTTTAATTTTCAAATGGCAGCAATTAGTCAGTCAGGGACCAACAACGTTGCTGTTTTTGTATACCACTTTGAGTTTTGTGGCCCGGTCCTCATATAGAGCTTCGAAGAATGAAATCCTATTTATACCCTCCACTCTAGTGATAGAGGGTATATATAAGTTTGTCATTCCGTTTGTAACACCTCGAAATATTGGTCTAGGACCCCATAAGGTATATATATTCATGATCCTCGATCCATTTTAAGACGATTCAGGGATGTCCGTCTGTCTGTCTGTTGAAATCACGTTA
The DNA here is from genome assembly GCA_963921195.1 of Pegoplata infirma. NCBI lineage: Eukaryota > Metazoa > Arthropoda > Insecta > Diptera > Anthomyiidae > Pegoplata > Pegoplata infirma. The sequence goes on from OY992536.1 coordinate 99,864,518, forward strand.
ACTTTTGAAAGACTTTACGAAGGCTCCTGAAGTTTGGCATATACAGTGTTGGAAAAAATAATAGGGACGACGAGTTAAAATTTACTAATTCGCTAAAAACTTTTTCATAAATGTCTAATTTTTTTAGCTTCAACTGAAAAATGATCAGTAATTAAACTGGATTTAATAATCTGTATTGCTTTTTACGATTCTCCTTTAATTTAATTTCTTATTGGCAGAATAGTTAGAAAAGTAGTGAATTTATCTGGAAAAAATAATAGGGACGAAATGCCTAAAATTAATTAAAAATTATTTTGAATGGTGTTTAACGTTAAGTTTTTAAATAATATTATTAAAAAGTGCAAAAAATAATTAAAAATAATAAATCTGTCCATTCTGGAATTATTTGAGCCTTTTTTATATTCGCCAATAGTGTAGGATAATGGGTACGGGTGCCCACTCTACGTTTTTTGAACGAAAACACATTTTTAGCTTAAAAGCGGATGGAATATCGATGATGTTAAGTGTCCTAATAATAAAGTGTTCCAAAAACAAAGTATTTAAAGCGATTCGCTCAAGGAAAAACCCGAAACCAGGGGTGGAAACCGAAAAAAATCAAAGTAATTTGACCAAATTCTTGGTTGTTATTCAAAAAAGACCCCTTTTATGTCATCTCATGAACTTGAAAATGAGTTTTGTGCTCCAGTGACGAATCGTACAATAAGAAATGAACTACTGAAATCTGTTTTATAAGGTCGAAGTCCAAAGAAAGAACCACCGCTAAGCGTACAACATATACGAAAAAGTTTAGTGTTTGCCAGGCAACACATTGACTGAAAGCATTGGTAATATGTTCCATTGCACGATGAAACGAAGATTAATTTATTTGGATATGATTAAAAATTGTTTATTGGACATCGAATAAATAATTTTCCTTCAGATCCAAACAAATAAAACTTCGTTTCATCGGGCAATTGAACATATTACCAATGCTTACAGTCAATGTGTTACCTGGCAAACACTTAACTTTTTCGTGTATGTTGTACGCTCAGCGGTGGTTCTTTCTTTGGACTTAGACCTTATAAAACTGATTTCAGTAGTTTATTTCTTATTGTACGACTCGTCACTGGAGCACAAAACTCATTTTCAAGTTCATAAGATGACATAAAAGGGGTCTTTTTTGAATAACAACCAAGAATTTGGTCAAATTACTTTGATGTTTTTCGGTTTCCACCCCTGGATTCGGGTTTTTCCTTGAGCGAATCGCTTTATATACTTTGTTTTTGGAAAACTTTATTAATAGGACACTTAACATCATCGATATTCCATCTGCTTTTAAGCTAAAAATGTGTTTTCGTTCAAAAAACGTACAGTGGGCACCCATACCCATTGGCCTACACTATTGGCGAATATAAAAAAGGCTAAAATAATTTCAGAATGGACAGATTTATTATTTTTAATTATTTTTTGCACTTTTAAATAATATTATTTAAAAAATTAACTTTAAACTCAATTCAAAATAATTTTTAATTAATTTTAGGCATTTCGTCCCTATTATTTTTTCCAGATAAATTCACTACTTTTCTAACTACTCTGCCGATAAGAAATTAAATTAAAGGAGAATCGTTAAAAGCAATACAGATTATTAAATCCAGTTTAATTACTGATCATTTTTCAGTTGAAGCTAAAAAAATGAGACATTTATGAAAAAGTTTTTAACGAATTAGTAAATTTTAACTCGTCGTCCCTATTATTTTTTCCAACACTGTATGTTGGGCATTTACCTGGTCAGGTTGGTATTGCAATCCAGCGAAATCGGTCCAGTGGTTCAAAAGTTATGAGCAAAAGAAAAAGACTAAATTTCGGCAAGGGTTTTTCGTGAATTTACGTGATAAAAAACACGCAAATCGGTCCAGTGGTTCAAAAGTTATTAGCAAAACCGTGAATTTCAGATTAGTTTCACCTTAAATTCACATGTTGAAAGCCCGTTAAACATGTTTTAAAAACCTGCTACTCAACAGTTGAGATGTAGCACGTTTTGATTAGTTGATTCTGCTGAACGCACTTTTTTATAAGTGTTTAAAAATATTCGAATAATTTTTTTGTTTTTTATATTTTCATTTATTTTTTCTGTGGAATATACTTTTTTATATATTTTTCTTGTTTCTTTCCTTGAATAACGTCAAAAAAATAAATAATTTCAATAAAACAGCTTATGTATCAGTTTGTGATCGAATGTAGCATTATTTTTCTTCGCTACCAGTGATGAGTAGCGCTCACTCAACATGTTGACTGAAATGTCAAAAATTAAACCGTTCAGCAGAATATTGAGGAGCAGCTGAGTAGCAGCTTTCTCTGCTGAACGTACCCAATGTATTTTTGGCACTTAAAAATATTCTTACACTAAAACAAAAAAAAAATACACTCAAAAAAAATTTTACACTCAAAAAAAATTTTACACTAAAAAAAAAAAAATTTTGTAAATTATTCTTTTTATTTTTTCAAAAATTACTAAAAAAAAAATTTTCTTACACAAATTATAATATTTCTAATCAAAAATATTTTTTTTTTCATGTTAGAAAATTTACTATCACTTAAAAAGGGCATTGTGGAGGGTATTCATAGATTCGGCCAAGTCGAATTTAACTTTTCTACTTGTTTTTCTCCAAAAAAAAACATTCGATTTTTATAGTCAGTGAATGCATTAGATTGAATGCTGTCTTTGGAATTCATTCTATTAATTGGAAAAAATTAATGCATTCGATTTGTAGTTCACTCGATTTAGACAAATCGAATGCATTCGATTTTTATTATTCCATTGCGAGTTGAGTATTTGGATGTCGTATTATACAAGCTAAGAGCTACAAAAATGATTTTGAATTTTTGGTCGTGTCGGCAGTATTTAGCGAGACATTTGCATTTAAACATTTTTGGGAATGCCAATTACTTAGATTCAAAATTAGGGCCCATTGGGTTCGACACATGTGAAGAGCTTTGGTGAAACTATGGAGGTTCTAAGGACCAAAAATTGGCTCCGTTTTGCTCTAACTTGCTTAGTTTTCGAGGTATCGCCATTTTAAGTTTTTATGCAATAAACGAATAAGCCATTCGTTTTTTTGTGTTGAATGAAAAGAAAATAGATTGCATTCGCAATGAATTAAATTTTGTAGAATTTAAGTTAACCAAATTTTAGGATCTTAACAAGTTGGAAAAAAAAGTTTTTTGTTGCCCCTCCCTTAAAAAGTGTACGAAATTCTTTATACCTATAGGTATAGTTAAAACACGTGTTTTAACTCATCCAGCAAAATTTTCGGTTGCAAAGAACCGATTGTAGAACAACTTATACTTCCCTAGAACCTGTTCCAACAACGACTCTTTTTTTTATATAGAGATTGTCCCAAAAGCAACAGGTGTTTGTAAGCAAAATTAGAACATATTTTTGTTCTTCGGAATCGGTTCTAAAAGTAAAATTTGGAACAGAAATGACAATTAAATTAAAGAAATATTTTGAATTGCATTAATTTTTTAAATAAAGATAAAGACAATCTTATATGACATTGAATATTTACATTTTTTTTATCACACTTATATCATTTTTCCCCTCCAAAATTGCATTTGGGCCTTACAATAATGACATGCCAGAACTGGTCAGAGAATGGATTTTCTGCAAACATAAATTAAAAACATATTTTATTAGTATTTGAGCCGACCCAAAAATGAAAACCTAATTTACCTTTGTATCAACAATTTTCACGATTATATCCTGATATTTTAATAGAAGTTCGTGTTTTTTCTTGGATAAAAAAAATTATATATACATATTTTTTTAATTTTTTTGACTCATATTTTTTTTTTCTGAGATTCAAAATGATATGAACCCAGCAAAAAAGTCGCATCCAAAAAAGCGGAAAATAGTACAAGCTTATAAATAAGAAGTTGTTCAAATTCTACTGAATCCTATATGATTTTTACACAGGAGTGTCATACGAGGGAAGTAGTTTTTTTTTGCTACTTTTCATTACGTTTACACTTGATTTCATAATGTAATAAATGCTTAATCTAACGACTGGCGTACGTGGGCATCACTGGTGCTATTAAATCGGCACCCAGGCCGTCCTGGAAGTGATACTAAACATTCAGCCCGTGGATACCTACGTCAAGAGTATAGCAGCAAAATCGGTTCTCAGTTTAAGACAGTCGCAAATGCTTAAGTAACGCTCTTGGGGACACTCGACCATATTAAGTACAGTGGGCGGGACGGAACTGGAACAAAACCCCGACTTTACCCCACCACAGACGAGCTTTGACAGAACCTTCGAAGTCCAAATGTCAACTAAAGCTGTGTTTATATCATACCACTGAGTATTAAGACTTGTCAAAAAATCGTGTGTAATCTGATTTTGTTGACAGTCCAATAAGACTTTTGATTTTATGAAATATTTCAAAAATTGGCTGTATGTTATTAGATTTGCATACAAACAGCTGTTTTTAAAAATGTCTGTTTGATTTTGTTTATGATTTTTTGGCAGTATTAAGACTTTGGAGTTGTTCAAAAAAAACTACTTTTAACTAACAAAATAAGTAAGAGCATCTAGATATTTGTTAATTTTTAACAAGTTCCTTAAAGAAACATCAAAAAATGTTGATTAAAATTCTTGGGATTACGGTTTTGTTTATAACTCGTTCTTTAGAAGTATAAACAAGTAAGAGTGTTAAATTCGGCTGTGCCGAATCTTTTATACCCTCCAACATTTAGTGCCAGTTTACAGAAGGCGAACGCTACACACGAACGAAAATTTTGCATGTGTTTTGTTATTGTAACAACAACAAAATACATGTAAAATTTTAGTTCGTGTGTAGCTTTCGCCTTCTGTAAACTGGCCCTTAAAAAAAAATGCAGGGGCGTTTTATTTATTTTGGAGGGGGGGGGGGGGGGGGGTGGTCGTAAGTGGTAATTTGGGGGGGGGGGCATATTTCCTCTCGAAATATATTGTACGATGAGGAGCGTTTTCCCCACCGGCGGCTATATAGAGCAATTAGATTTTTTATAATTGTTGTCTATATGCCACTGAATAATTTTGGGGCAGTGTAAACAACTTAAAACCAATAAGAATTTGCGACCGTGAAACCGACGAGAAAATAACAAGACAACACTCGCTTTCAATTTTAACAAAACAATAATCTTTATTTAAAAATAATCCCTAGCTTAAACCTAACAATTAAAAAATACATACAAATACAAAAAAGGGCCCACTGTTGTTGTTGTTATATTTTTTGTCTCTTCGCTAAATGCAACTTTAACTCAATCATACAATGTATTTTATTTCCAAAAACAAAATACCCTATGATCGAGTCAGTTGCATTTATTTGAGCTACAACAACACCATAACATGTAGTTATGGGCAGAGCAAATGAAGAGACAGAAAAAATTGAATATAAAACCAACGGTAAATTTTAGCAAAACACAAATACAGTGGGCACTGGATATAATGACTTGAACAAAACTACAGTGAATACAAGTTATAACGAATTAAACAATTTTAAATGAAATAAAATGTGGACAATTATACAAAACAAATAAATTAACAAATCAAATGAACTAAATACTTTATACGGTGACCTAACATTCCGGCCCCATTGAAAGGACACTTTCAAGCAGATGGTAGGAGGGCCAATTTGTGGATAGGGCGACGTATAATACCTTTTGTCGTTTTGACATCGACTACTCTGACACGATCATCTCTGCCACGTACAATATTAATAATTTTACCCATGAACCAGCGTTGTGGAGGTACATTATCTTCATGAACAATAACTAAAGCGCCAGTAGCGATATTGGGATTGGACCTAGTCCATTTGTTTCTGGTCTGGAGCTCATTTATATAATCATGGGACCATTTCTTCCAAAATTGTAGCTTGATAGCAGTTATACGGGCCCAATATTGAAGATTATCAATTTCTTTCGTTGAGACATCACGTTCTGGCAACGCACGTAGGGCAGAGCCAATTAAAAAATGACCTGGTGTAAGGGCTTCAAAATCGCTGGGATCGGATGATAAGGGCGAAATTGGTCTAGAGTTTAAGATTGCTTCTATCTCGATCATTGCAGTTGCAAGCTCCTCATATGTCAGCCTAGTGTTGATAAGAGTCCGAGTTAGGTGACCTTTGGCAGATTTGACGGCCGCCTCCCACAATCCGCCGAAATGGGGTGCCCTGGGGGGAATAAAACGAAAATTAATAAATTGATTTGAGCAATAATTAATAATATAATTAGAATTTTTTGGATTAAAAAGGAACGATTTTAATTGTGACAACTTAGAATTTGCGCCAACAAAGTTAGTGGCATTATCACAGAAAATATCTGTGGGGAGACCTCTTCGACCAATCATCCTTTTTAGAGCGGCAATGAAGGCATCTGTAGATAAGTCCGAGACAACTTCAATATGAACTGCTTTGATGGCGAGACAGACAAAAACGGCAATGTAGGTTTTATATGGCACCTTTCCTCTGACCATAAGATAAGTGTTGATTGGGCCACAAAAATCCACAGCACATCTAGCAAATGGCCTTGACGGGTTGAGGCGTTCGACAGGCAAATTTCCCATCATTTGTTGAAGCAATTTCGGGCGATAGCGAATGCATTGTGGGCACGAGTTGACAATACGTCGGCATAAATTTCGAGAATTGATGATCCAAAATTTTTGTCGAATTAGAGACATGAGAGCCTTGGCACCAGCGTGGTAATTACTTAAATGTAGGTGGCGTACATAACAATCGACAAAATGATTTTTGCTGGGCAAGATTATTGGATGCTTTTGACCATCTGGTATAGCAGCGAGTAGGGTTCTATAGTCGAAAAGTCGAAAAGTCGATTAATCGACTTTTTGTATGAAAAAGTCGAAAAGTCGAAATCGACTTTTTTGTTCTTAAAAAGTCGAAAAGTCGACTTTTGCTTTCGACTTTTTTCGACTTTTTTTCGACTTTTTACTTTTGCCAGATGAAAATAATTTCTTTCTTCTGACAAAAATTTCAAATGAGAGCCGAGTTTAATAACAACTGAAGCTATTGGTATTTCCATGTATTTTGTATGTGAAGCAAAAATGTCAATGCCAAATTCATGAGTTAGAAAGTGTTAAGTGCAATATTTACCAATATTTTTGATTATTGTAAACACCTCAGTGATAGGGTTCTATAAATCGAAAGTCGACTCTTTTGCTTTCGATTTTTTAAACCTTTTCCACATTTTCGATTTCTTCGACTTTTTTTAATAAATAAAAAAAAATAGCACCTAATTTTAAAGTTGGAAAAGGTCGAAAAAAGTTAAAAAGTCGAAGAAAGTCGAAAAAAGTCGAAAAGTCGAAAAAAGTCGAAAAGTCGAAAAAAGTCGAAAAGTCGAAAAAAGTCGACTTTTTAAGAAGTCGAAAGGTCGAAAAGTCGACTTTTTAAAATTTGAAAAAAAGTCGAAAAGTCGAAAAATCGACTTTTTAGAAATTGAAAAAAGTCGAAAAGTCGAAAAATCGACTTTTTAGAAATTGAAAAAAGTCGAAAAGTCGAAAAGTCGACTTTTTGTTGCGACTATATAACCCTAGCAGCGAGTTCTAAGCGACCACCGACTTTGAGCAAGTTGAAGCCATTTGTAGAATCGATAAAGGGGTTGAGACATTTCAAAGCGCCTTGAGGGTCTTTTTTCTTCAAAACTCGAGAAATATCTTCTTGGAAGTATTGTCGCTGGATATTAAAAACTATGCGAGTCAAAGCGTTTTCTAATTCCTGAGGCTGCAAAGAGTCAGAATTATAAATATTAGATTTGATTTTTTGAGTAAATCGTAGCATCCAGGCGACAATTCGAAGAATCTTTAAATAAGAGCTATATTTTTCAATTGAGTCCAAAATATAGTTTGATTTTGTTTCTAGGCAAAGTACGGTTTTACGTTTTTCTTTGTTGATTTCTTCTAGATTTTCATTGCTAATTTGATCGATTTTGTTAGCGGGCCATTGAGCAGGATCAAGAGTAAGAAAAGCAGGTCCATTGAACCAGATTGATGGAGCGAGTTCCTGTACAGTTGAACCACGAGAAACGATATCAGCTGGATTGACATGTGTCGGAACATGTCTCCAAGTACAACCATTAGTGAGATCTTGAATCTCTGATATTCTGTTGCCAACAAAAACCGATAAAGTTGAAGAATGTTGTTTGAGCCAGTGTAAAACGATTTGAGAATCGGTCCAAAAAACGACTTCCAAATTTGGTATAATCAAAAGAGCTTTGATTTTTGAGTACAATTTTGCCAAAAGATGTGCTCCACATAGCTCTAGTTTTGGTAAAGATTTTCTTTTTGTAGGGGCAACTCTAGATTTTGCAGTAAAAAGATGAACAGAAATTTCTCCAGAAGCACTTGTTACTCGAAGATACAAACAGCAACCAAACGCGCGAATTGAAGAGTCACAAAAGCCATGAAGTTGAACTGATTGAGCATTAGGAGCGAGACAATAACGAGGAATTTTAAGCGACGATAAAGTTTTGAGATCTGAGACAAATTTTTCCCAAGCTGTATGAAGTTCTTGAGGTATAGATTCGTCCCAGCCTAGTTTTAAAATCCATAGTTCTTGCATTATGATTTTGGCCTTTATAATAAGAGGCGCTACGAGTCCAAGGGGATCAAAAAGTGATGACGAAAGCGACAAAATAGTTCTTTTGGTGATTTTTTCATCCAGTTGAGTTTTGGGCGAAAACGAGAAAAGAAAAGCATCTTTTTGTTGGTCCCAAGTGATACCAAGAGCATTGGTTACAGCTGAGTCATCAATATTTAAATCTTTAATGGTTTTGTCATCTTGAAAATCTTTGTGATTTGAATGCCATTTATCCAATTCAAAACAACCCTTAACTAGAATTTGATTTACCTCATTTTTGATTTGAGCCAACTCTTCTAATGTTTCTGCACCACCCAAAAAGTCATCCACGTAAAACGATGATTTTATTGTTTTTGCACCAAGTTCAAATTCATCCATGTATTGATCTGCGAGATAATGAAGACTTTTAATGGCGAGATAAGGGGCAGAAGACATCCCATAAGTGACAGTGTTGAGCTGGTAGGTACGAATTTCTTCTTCCTCAGAATTTCTCCACAAAATGTACTGATATTTTCGATCACGAGAGTCAATTAGAACCTGCCTGTACATTTTAACGATGTCAGCAGTAATAGCGAATCTGTACAGGCGAAAACGAAGTAATATTTTGTAAAGTTCTTCTTGAATTGTTGGGCCAACCATGAGAATATCATTCAGTGATTTTTGTGTTGATGTGGGACAAGAGGCGTCGAAAACAACTCTCAATTTTGTTGAAGTGCTACTCATTTTAAATACACAATGGTGGGGAATAAAATAATGAGGCTCATCTAAGCGAGGATTACGAACTAGTGTCATGTGTCCCAAATCTTCATATTCTTTCATAAAAGCACCATATTGTGATTTCAGATTGCTGTCACGAGCAAAACGTCTTTCTTGAGAACCAAATCGTTTTAGAGCCATATTTCGGGAAAGACCTAAAGAGCCAGACGATTCTTTGAAAGGAAGTTTAACAACAATCCTACCTGAAGATTCACGATGGACAGTATCATTGAAAAATGATTCACAATCAGATTGTTCTTGAGTCAAAAGATTTGAGCCAGAGTCAATTTCTTCAATTTCCCATAAGCGTTGTAATTTAAGGTCAACTTCTTCTTCAATTGACAGCATGCAGGATAAACCAGAAGCGTTGGATTGATTTGAGACATATCGACCTGCTACAATCCATCCAAAAAGCGTTTTATGCAATTTAGGCAAGTTGAGACCAAGTTTTATTTGACCAACAGATAAAATATCGAAGAAAGTTTCTGTACCAATGAGCAAATCAATGCGCTTTGACTTGAAAAAGTTTTCATCAGCAAGTTGTGTGTTTGCAGGCAAATTCCATGATGAAACATCAAGTTCAGAATCAGGCTGATACGAAATATGAGGTGTAATACAAAACGAGAGAGAAACTTCGAAATCAGTAAAACGAGACTTGACATTTGTAGACGATTTGTGTTTGGTTTTTGTATGCGAATTTCCAATACTAGCGACTTCAGTGGTTTGTTTTATTCTAGGCAGATGTAATTTTTGAGAAAATTCATCGGTAATGAAATTCAATTGAGAGCAAGAGTCCAACAAAGCGCGTCCCAATTGATAGCGACCAGTGGCGTCACGAACTAGAACCATGGCAGTAGCAAGAAGCACCTGTTCCGGCGAAGATTTTTCCATATGGGTATGGACCGAGGCTGAGTTTTCATTCAAGGCAGCACGAGAAGTAGAAGCAACTGGTTCAGCAGCAGGAGACGAGGGCTTTGAAGCTGGCTGAGACCGATGAAGCAAACTATGATGAGAGCGAGAACAAAATTTGCACTTGAATGTAGAGGAACAGTTGTTAACTTGATGCCCTTTCGACAAGCAGTTGAGACAAAGACCTAAACGTTTGACATTTTCAAAGCGTTTGGCAACATCCATATCTTTGAAGCGAGAACAACGACTAATTGTATGGTCTGCCTTTGAGCATAGAGCGCAAATGCGATTTGAGACCGAAAACGAATAACCAGATTTTGTATTTTTAGATTTGGACTTACCAGAATGAACGTCAGGCTTACGAGGGGCAGCGTGTGTATGGTTAGTGTCAACCGATTCTAAAAATTGGCAACGCCGTTCAAGAACCTTGGAGCATTCATCCCATGATGGCAGTTTGGTAAAGTCCAAAGAGTCTTTCCATTTTCTTTTGGTGTCATCATCAACTTTTTCCATCACTATATAAATTAGCATTGAATTTGCAATGTCAGTTGGGGAACCAAGAGACAGAAGTGAACTATAAAGAGCTGAAACATTATCCACTAGACTGCGCAATTGACCACAATTGTAATTGGACATGGTTGGAAGTTCGAAAAGAGTGGTAATATTTTCCATAAAAATAAGAGTGCTGTTGTCATAACGCGATTTAAGCCGTTCCAGAGCCTTGGGATAATTTTCATTCGTAATCTGGAAAGCCTTAACCGTTTCTAATGCTTGACCATGGAGGCAGTTGAGCAAGTGGTTAAATTTTTCGATGTTCGATATACCGTATTCACGATCAATAGTGTGATTGAACGAGGTAATAAAATTTTTGTACTCACTGTACTTACCACTGAATGTGGGCAATTTGAGTTGAGGCAGTTTATGGCTGGGAGCTGGGAGACAGATGGACGATTCAGCAAAAGTTGTATTATGAATATCCTCGCATAGCTGTGACTGAATATTCATTTTAGCCGAGATATACAAATCTTCTATTTCGGGTCTAGCATTGTCCTCTGGATCATATTTTTCAATTTGGGTTTGGAACGACAAAATTTGTTTAAAATACGATTCCAAAATTCCCAGGCGACACTTCAGTTCAGGCACCGAGAGTACCTTACCTTCACCCCTACCATTGGCTTCTATTTGATTTTTGATGCGGGTTAAACTTTTCTTCGTATTAGCCCGTTGCTGCTTTACCTCTTCCAAAGTCATTGTAGAAAATTTTTAAAATTATATATTTTATCAGACGAACAAATTTTAAAATCACTGTATTTATAATGATGGACGATGAGCCAAAAATTTTTCAAAAGTTGATTGATTTTTATTTTAAAAATAAAGTGGAGACAAAATTTTGATGATGACTGTAACTGACGCCAACAAATTTTTCGCCAAAAATATTTTTTATTTTTTATGTACTGTGTGAGCGACAACAAATTTAAAAAAGAGACACACTATGTACTGGACCAACACAATAACAAAATTGAAGCAAATATTTTTATGTAATTATTTTTATAAAAATGGCGAAAAGTTCAGAGTCACTGGCAAAAGATTTTTTTTATCACAAAATGTTTTTTATTTGATGAACCAAAGGATTTTTTTATTATTAAAATGAAATTTATTTTAATTTATTTTAAGTGGCGACAAAATTTTTAGTTGTACTGTATTCACAATTTAATTTTTCCACAAAAGTTTTTTGTTGTTTTTCAAATTTTTATGCACCAAAGTTTTTATTTGAAATTATGTTTTATTCAAATGTTTTTGTTTTACACAAGAGACCACGACAAAATTTTTCACTTTACAAAACGACCGTACACTTATTGCCTAAGATGTACATCAACGAAAAAGTTTTTAGAATTTTTCACGGACCGCACCAAATTTTTAAAGTATTTTTCACGTGCCCCACGTTGGGAGCCAAAATGTACGATGAGGAGCGTTTTCCCCACCGGCGGCTATATAGAGCAATTAGATTTTTTATAATTGTTGTCTATATGCCACTGAATAATTTTGGGGCAGTGTAAACAACTTAAAACCAATAAGAATTTGCGACCGTGAAACCGACGAGAAAATAACAAGACAACACTCGCTTTCAATTTTAACAAAACAATAATCTTTATTTAAAAATAATCCCTAGCTTAAACCTAACAATTAAAAAATACATACAAATACAAAAAAGGGCCCACTGTTGTTGTTGTTATATTTTTTGTCTCTTCGCTAAATGCAACTTTAACTCAATCATACAATGTATTTTATTTCCAAAAACAAAATACCCTATGATCGAGTCAGTTGCATTTATTTGAGCTACAACAACACCATAACATGTAGTTATGGGCAGAGCAAATGAAGAGACAGAAAAAATTGAATATAAAACCAACGGTAAATTTTAGCAAAACACAAATACAGTGGGCACTGGATATAATGACTTGAACAAAACTACAGTGAATACAAGTTATAACGAATTAAACAATTTTAAATGAAATAAAATGTGGACAATTATACAAAACAAATAAATTAACAAATCAAATGAACTAAATACTTTATACGGTGACCTAACATATATATTTAACAATTCATTATTATGCTTTTTGCAGCAAATACATGAAAGTTTATTATTATTTAAACAATTCTTTTTAATCCACGCCTACAAAAGAGGGGCGGACCGAAAACCGAAAGCCATTTTTCAATCCTCTGGGTCCAAATGTAGGACTTTAAACTTCTTGTACCATAAAAATATTGCATTTGTTAAACAAAAACACAAAAAATCATGTAAAAAAGTGGTGTTTTTCAGAGGTTGATTTAGTTCTTCAAGGGGGAACTTTTTTCCCCCTCGACCGATTTTGCTCATTTACGAACTTAACCTGCCTATTTACATTAGACAAATTCGTGCCAAATTTCAGGAGTCTAGCTCTTTTATTTTGGACTACATCGTGTTAAATACAGACGGACGGACGGATATCGCTAGAATGTCTTAGAATGGATCACTGATCATAAATATATATACTTTATGGGGTCCTAGACCGATATTTTGATGCGTTACACACGGAATGACAAAGTGAGTATACCCCCATACTGTGGTTGGAGGGTATAAAAAAGTAATAAAATAGTAATAGAAGTACATACTTTTTATCTACTTCTGAAGAACGAGTTATAAACAAAGCTAGTGCCTACGGTCAGTACCGTAGTACCGGGAATACCGGTATTCCCGGTTCTCGGTATGGTACCGGTTTCCCGGTTCTTAAATTTTTACCGGTATTCCCGGAATATCAGTATTACCGGTTCCGGTTCTGACGGTATTACCGGTATTCCCGGGACTACCGGTATGTATATTGTGTAAAATTTTGTACAATTAAAATGTTTTCTTCGCTTTTACCAAAAAAAATACAAAACATTAGGAAAACACCATTTCCATTTTTTTCTTAATTTAAGAAAAAAATAGTTGCATGACTTTTAAATAACACTACTCTACAAGATTTTTGCACAAACATTTTGAATACATTTTCTAATGTATTTTGGCCTCCTAAACACGAATCTGTCATCAGAAAAGTTATATCAAAAGGCCTTCTCGAGATATAGGCATTTTCATTTGTTGTGGACCAAGCCCTCAAAACAGAAAACATTTTTTTAGTATTGGAAAAGTGATTCTTAAAGTTATTCATATTTTTTTTTTATTCAAATTCCAAATAAAATTACCTAACTTTTGCAAGAAATCCGGACTCGATACGATCAAGGATACCATCAGGACATTATAAGGAAGTTCAAAATGTCCTTTTCTTGATTACGTCCTTATAAGTATCCGAATTTTGTAAGAAACTTACTGCTCAAAACAGATTTGTAAAGAAGACACTCCAATAAAGAGAATTTGGGGTTAAAACTCAAAATCTATTCAGTATATCCAGAAATATTTGCAAAAGAAATAAAAAATTTTAGTGTCCGACCGAACAGTTCGGCCAAAAACGTAATTTAATCAAAAATTTGGTATTTGGAAGTACTTTTAACAACTTTTTTTATATGGGGTAGAATTGTTGAGGCAATGGAAGACGATTCTGACTGTAAAATTTAAGAACGAGTACGAAGTTAAGCTATAATTTCGAAGTTCGGTAACCGAACTTTTTTCAATTTGGCTGAACGTTCGGTTACCGAACATCTAAATTAGTGCTTAACTTCGTCCTCGCCATTAAATTTGAAAGTCAGAATAGTCTTCTATCGCCTAAACAAACAAACGGCTATCAGAAAAAGCTGTTAAAAATGCTTGCAAATATTAATTTTTGGCCAATACCGTTTTTTGGCCGAACTGTTCGGTTGGACACTAAAAATTTTGAACCAAATTTGCATATGTTTTTATGTGTGTGAAGATAAATACGTATATAACTAGCAGAGACACAAAACATTTATTTTCACACATTTTTTCAGCGCAGTCCTTAATAATGCTTTTTCTTTATAAAATGATTTGTTGTTGCGACTAGAACCACTTTTATGGACATAAGTGTTTCTAAAGGTACTCCTCGAATTAATCACACTGTTTAACTATTTTTCCTTTACATTTCTAGAGAGGATTTGGTCCACGGCGAAGAAACGGAGAGACCTGCGTCAATAAAACGTATAGGAATTATTACTTTTGGACTCTACTACAACTCCTCACTCACGGAATATTTAAAATCCTTTTTGGGGTTCTGTTATTCCATTTCTTATGCCTTTAAATTTCTGTAGAGGATTTGGCCCACTGTAAGCAAACGGAAAGACCTGCGTCAACAACATTTATAGAAATTACTTCTATTGGACTCTACTACAATTCCTCATTCACAGAATATTTAAAATACTTTTTGGACTTTGAGTTTTCCATTTTTTGTGACTTAAAATTTCTGGAGAGGATTAGGCCCACTGTAAGCAAACGGAAAGACATGCGTCAATAAAATTTATAGGAATTATTTCAATTGGACTCTACTACGATTCCTCATTCACAGAATATTTAAAATCCTTTTTGGGCTTTGGTCGTTCCATTTTTAGTGCTTTACATTTACATTTTTTGGAACTTTACTTTTCTGGAGAGGATTTGGTCCACTGTGAGCAAACGGAAAGACCTGCGTCAATAAACTTTATAGGAATTACTAATATTGGACTCTACTATGATTCCTCATTCACAGAATATTTCAAATCCTTTTTGGGCATTGGTTAATCCATTTTTTGTGCCTTTAAATTTCTTGAGAGGATTAGGCCCACTGTAAGCAAACAGAAAGACCTGCGCCAATAAAATTTATAGGAATTACTAATATCGGACTCTACTATGATTCCTCATTCACAGAATATTTCAAATCCTTTTTGGGCCTTGGTTAATCCATTTTTTGTGCCTTTAAATTTCTTGAGAGGATTTGGCCCACTGTAAGCAAACGGAAAGACCTGCGTCAATAAAATTTATAGGAATTACTTCTATTAGACTCTACTACGATTCCTCATTCACAGAATATTTAAAATCCTCTTTGGGCTTTGGTTAGTAAATTTTTTGTGCCTTTAAATTTCTGGAGAGGATTTGGCCCACTGTAAGCAAACGGAAAGACCTGCGTCAATAAAATTTATAGGAATTACTTCAATTGGACTCTACTACGATTCCTCATTCACAGAATATTTAAAATCCTTTTTGGGCTTTGGTCGTTCCATTTTTTGTGCTTTACATTTTTTGGAACTTTACTTTTCTGGAGAGGATTTGGTCCACTGTGAGCAAACGGAAAAACCTGCGTTAATAAAATTTATAGGAATTACTACTTTTGGACTCTACTACAATTCCTCTCTCACAGAATATTTAAAATCCTCTTAGGGCTTTGGTTATTTTATTTTTGGTGCATTTACATTTCTGGAGAGGATCAGGCCCACTGTGAGCAAACGGAAAGATCTGCGTCAATAAAATTTATAGGAATTACTTCTATTGGACTCTACTACGATTCCTCATTCACAGAATATTTAATATCCTTTTTGGGCTTTGGTTATTCCATTTTTTGTGACTTAAAATTTCTGGAGAGGATTTGGCCCACTGTAAGCAAACGGAAAGACCTGCGTCAATAAAATTTAAATATTCTGTGAGTGAGGAATTGTAGTAGAGTTCAAAAGTAGTAATTCCTATAAATTTTATTGACACAGGTCTTTCCGTTTGCTCACAGTGGACCAAATCCACTCCAGAAAAGTAAAGTTCCAAAAAATGTAAATGTAAAGCACAAAAAATGGAACGACCAAAGCCCAAAAAGGATTTTAAATATTCTGTGAATGAGGAATCGTAGTAGAGTCCAATAGAAGTAATTCCTATAAATTTTATTGACGCAGGTCTTTCCGTTTGCTTACAGTGGGCCAAATCCTCTCAAGAAATTTAAAGGCACAAAAAATGGATTAACCAAAGCCCAAAGAGGATTTTAAATATTCTGTGAATGAGGAATTGTAGCAGAGTCCAAAAGTAGTAATTCTTATAAATTTTATTGACGCAGGTCTTTCCGTTTGCTTACAGTGGGACTAATCCTCTCCAGAAATTTTAAGTCACAAAAAATGGAATAACCAAAGCCCAAAAAGGATTTTAAATATTCTGTGAATGAGGAATCGTAGTAGAGTCCAATAGAAGTAATTCCTATAAATTTTATTGACGCAGGTCTTTCCGTTTGCTTACAGTGGGCCAAATCCTCTCCAGAAATTTAAAGTCATAAAAAATGGAATAACAGAACCACAAAACGGATTTTAAATATTCTGTGAGTGAGGAGTTGTAGTAGAGTCCAAAAGTAATAATTGCTATACATTTTATTGACGCAGGTCTCTCCGTTTCTTCGCCGTGGGCCAAATCCTCTCTAGAAATGTAGAGGAAAAATAGTTAAACAGTGTGATTAATTCGAGGAGTACCTTTAGAAACACTTATGTCCATAAAAGTGGTTCTAGTCGCAACAACAAATCATTTTATAAAGAAAAAGCATTATTAAGGACTGCGCTGAAAAAATGTGTGAAAATAAATGGTTTGTGTCTCTGCTAGTTATATACGTATTTATCTTCACACACATTATGTTTTTTCATAATTTTTTCGTACCAATTTTTAGAGATTTTTTGTTAAAATTTAAAAAAAAAAAAGTTGAAAACACATTTTCTAAAGTATTTTTGCCTCCTATCCAAATTTTGCAAAAAAATTTCCGTTTAATGCACATATGTAAAGAAGACACTCCAATAAAGAGAACGTGGGGTTTAAATATAAAATCCGTTAAGTATATCCAGAAATATTTGCAAAAGAAGAACTTTGTTGGTTTTGAGGGCTTAATCCGCCAAAAATTAAAATGCCTATATCTCGGGAAGATGATTCGATACAATTTTTCTGATGACAGATTCGTGTTTAGGAGGCCAAAATACTTTAAGAAATGTGTTTCAATTTTTTTAACAAAAACCCATAAAAATTGGTATGAAAAAATGTACGAAAAACAAATATGCAGATTTGGTTCAAAATTTTGATTTTTTTTTTGCAAATATTTCTGGATATACTCAATGGATTTTGAATTTTAACCCCAGGTTCTCTTTATTGGAGTGTCTACTTTACATATATGCTTTGAGCAGGAAGTTTCTTAATTAGCACTATTGTGCCTTTTTATGATAAAAAAATGTTTTCATCAAGATATTCAGGGTATTCACTTCATAATTTTTTGCAACAGTGCAATATTGCAACTTTTAAAAAAAAAAAATTTTAATAAAATTTTTATTTTTCTATTAGCTTTTATATGATACGTAGTTGCAAGAAAAGATTTGCAATTTATTTTAATATAAATACAATTACTTTTATTCACAAAGAAACAAGCAAAAAAAGTTGCAATTTTGACATTGCGCAATTTTGCAAGACTAAAATTTCTGACGTGAATTCCATTATTATTTTTTGTTAACAATTCAGCAAAACAGAAAATAATTTTTTTACTTGGTGACCTTTAATTTATTAATAAATTATTCTTATACTGCGTCAAAATATTATGGCCTGACCCCAACTTGACCTGATTTATTAATTCGATTAAATTTCATAAAACGCAACAGTTACTTTGCTCCGATTTGTCGGTCGGTCGGTCTACAGGCCTTCACATAGATATTAATCATTATCACTTGGCTAAAAACAAACAGTGTCATCTTCATCAACGACACTAGAGACAATTGAAATTCACCACACACTAAAAACATTAATCACCAGTTAGATGATGAGTGTGAAGAATTTCACTGGGGAGTATTTCGGGTTGTTGTGGTGGCAAACTATGCAATTGAAAATAATCGTATGCAACCAAGAAAAATAGAAACAAAACCTAAACCCTAAACACACGTCGCAGACTTAATTGATTTTTAATTTCAATTGACCTTAATTTAAAATGTCTACAGTATGCATGTTGATTCTCTCTTTTATTTGTTGTTCGTGCTTTTTCTGATGTTGCTATTTTATTGTTTTTTTGCTGTTTGGTTTGTTTAATTCATACATTGTAAAAACAACTTTGCATAAAAAGTTTTTCCTAAAAAAAAATAACAAAAATAGCAACGAAATAAAAACACAAATTTATTCATGTACTTGGCTTTGTTTATTTATGTGGCCTCATTCTATTCACTCTTCTTGGTTATTTGCAATATTTTCTTATATTATTTATTTTTAGTATATTTATTTATATTTATTAGTTATTGGAGTTTGTAATGTAAATTCGATATCTTTTGTTTAAACGGATATCTTTGAAATTTAAAACATTTCTTAGATCTAAAATACCCAGGCAGAAAAATACGATGGGCCTACATTGGCAACGCGTTAAAAGCGGGACAAGAACGTTGGAAAATCACCCGTTTTACAGTTGTATGTGTGCCCACGGATTTAGCCAACGTTGGCAAACCGTGGGCAAAACAAATAATACTGTACTGTCACAACATCTAAATGATTGCGACAGTTCCAAAATAAATGTCATAAAATGCTTATAATATTACATTAAAAATTTTTAAAAGATTTTCTGAAAAAATGTTTAAAAATTTTCTAATTTCCGGACACAAAAGCTATGTTGTGTTTTTTTTTTTGTTTTGATGTAAAAAAATAAAATGCCTTAGGAAATTTTTTTTTTTTAGAATTTCCTGAAAAAAGTCCCAGACACAAAAACTTTTTGGAATGTTTTTTTTTTGTTTTTAAGTAAAAAAAAATTCTAGTGTCCGACCGAACGTTTGAGTTAGGTTACGGAGTTCGGTGAAAAATGACGCTCGGCTATTGTTCGGGGTTCGGCTAAATTGTTGCCGAAATTTACCAAACATCAGACTTTTGTATTAAGTTTAATAGTGTCTTCCAAATTATGTTATATTACCAGTGTAATTGCTCTACACCAATGGTTTCCAACCTTTTTTATGCCACGCCCTACTTTTAAGTTTAAAAAATTGTCCCCCTACACTCAAGCAAAATTTGTTAATTTTTGTTTCTAGTGAAAAATTAGTACTTGTTAAGCAAAGTTTTTGTAAAATAAGCATTTAAAATAAGTTTTTAGTTAAAAATTTAAGCAATTAACAATATTTTTGTAGTTAATTTTGCTAAAAAAAATAGTTTTTGTAGTTAATTTGACTAAAAAAAATCTTAAAAATTTGCTTGTTGCCCCCCTGGAACCTTCAAATTGCCCCCAGTGGGGCGAGAATCATAGGTTGGGAACCATTGCTCTACACTTTAAATCCGGCAATTGCACAGAAGAAATATTAACGTTTTTTTTCCAAAAAAACTCAACTTTATGCATACAGAAGTACAAACCCAGCAAAACTTGCATGACTTCCAGAACTAGTGCTGGAGTACTTCTTTTTTGCTCGACTAGTTCTCTATCTCGTTCTCAGAGTCATGATTTTTGTTTGAAATTGTCACCCTCAGAACTAGTTCTAGGGAAGTAGTCTAAGAACAATCACCTCTCCTATGGAACGGTTCCATCACTACTTCTAGAACCAGTTCTTTATCCCATTCTTTAACCCATGATTTTTTTTTTGAAATTGTCACGACAGGAACTACTTCCAAGAAGCTATTGTGGCACAGTTCTATATCTCGTTCTCAGAGTCATGATTTTTGTTTGAAATTGTCACCATCAGAACTAGTTCTAGGAAAGTAGTCTAGGAACCCATGTATGGAACGGTTCTTTAAGTCATTCTAGAACCAATTCCTTATCCCATTCTTTAACCCATGATTTTTGTTTCAAATTGTCACCATCAGAACTAGTTCTAGGGAAGCAGTCTAGGAACATTTTGTAAATTTTTTTGCAAAAAAAACAAACATTTTTGAATTATTTTTTGTTGAAAATATAACGCAATATCAGCACTTCACTGAATAAAATTAGTAGTATTTTTTGTTTTTTTAGTCATGCAATTAGAAATTATCTAGAAGGAGAAAAATATACGATTATATGCTTAGTTGGATTACTCAAATTGCTTACTATTTTTGCTACAATTGGAAACTTTTGTTTACTTTTTGTAATAAAAAATTCCAGCTGTAGTAAATAAAGTAGTTTATTGCAGATTGTAGTAAGGTAATTGAATGGATCTATAAAAACCTATTTGCACTAATGCCCCAATACTTAATAATACCAAACAAATTACCCAATACTTAATAATATTTTTAGCCCCTCTGTACATATTTCAAAAGGTTTGACTTTTTCCAAATAGAAGATGCAACAGAAAAATACATTATCAAATACATTTTTTTTTTGAAAAAAATTACTACTATAAGTTTTTGAAACAGCTTCTAAGATGTTATTTGAGAACCAGTATTTGTTTCATGGAAGTGGTGCAGAAGTCATGTACGACTAGTTCCAAATCACTAGTTCTCAAACTACTCCAAAAAAAGCTCTTTGGAATCAAAATATTACCCTTTTGGATAACTTCTAGAACTAGTTGTGACATCACTAGTTCCAGGATGCTCTTTGAGAACCTATCGTGACAAGCTTTGAAGTACTTCTAGAACTAGTTATTTTTGAATGACTCCGAAAAGTTTTGCTGGGAATAATTATTTTTTATTTTTTTTAACTAAGATTCTATTTTTTTTTTTATAATTTGCCTCAAAACAACTTTTTTTTATAAAAAAAAGTTTGGGTACGGGTTCGGCCGAACTTTACAAAATTGGCCGAAGTTCGGGTACGGGTTCGGTCTGAAAAAGTGCGTTCAATCGTTCATTTTTTCAAAACATACCTACGCCCTATCTCCACTCCCTAAGTAGGCTCCCATACAAATAACAGTTGGAGCAAATTTTATAAAAATGTAATTTTGTATGGGAGCCTACTTAGGGAGTTGAGATAGGGCGTAGGTATATTTTGAAAAAAATTTGTAGGGTAAAAATAAATGGGGGTCAGTCTCACTAATGACCCCTCTCGGACGCACCATTGAACCGGTAGAAGCTGATTAAATAAAACAAATTTACAAAAAAAAAAAAAAAAGTAGTATGGGGACCGCCTTAACAGTTAAAGATAGAGGGTAGGTGTGTTCAGAGAAAATGTTTGGACTAAAAAAATATTGTGGGTCGTTCATACATTTTGTTGCGCTAAGGGCATTATTAGGGCAGTTAGAGCAGTTGGAACAATTTTTAAATAATGTCGTTATTTAGGGTATTGGTTTGTTCCAAAGAAATGTTAAGACGTAAAGGACCCCTCTATGACGCACCATTGGAGCAGTAGAAATGATTTTAAGATTGGAAAATTACAATAAATTTTTTTCAAAAAATTAAAAAAAATAGTAATAATCGTTATCCCACGATCCTCCTGGGCAAAAAATTTGTAGAATTGATAGAAGTTTTACACAAAAAAATTTCAAAAAAATCGAAGAGTACAAACATTTTCAAAAATGAGATTTAAATTTTAAAACTTAAAAATCGAATACTAGAGCGCTTTTAAGAATTTTTTAGGATTTTTTTTTAAGTACGTAAAAAACAAAAATTTTGAAAAAAACAATTTGAAATTTGGACCATTATTGAAGAAGTTATGATTAAAAGAAGTTTGAGTAAAGGAGCACACTACCAATTTTTAAAAATTCGATATCTTTTGAACGGGTCATCAAAAAAATCTGAAAATTTATCACGAAGGAGTTTTCGAAGGGTACTAAAAACTGTTAACAAATTAGGAAAATCTAAAAAAATTTTTTTCAAAGTGTCCGATTTGACATGGAATGCCCCATATACTTTATGGGGTCCTTGACCAATATTTCGAGGTGTTACAAACGGAATGAGAAACTTATATATACCCTCTATCACTAGAGTGGAGGGTATAAAAAAGAAAAATTTTTGAAGTCATAAAAATTTTTGTAAATTTAAGTCCCGCCCAAATTTTTTGATTTTTTTTTGCTTTCAATTAAGAAACATAATTTAAAATGCTTTAAGGAAAAAAAATTAACTCCTGAAAATTTTTTAAGTCCCAAGCACAAAAACCAGTCCAGTAGTGAAATGACAAAAGTAACCCAGGCAGAAACAGCCAACCGTTCCAAAGAAAAAGTCTCGGCAAAGCACTTTATTTTTTGTGTAGAAGGTAGTATGAATTCGAAAAAGTGCTTTCCAAGCTCTTTGCCAGTATTTTTATATTTAAATCCGTTCAAAGTATAAATTTTGTATTAAAATTTATTAATTTTCATAACAATTGGAATATTTTTTATTTCCCTGCAGGATAGTGGCCGGTCCTTGATAGTTCTCATGATACTTACACACAATGACCTACATATTACAAACTTGACACCTTTTATATAAAAACACCTGTGAGGAAGTGTCCTAAACTCCGGATACATCACCCTTAAACTCCGGATACATAACCGTTTCGGTTCAATACACCACTTTTTTTCGGGACGTTCCAAATTTTTTCCTAAAATCATTTTTAATAAATTTTTTATTCCAAAACGCAAAGAAAACTGCAAACAATTTTTTTCCGGGACTAACAATAAGAAAAAGTCAAAAAAAAAAAAAAAATGCAAAAGTCGAAGAAAGT
The DNA here is from genome assembly GCA_963921195.1 of Pegoplata infirma. Classification (NCBI taxonomy): domain Eukaryota; kingdom Metazoa; phylum Arthropoda; class Insecta; order Diptera; family Anthomyiidae; genus Pegoplata; species Pegoplata infirma. The sequence goes on from OY992536.1 coordinate 99,887,767, forward strand.
CGAAAAAAGTCAAAAAGTCGACTTATTAAAAAAGTCGAAGGTCGAAAAGTCGACTTTTTAAAATTTGAAAAAGTCGAAAAGTCGACTTTTTGTTGCGACTTTATAACCCTACCCATTAATCCATTATGCATTAAGTTTGTAATCTATAAGCCCGGCCGAAGGCCGGCATGTTAACCGCTGCTTTCCAGAGCTACATATTGATCAAATTGAAATGTTTACTACCCAATTCTTCTTACTTTTTAAACCCTAATTTTTATTATATTTTAATTTTACTTATGTTGCAGTTTGTTTTCTTTGATACTGTGATTCATAATTCCACTTTACGTTTTAGAAATTTTGTTGTATTTGTTTTGTGTTGTCTTATTTTATAGTACATATTTGCGCAATATAAATAAAATATGAATTTGTGTGTATTTATTTATTTATTTGTTTTTATCAACAAATTACATCTTTTGCGTTTAAATTTTTTTATTTTGGGGGAGAATTTTGTACAAAGTCAATGACCCCCTTATTGTTTATTTTGTTTTTTTAGTCAATGGGTTGGCAAAAAATATTTTTTTTGATGTGTGCGTGTTTTTTTTTTTTTAAATTGATTGATGATATTATCTTAATTGATGTTTTTCATTCTTTGCATTTTTCAGATATTCGAATGATAACCGTCAACCTAATAAATCACGGGCCCAGGCTCAAGGCATCTATAATAATGCATATTTTATGCATGCTGCCACCGCATTAGTTGGCAACGTTGTACAAATGCGTTTACGTTCGGGAAATGTTTATGAAGGTGTCTTTCGTACTTTCTCGCCCAATTTTGATGTGGCTCTCGAATTGCCATCATGCATTAAATTGAGCAAGAATTCACCCGATGAATCGAAATCGGTACCGAATGTTATGATTTTCCCCTACGATACTGTAGTGAGTATTTCAGCTAAAGATTTTGATTCACAATATGCCACAGGTGGTAATTTTCAAACGGATGCAGCCATATCAGAGAAATGTAATGGTAAGTTTATAGAGTTTATAAAAAAGAAAATTATTGTGATTTCATAAAAAAAAAACTGGTTGCTAAAAAAACTTAAAACGTTTTTGAAAAAGTTTCTAAAAGTGATTTAAAATTGGGTATTTTAAAAGGTCTTGGTTAATAACACTACTAAACGTCGAAAATGCGACTGGGACGCGACCTTATGCACCTGATTAGTAATCAGTGATTACAATAGTTCTGCTGGTCAAAAATCCGGTCTACAAACTTTTTCAAACTTTTCCAGTCGAAGTTCAAAAAATCGCCGATTTTTGAAATCTCATATCGGATGAACCCGATGTGATGGATAAGGTGGCGTTCCATTCGTATAAAGTTTTTTTTTATATGATTTGTACCAATAAAAAATGTTGTTTTGGGAATAAGACATCATTGAGAGACAATTTGTGCTCTAAGGGTTAAGGCGACTGAATAAATGAGTTTAATATATTTAAATGCACTTTTTAAGTTTTACACTCGACCTATTTTTAATTCGCTTTTACATCGGGTTCGTCCGCTTTGAGTTGTAAAAAATGACCAAAACTCGATTTTTTTTAACTTTGAACTCAATTTTCTCAAAAACCTGATGTGATGGAAAAGTTTGGAGACCAGATTTGTGATCACAAGAACAATTGCAATTAACTGTGTAAGGTTACGTCCCAGTAGCATTAGTTTTTTTAATGTTCTGTAGTGTAATTTTCTATAAAATATAATTTTTTTCGGTCCGAACCCTTTTTTTGCGTGGATATAAAAATAATGATTAAGTTGTATCAACACTCTCACTTGTTATACCCTCCACTCTAGTGATAGAGGGTATATATAAGTTTGTCGTTCCGTTTGTAACTTATCGAAATATCGGTCTGGGACCCCATAAAGTATATATTTTTATGATCCCCGATCGATTTTAAGACATTCTAGCGATGTCCATCTGTCTGTCTATGGAAATGGTGATCACCAGGGACAGGACCTTCATGCACTAAAAAACTATGTTTTAGGCGCCTAAAATATGCACTAAAAAGTCGTGAAATATGCACTAAAAATCTTAAAATATGCACTTAAAATCATAAATATCCACTTGTCTTTTTACTTTTATTAAAAAAAAACATAAAATTTGAATTCAGTCTGGCATTTTAAGCTAAGACACACATATATGCAGTGTGTATAAAATGTTATTAAAAAAATAAAAATTATGTAAAAAAATATAATTATTGCTTTAATGAAAAAAAAAAATATCATAATAAAATCTTAAAAATAGCTAAAAATACTAAAAAATACCTAAAAAAGTAAAATTTATACAAAATATGACCTAAAAATATGCATTTATAGCGAAATAATAGCAAAATATGCAAAAATATGCATTTTAAGCAAAATATGCAAAAATATGCACTAACGAATCGATGCCATTTTAAAGCCAATTCTTTGATTCGCAAAGATATATTGTTTATGCTGTTCTATGACCAAAGGGGAAAAACATGCATTTGCATGAAAGTCCTCTCCTTGGTGATCACGGAGATGACTGAAACATAACATATTTGTTGGAAGTTCTCCCGAGAAGTTTGGTATTCCATTTGAGCGATATCGGTTTAGCAGTTCAAAAGTTATGAACGAAAATGTAAGGACACCTCAAAAATTTTAGTACATTCAACATAACCTAAAAATACAAAATGCTTTAATTCGGCTGCCGGTTGACATATGTGAACATAATTGAATACCAAATGGTATTTAAACAAGTACGAACATATTTTTTGACAAAAAAGGAAAGAATCGCCGATTTTTTTTTACGATATTTTTTTTTTTTGCGGAAATTTTTTTTCAAAAAATTTTTTTTTTTCAAAAGAAATTTCCTTTTAAATAAAGTTTTTTTGCAATAATCTTTTAGAAATTTTAAAGGGTATCACTACATTCGGCAAGACCGAATTTAACTTTTTTAAACTTTAATTCTTAAATTACATATTCCCTTTTTTTTACAGGCACACGTTTTGAAGAAAAAGAATTGGAACCTTGGGATCCATCCGGTTTGAACGGTGACACTGATATAGATCTAGATGATGCTGCCAATGGGTGGGATGCTAATGACATGTTTCGTAAAAACGAAAATCAATTTGGTGTTACATCCACGTTCGATGATTCTTTGTCATCATACACGGTACCCTTGAATAAAGTCGATTCAGATGAATTTAAAGAACGCGAAGCTAAAGCTGAAAAATTGGCAGCAGAAATTGAAAATAATCCAGCTTGCCGTGATCGTCTCGATTTAGAAAATGGTGATGAGGAAGCAATGTTTGCAGCTGTCTCTAGACCAGATATAGAACGTGAACGCGAACGTGATAGGGAACGTGAGCTGGAACGCGAAAGGGAACGGGAAAGGGAAAGAGAAAGAGAGCAAAGAGAAAGAGACTTGGAGCGTGAAAGGGAGCGAGAACGTGAACGTGAACGCGAAGAAAGAGAGCAAAGGGAAAGGGAACGTAAACGTTTTGAACCGCCCGTTATGACGGAACGTTATATAACCAAACCAACACGTTCGATTACCGGACCACCACCACCAGTTGCTATGTCATCACAAACTATGGGTGGTGGCTCATCCAATCGTGGTGGTGGCGGTCACGGTGGTCATGATCGTGACGATCGCAATGATCGTATGATGGGTAACAATCAATCATCTGTATCATCGATGGGTGGTCAGACAAACTCTATGCAATCATCTGCCGGCGGTTTGGCGGGTGGTATGAAGAGTTCTGCACCACCCTCGTCTCAGATGTCCCAACAAGATGGCGGCAATAAGTATCAAGGCGGTGGTGGCAGTGGTTCTATGATAAAGCGTAAACCCAATGCTCCTATTAATCAGAAAATGGTACGCAATACACCACCACCAAACAGTGGTCCATCGGGTGGTATGTCACAAGGTGGCGGTGGTGGTGGCGGTATGTCACAAGGTGGTAATTCCGCTGGTGGGCAAAAACAAATTATTTACAATACTATGGCAATACAAAATCAACCACAATCTCAATCATCCTATCAACCTTATACGCCACCACCTATGCATGGTGGCCCAGCTCCCTACAGAGGGGGACCCTCGAAATTGAATGGTGATACTGGCGGCGGTGGTGGTGGCAGAGGTAATGATGGAAAACCTTTACCCCAAAGACCTATGCGTCAATACTCTGGTTCATCATCGAACTCCTCAATGAACTATAGCAATGATAATCAAAGTAGACATACACAACATGGACCACCACCACCACATGGTAATCCCAACCAGGGTGGCAACAGTAGTTCACCTCCTTTGCAACAAGGTGGTCCCCATGGTCCTGGTGGTATGTCAGGACCATCCACAAATCAACCACCACCTCCCCAACCCCAGCGTCAGATGCGTTCACGTGAAAATCAAATGCAAGATTTAAGACAGTTTGGTCAAGATTTCCAATTGGCCAATACTTCACCATCGCCTGGTCCACCAACACAGCAGCAACCGGTTGTTATGTCCACACAACCACCACCATCACAACAACACATGAATCTAAATAAGGGTCATCCACCACAGCCATCGGTGTCACCACCACAACAGCAGCCACAATTACCACAGCATATGCAACAACATGTGCCGGGCGGTCATCCATCACAGCAACATGTTGCTATGCAACATGTACCACAACCACATCATGTTGGTCCACCACCGCCAACACAGCAACCACATCATGCTGGTCCACCACCATTGCCACAGCAGCAGCAACATTATGTGCCACCACAACATATGCAACAGCAACATCAAGGTCCACCACCACATTTGCAACAACAGCCAAACTTGCAACAACCACCACCCTTGCAACAACAGCAGCAGCAACAGACACCCAAACCAATGCAACATGTACCACAACATGTTGCCGGGCCACCAGTAGCAATGCCAATGCATCAGGTGCCACCACCAACACAGCAACAACAGCAACATTTATCACAACCTCCACCACAACATATTTTACCCGATCAATCGTCAGTGGTGGTGGTAACACAAACAAATGTAGCAACAACAACACAGCCACCACCACCCATAATACAAAATATTACACCAACCGGACCGGGACAAACTTCACAACAACAACAGACCTCACCTCCGGTTAATGTGGTCGATAATAATACATCTATCAATCAACAGCAACAACAAACACCCTTAACAAAAACAGATATGTCGATTGGTGGTACACCTGGGTCAGGTAATATTAATAACAGTATTTCAACGCCCACAGACAAAACAACACCACCACAATCGAGTAATATCACATCTTCGGCAAATACCAGTAGTTCGGGTACAATCAGTTCCAGTACAGCACCTCCTGTAAAAAAGACACATGTTCTTAATCCATCTGCTAAACCTTTTACACCTCGCAGTCCTAGTACACCTAATCCCTCACGTCCCCATACGCCTCAGACGCCCGTAACCATGACGACAATTTATACACAAGGTCCACCATTGGCAGCAGCTACTGCGGCGGGTCAACAAACACCCATTTATATGATGCAACAGCAGCAGCCAGCTACAGCTTTTCACGCACCCGGTCATCCACAAGCTGCCCAACAGCCACGTATGAGACGTGGCAACTATGGTAATTATGGTAAATCAAACAAAGACGAAGATAAATTTGAATTTATATTTTATGTTATCAAATTAACAAAGTTATATTAAGACAATGAATTTGAAGTTATATTAAGACAATGAATTTTAAAAGTAAGTCTTTTGCGAAAATTTTAAGTTAAAAAGTGGCTTCCAACTTTTTAAGTAAGTACATATCTAATCTAACTACAGACAAATACGTGACCTTATTGCCCCTATACAAAACCTTTGAAACATCTAATTCTGTGAGTGCACAGTGTTTCCAAACGCAATTTGAAGGCATAAACCTTGAAATAATAGCGAAACAGCTTCGGAAAAAAATTGTTTTTCCAAAAAAAGAAAAGTAATTTAAAAATGTTTTTTTTTCTTCGGGCTGTGTTTCGCTCACACTCGGTGACTACACTGGCGCTGCGTAGTTTGCCACTGACCGGCGAATTGTCCTTACCCCAGTGCTTCCGGCAAGCGACTTGAGGACCTGGTAAATAGGAATTTTTGAAAAACTTTTTTTTTACCGTTTTGAAGCCACTTGGCAACGCTGAATTACAATATTTAAAATAGTGGAAATTATTTAGTTGAAAAAGTTAAATTTTTGGTACTGAACGAAAAAGTTAAAAGTGTAAATTTCCAAAAAATTTCAAAAAGTGCGAAAAATATTTTTTAGCTCAAAAAACGCATAAAATCATATTTTTTGTTTTTTAAAAGCTTTAATGAAAAAACCGGGAAACCCAGTTATTCAAAACGGTTTTTTACTAATAAAACCGAAAACCGGTTTTTCAGATATGGCGGTTTTTCTAATTATTTGAAAACCGGTTTTTGAAATATGTGGAATAGTTGACAACTTCACTGTCGAATGTTCCCAAATATTTTGGGGTTTTTCACTGTCAGAATATTGATGCCATAGTCTAAAACATTCAGTTCCAGTTGTACCTCTTTTGTCCACGTTTTTCCAAAAAAAAATTTTTTTTAATTTTTTCGAAATTTGTTGTTGTTGAAAATTTGCCAAGTTTTGTAACATGTTTCCAAGTCCTGACGACAACACACAAAGACTGAAGTTCGTTGCGATACCACAGGACCGTAATATGTTCCCGTGATAGTCCCTACCGTTAAACCAATTTGAGCTCCTTATGAAACTCCTAAGATATTCAATTTTGACATCCGACTAATAAGAAAGATCGTGCAGCTCCCTAGATATCAGTGAAGCAAGTCTCTGACCAGAAAGTGCCAGACAATGGCAGATAAAGCGTTTGATAGTTTCCAACTCCTCCTCATCCATGCAACTCCTGCAAAAGTCATTTGAGGGCACATTTAACCGCGTTGCTTGCTTTTCTATAACCGGTAATTACAGCAACCACCGTCGAAATCTCTCCTCTTGGAAGCGATATCAGCTACCTTTTGCGCTTCTGATTAAAAGAAAGCCAAATCTGTCGTATAATCTCACACGTCCATTTATGTGCCCATACACAACAAAAGCTTGCAAGTTTCTAGAGGCATACCAACACATTCCAATTCTGTTGGAACCTTAAGGTAGTTCTTAGTCTTGCAAGCTTATCGGCTTTGCAATTCCCTGGATTGTCTCTGTGCCCTGGCACCCATATGAGTCGTATGTCTAACTGCTTGGCCGTCTCATTAAAAGACGTGCGGCAGTTAAGGGCTGATCTGTTTTCAGAAACATTAACTCCAGGGACTTGACCGCGGCACACAAGGCAACGAACTTAACCAGTCAGCTACTTCCTTTATTGCCAGCATCTCTGCCTTGTAAACATTGCAATGATCTGGCAATCTTCGAGCCAGGCTCAACCCAAGCTCTTTTGAATAGGCTCCAAAGCCCACTAGTTCGTGGAACTTCGATCCATCTGCATAAAAATTTATGAAGGCTCCATTACCCGGAATGCCTCTCATCCAAGACTCCCTGCATGGTATCATAGTGGCACTCAAAAAGGCTCATAGAGGAAGCACAGTCCACATTTTGTTGTATTGTTATCTTCTTTAAGATCGCGCTAACATTGACTCCTGGGACTTGATCGCGGCACACAAGACAATACAACTCAACCAGTCAGCTACTTCTTTTATTGCCGGCATCTCTGCCTGGCGAACACTGCAATGATCTGGCTATCTTCGAGCCAGGCTCAACCCAAGCTCTTTCGAATAGACTCCAAAGCCCACTTGTTCGTGGAGCTTCTATCCATCTGTATAAAATTTTATGAAGGCTACATTACCCGGAATGCCCCTCATCTAAGACTCCCTGGATGGTATCATAGTGGTTAAGTGGCGCTCAAAAAGGCTCATAGAGGAAGGGCAGTCTACATTTTGTGGTATTGTTATCTTCTACAAGTCCGCGCTATGGCCAATTCAGTCGAATTGCCAACGTAGCCGCATACTGCCCCCCTCATTATGTCCAATTGTATAAGATGAAGGACGATCTCCAATGCAGCGGTAGGTGTAGAACGAAGAGCACCTGTAATACACATCGACACCATTCTCTGTACCTTCGTGATAAAGACACAGTTCCCCTTTATCTCCAGACAATAATTCCATACATCAGAATTGGACGCACCACTGCTGTATAAATCGAATAAACAACTTTAGGGCAAAAATTCCATTTTTTTCCAATGGCCCTTTTACAGGAATATAAAGCAATCGTTGCCTATCTCATCCGTTGCTCAATATTACGCCTGAAATTCAATTCCTATCTAGAAACATTTCAAGATTCTTGGTTACATCTGAGAAGTCGATTTTAGACAAGTTCAGTTTTACTCGGACAAATTCCAGGACCACTGTCTCTTGCCCATTTAGACAGATCTTTTACAGAACCCTAAAGAATGTCCCTTAATGTTGGCAGGTGCTTTCCCTTTACCGCTATCGATACATCGTCAGCATATTGGACAACATGAAAACCATGTGCTTCTAGAGAGAGCAGCATTAAATTCAGTGCCAGGTTCCAAAGAAACGGCGAAAGAACACCTCTCTGTGTTGTACCCCTATTGACAAACCGAGATATGGCAGATACTTCCAATTCAGACGTTGTTATGATATTGGCAAGTAAATTTTCCACCATCAAAACGATTCCACGCTTCACTCCTATACAACCAGACAATGACACAATTATCGAGTCTGTGATGGCATTATTTAAATCCCACTGTATATCAAGAAAGGCCACCATAGTGTACTTCTTTACCGAAAGCGATCTCTCGATGGTACCAACGAGCTCATGAAGAGCAGTGTTTGGTTGATCTACTCTTCCTGTATGCATGTTGCCTAGTCGAAATCAACTTCGGGTCAATCACTCTACGCAAATATAAGTCTATCATTCGCTCCATTGTCTTTAGCAAAAAAAGAAGACAGACTAATTGATTTGAAATCCTTCGGAGCTGCGTAGGAATTATTCCTAGCCTTTGGAATTACCACCGTGTAGAGATTATACAGCCAAGAGGCTATATAGTCCGACACTTGCTGCATCTTACAAGGGAAGTATCTCAACCCTTATGAACCGATTTGCCTGAAACTTAAAATATATATTAAAGAGACGATTTTAAGGTTGGGGTGTCTCGGCTTATCGCACAGTGGGAAAAAATACCAATCTGGCAGGAAAAAAAATCATATCTTCTAAACTATTGGTCTGATCCGATAACAATACTTGGAGATTTTATAGCTAAGGATATGAGCTTTTTGTATAATGAATAATAAGAAACTGTTTTTCAATACAGGGTGCCCCAAAAGGTGTTATATACGACTACCTCAGGAGTATTTTTTTTTGTACCTGTTAGCTGTGGAAAATTATGTTTAAAATAAGAATTTTATACTTTTTGAAACGTAAATGGGGTTATCAAATATTGTAAGTGAAATCTGATAACATTTGGACATATACCCTACATCCAGCATATAACTAAAATAGGAGTTCTAGCATCTGATTCACTCAAAAAAGTATGTCGGTAAAATCTACTACAAAAGACAGTTGTTTTGACTACATTTTGTAGTTGAAAAGGCGTCCACTACATATAACGGTAAAAACAACTGAACATGTTGTTGTTTTTAACTATTGATTTTCAACTACAAAATGTAGTAAAAACTACTACAAAACTGTTTAATACAGTTGTTTTTTCTACAATTGCCTGAAATTTTATTTAAAAAATTTCTTAAACGTTTAAATGATTGATATTTATTTATTTAAAAAGCAATACATTTCAGTTGGTTGTATAGAATTTCGACATGATGACAATTTTTTGATGTATTTATCTGGAATTATAGAAGAAAAAAATTATATTAATAAAATGTTAAACAAAATAAATTGATTGTATTTACCTTTGTTTTTTTAATAGTTCATTTAAAATTTTCACCGCTACTGATCAAAATTTGTCTGGAATAAAAAAAAACGAAATGCTTTGGCAAAATTGATTTATAAAAAAAAATAATTAATTTCCAATGTTTCAAAAAAGTATGTACCTGCTCTGTTGTGTATACAAAGAAAAGAAAGATGGCGCGCTCATAAGAAAACAAAACACTGCACACATTTTATTTTGGTTTTTACCGATTGGTTTTTACGCACGCTTATGTGAGCGCTATATTATACACACTTGTTATCTCATTTATCCACTTATTTTCTTTCGCTCAAGAATATTTTTCCAAAAACATATTTTTTGTTATAATTAAATTTAATAAATTGTAATTTAATTTATTTAGATATTATTTATTTGGTATAAAAATAATTCCTTCCGCATCCCGCACGACCAACTCGCTCGACACATTCGTTTGCAATAAAAATTTCTAGAAAAAAACGAGTTTTAGAAAAAAACTAAAAACAACTACATAAATCAACTATTGCTACAGTGTAGTATATTTTTTGTAGTTATTTTTTGAAACTACTACAAAAAAAGTTGTTTGAGATTTTTTCATACAAAAACGACCGAAATTGTAGTTAAAAACAACAGCTACTACTTACTACACAAACGACCGTCATGTAGTAACTGCAATAATTTTCTGAGTGTTGCATAAGCATATACGAATTTTTAGTTAACCTTTTGTCAATGTATAGTGCCATTGCCTCTTCTGGTGTGTATTATGTCGGTGCTTCAGAGGGGTAAAATACGGTTATTTTCATCTTTGTAGCCCTTTTTGGTGTTTTTTTTAATTTCATCTAATAATTGGGCTGCATCTCTCTTTCCAGATTTGTACAGGCTTACTTTCGTAGCGACCAATAGTTATTCCTTGATGTTATTTTGTACAAGATCCGAAACACGACTCATCTTGGATTTTTTGTCGTTTGCAAAAAAGTCTTCAAAGGACGCCCTCGAGGTTGTGAAGGTCCTGGTTCTTCGTCTTCTACTAGAAAATCAATATTTTCATTCAACCATATATTGTAATGATTTTCAAAACTATATAAATTGCGAGAAACACTGGCCCATCTACATTTAAATTTACTACATAAATCTCGGACACTAACAGTTAGTTTTTTATAGCTATCATTCTCGTTGCAGATGTTATTTCCAAGTTTGGACAAGATATAATTGATAACTGCTGAGTTCCGATCAGAAGCACTGTCGCATTTACGCCAAACTTCAAATATCTCTCTCCGTTGAAATGACATGTCAAACAAATTTAAAAAACCAAAAAGTTTATTAACCAATTCAAATGATAGTATTAAATTTATTATTATTTATAACAATATTTTTATTAAGACTTTTTTCACCAACTGAATGCGACTTAAATCGGTTATTTAAAAATCATAAAATCAAAAATAATTTTAATTCAGCACGAACTTTTTTCAAGATTTTGACGCTCTACTATGTTAAAAACAAATTACTAACAATCCCTCGCGATTCTCAACATATACGTGAGTCGCGTTCATCGCTGCCTAGGTTTAGAATTATAATTATTGAAAGACCAATATTACAAAAATAATTTTAAAAAATCGCTACGCAGGCCTACGCAGCTAATTTTTTGAATAGTAATACTTCATTATATGTAGAATAATCTATAATTAAAGATTAAGCAGCATCTGGCAGCGTTTTTTTTGTAGCTCCATAAGAATTTAAACAAGTTAAAAAAAACGTTGTTTATGTAATTCGTTACGGGGGAGCCTTCGCAAAACAGATAACGTATGGAAATTTATACATAATATACCTAATAGCACCCTTTAAAAGAAATCAAACACTTGGTAGGTAACGGCTTACCCCTTCCGATACACGGCGATGACAAGTTTACTATTATAAACAACTAACTGAGCCCAATAAATTGTCAACATTTGATAGTGTGTAATTCCCTAATGGGTTAACTAAACTTTGAGTTCTTAACGGATTAAAACGCAGTCACTATCCCACTTTAAAATCGCATTATAACTTTGTTAAAATCTGTTAGTTATATTTTGAATTATTTCCCGCTAGATTGGCAATTTTTCCCACTGTGTATCGGCCATATCGGTGTTTAAAAATTTCGCTGTCCCCTTATGAAACCATGTGGGCCTTCGGGAAAATTGTGATAACATTCGAACTAACAGGAATATCGTCTAGGGCAAAAACACGTGTCGACTTAAATTTAATAAAGATTATTTCTTATTCATATGGATATCGTAGGTCTATTTCTTCACATAAATACCGGCCAAAATTTACACATTTTCCTAAAAAAAATATTTAAAGAAGCCGAATTTTTACAAGGCTATGGCACCATTGGATAGGCATTAAAAAAACCTTTCTTCTCATATAAAAACATCATATAGTTTCATAAAAAAAATGGCTGAAAAATGCAAAAAACGATTTTTTCGCAATTTTTTGACCCATGTTTTGAACCCCTAAATCCCCGATATGGCCGATAAGCGGAGACACCCGAACCTTAGAATTGTCTCTTTTATATATATTTTAAGTTTCAGACAAATCGGTTCATAAGGGTTGATATACTTCCCTTGTTAGTCGGGATTATACCATCAGGTTCCTCACAATAGAGGCAGGTGTTTTTATGTAAAAGGTGTCAAGTTTTGTGTTACAAATTTGTGTCCGTGTGACATATAACGTGACCTATCAAGGACTGGTTAGTTTTCCTAAAGGGGTTTCTAACAAAAAATTAATAAAATATCTTAATATAATTCTGTTTACTACGATTAACATAATAATTTTATTCAAATTTAACCTGCTTTACATGATATTTTTTAACCAAAATTTTTGTTTTCATATTAAAAAAAACTTTGATATTTTTTCCGGCCTAGGACCAATGACACCATCACAAATGCATGCTTCAGCGGCTACAGGGCAACCATTGTTGGCTACAGGACCATTACAAACGCAATTCATACCATATCCACAGACACCGCATGCACCACATTTCCAACAACAGTCTTATGCTCCACAAATGGTAAGTTGATTTATAATATAAAAATTTTGTATATCACATAACATTTCTTTGTTCTATCTCTATTGCAGGTCCGCATGTATGAGCCCCAACAATTGCAATTTTTAACACAAACACCACCATCTACTACACCCTCACCGGGTCAACCACATCAAACGTTCCATCCACAGCCACAACCTTCCCCTGCTGGCGGGGGACCACAGCCAACATTTGCCCCACAATCCCAGCCACAATATCATGTTGTGTGTCCCCTAACAATACATCCCACACAGCTTATGCCCAGTCCATATTATCCAACACCGGCAGGACAACATCCACAACAAGGTCAACAGTTTCAGCTGATAATGCCACAGCATCCGTCACAGTAGGGGAAGTTTTTAGGCAAATTGTGTGTTCGTAATTAAAACAAGAAAAGTTCATTAAAAAAAAAAACATAAAAATCATTCAAAAAAGTAGAAGGACCTCTTTGGTTCTTAAACAAAAACCAATCAACAATAGAGAGATGATGTCCTTAACTTTTTTTTGAAAGTAAAAGCTTTGTTAATAACGTCTTTTTACACATTTTTTCATTAATTTTCTCATTGAAATCAGCAAAAAAAAACAAAAAGTAACGTCGTTAATGAAACTTTACTGTGAATGTAAATTGTTGCCTGTTTAAAACTTAAAAAAGATAAAAATTAAATTATAATAATATGTATTGTGAGAATCACACATTAAAAAAACAAAAAAAAAAAAACATGAAAAATCAAAACAAATTTCCAAATAATTCTTTGCAACAAAGATAAATCCTCTTGCCCCCTATGTCCTGCGTTTCAACTTTATATACATATAAAACAAAAGTTTAACTGTTTTTTTCTCTCTTCCTCTCTACACCTACTTTCATTATCGTTTTTTTTTTATTATTATTTTCAGTTTATTTTTTTTTCGTGTTTTTGTCCTTCTATTCATCTACTACCTATTATCGAAAACAAAAATACAAGTTTGCTCAAATATTTAAAATTTGAAAACTTCTATTTTTTCACCTACATCATTGCATGAGTTTAAATAACTCGACTATTTTTTTATATATATTTATTATTTTAATGTCTCAAATAGTTAAAACATGTCTTATAATTTATAAAACACAAAAAAAAAAATGATTAAACACAAGAAAAATTAGATGAATAGAATTTTATAAATTTTGTAAATATTAAAATTAACTAAAATCATATTCAATTTGAATTTTTATTTATGATTTTTGTAAAAACAAAAATCAAGCTTTGTTGAACTTAGATCCAATTTTAAATAATTTTTAACTTTGTTAATATTTGAACTTAAAAAAAGACTAGTAAAGTAGTTTGTAGATGTTCAGAAAACACACTTTTCAAAAAAATCCACTGTGCAACAAGAAAAATTACCCTCAATGGATCCAATGAAAGTAGATTATTGGGTAAACGAAATCGCAAAAGGATTTCGGAAATTTAGATCGAATTTCTTTTTTATCAAAGATATTTACAAAGGGGTAGTTTAATCTATTTTTTTTATAAAACACAGAAGTGTAAAAAAACGTCCACTTAGGTTAGGTCGTGAGTGGCTGTTAACGTTTTACGTCACCACACATAGACTCTGAGGTCTATTGTGATACCACCGTTCGGTAATGATGTTCCCCTAACAGTCCCTGCCCTTAAGCCAATTAGGGCTCCTTATCAAACTCTTAAGATATTGAATTTTGACATCCGACAAATCAGAAAGATCGTGCAGCTCTCTAGATTCAAAAAGATTATGAAAAAGTTAATAAATTGTATGAATTTGTTCATAAATACTATGAAAATCGTTCATTGAAAAAAAAAATTTTTTGTGTGCGTCTAGAGCAAAAATACGTATCGACTTAAATTTAATAAAGATTATTTCGTATTCATATGGATATCGTAGGTCTATCTCTTCATACTAATACCCCCCAAAATTTACACATTTTCATGAAAAAATATTAACCGAAGCCAAATTTTAAAAAGGTTATGACACCGTTGGATAGGCAGTAAAAAAAACCTTTCTTCTCATATGTAAACATCATAAGACTCTTAAAAATAAATGGTTGAAAAATCCAAAAAAACGATTTTTTCGCCTTTTTTTGACCCATTATTTGAACCCCTAAATCAGCGATATGGCCGAAAAGCCGAGACACCCCAACCTTAGAAATGTCTCTTTAATATATATTTCACGTTTCATGCAAATCGGTTCATATGGGTTAAGATACTTCCCTTGTCAGACACAATATTTCTGTTCGTTTATATTTTTATGTTGTAAGTGGCTGCTGGCGTTTTACGTCAGCACACATAGACTCTGAGGTCTATTGTGATACCACGGGACTTGAAAAGGTTTTCCTACTGGTCCCCGCCGTTAAACCAATTTGAGCTTCTTATAAAACTCCTAAGATATGAAATTTTGACATCTGACAAATCTGAAAGATCGTGCCGCTCCCTAGATCCCAGCAAAGCAAGTCTGACCAAAAAGTGCCGGGCAATGGCAGATGAACTGTTCGATAGTTTCCAACTCTTCATCCATG
Organism: Pegoplata infirma; assembly: GCA_963921195.1. Taxonomy (NCBI): domain Eukaryota; kingdom Metazoa; phylum Arthropoda; class Insecta; order Diptera; family Anthomyiidae; genus Pegoplata; species Pegoplata infirma. Next base: position 99,903,265 of record OY992536.1, read on the forward strand.
CAACTCCTGCAAAAGTCATTTGACGGCACATTTAACCGCACTCCATGCCTCCCTATAAGACAGTGTCCGGTAGTTACAGCAACCACTGTCGAAATCTCACCTCTTGGAAGCGATAACAGCTCACTTTTGCGTTTCTGATTAAGAGAAGGCCAGATCTGTCGTGTTGTCTAACACGTCCATCCACTTGACCATCTCTGATTAGTCTACGCCGCAGAACAAAGCCTTAGATTTTGCTTGCAAGTTCCTAGAGTCATACCAACATATTCAAATTCTGTTGAAACCTGTAAGGTAGTTCCCAGTTTTGCAAGCTCATCGGCTTTGCAATTCCTTGGAATGTCGCTTCGAGCCAGGCTAAATCCAGGCTCTTCCGAATAGACTCCAAAGCCTACATGTTCGTGCAGCCTCGATCCATCTGTGAAAAAACCTATGCAATCTAAACTACCCGGAATGCCCCTCATCCAAGACTCCCTGGATGGTATCTTAGTGGTAAAGTGGCGCTCAAAAAGGCTCATAGAGGGAGCTAGGGCTTCCAATCGGGATTAGTTTTTCTGAATCCCGGGATTCGGGATTGAAGAAAAATTTTCGGAATTTTCAAAATATTTTGAATCCCGGGATTCACGCTCAGTCATGCGTGAGCGTGACTGAGCTTGAGTCAAAACCCACTCACGCCTTTAAAAAATGTTTTAATAAAACATAAAATTAAAAAAGTTTACAACTTAAGGAGTTAAGATGTGTCAAAAGCCATTTACGGTCCTATGCTCCTTGTAAGAGTAAAAGTAATAAATATAAAAGCCCTTATGTCGAACCACCACTAGTTTTTAGAATTTCTTTACATTTCGCAAACATTTCACCTTTTTCTATAACAAAAACATGGTACCTGACAGAACTTTTGAAGATTTTTTTTATTTTGTTCCACAAAATTCATATTTTATACAAATTTTTTTAAAAAAACCTAAAAATATTGAAAAAAAAAAATAAAAAAAATCGGGATCCCGAAAATCCCGGGATTGAAAATCAGAAATCCCGAGATTCGGGATTTGCCTAATCCCGGAAATCCCGGGATTTCTGGGATCGGGATATCCCAATTGGATGCCCTAGAGGGAGCACAGTCCAAATTTTGTGGCATTGTTATTTTCAAGATCGAGCTATGGCCACAATCGGTCCTCCATTACAGTGTGCAATTAGGTCGAATTGCCAATATGTCTAATGGTATCAGGTGAAGGAGGATTTTCAATGCAGCCGTAGGTGTAGTACGAAGAGCACCAGTGATGCACATCGACGCCATTCTCTATAACTTCGTGATAAAGACACAATTTCCTTTCATCTCTAAAGCAGCACACCAGAACGACTCCATACGGCAGAATTGGACGCACCACTGTTGTATAAATCCAATGAAGGACTCTTTTTCCAATGGCCCTTTTACAGGAATATAAAGCAATCGTTGCTTTTCTCACCCGTTTCTCAATATTACGCCTAACATTTAACTTCCTATCTAGAAATACTTCAAGTTACTTGGCTCCATCTGAGAAGGCGATTTTAGTGCCGTCCAGAGAAATAGCACCAAAAGCAGGAATCTTATTTTTCCTTGTAAACCCTTATAAGATAAGCTCTGTTTTACTTGGATTCAGATTAACAATCTGAAGAATCCCAGGAAAATTTTTTGGAACAAGTTCCTGGTTCAATAGATTCTTGAATATATTCTACGGTAATCACAACAAAATTTTCTATGTAAAAGTATTTTTCAAAAAAAAACTACTTGCTCTAAAAAACGATTGCTTTCGGGACAATTTCAAACAAAAATCATTAGTGTCCGACCGAATACACCTTTTTTGGCCAAAGCCGAAGCCGAATATTCGGCCAAATTTTCACTATTCGGCCAAACCGAAGCCGAAGCCGAATATTAAAAAAAAATGTTTTTAGTTGCAAAAACACAGTAAAATGTTTTTGTGGCTTACTAATGTGATTCAAAGTTAGTTCAGTGTGTTTTTTAACACGTGAGCACAAATATTATACAATTATTCGGTATTCGGCCTATTCGGCCAAAATTGTGGCCGAAGCCGAATAGTGGCCGAATAGTGCTTTTTGGCCGAAGCCGAATATTCATTCGGTCGGACATTAAAAATCATTGATTCTGGAATGTAAAGTAGAACCGGTTGCACGGTAGTTTGATGCGTTCTGGAACCGATTATTTGGAACAGAAAATTTTGAAAATCCCTCGGAGCTGTGTGGAAATTTTTCCGAGCCTTCGGAATAAAAACGACTCTGGTATCCCTCCATTTTAAAGAAATACGACCAGTTTGTGCATCTGTGTAGAGATTACACTCAAAAAATTATGACGGTAGATTCCACTACAAAAGACAGTTAAAACAACTACATTTGTTGTTGTTTAGGCGTCCACTACATTTTACGGTAAAATCAACCAAAAATTGTTGTTGTTTTCAACTATTGATTAACAACTACAAAAAACTGTAAAAACTACTTCAAATTACAGTTGTGTTTACTGTAACTCAAATTGTCTGAATTTTTTTATAAACAAAAAAAAAAATTGTAAAAGTCAAAAACGGTTAAAATTATTTCGAAATAATTTCTGCACATCCGTCATTCTAAAAATTTCTAGAAAATTATAAGTTTTTTTATAGACTAAAAACAACTACATACAACAACTGTTGCTACAATGTAGTAATTTTTTGTATTTGTTTTTTAAAACGACTCACAGTGGGTTCGATGGTACCCAAAATGGCGATTAATTCAGATAAGCAGTAGTTTTAGAATATTATATTTTTTTATTGATGACATAATATAAACACGTAAAAATACACATTTTGGAAAAAAAAAATTTGAAAATTTTTTTTTTTTTAACCTGTTAGGCGTTTTTTTGTTTTTCGGAAAAAATGGTTATAGTTCACAATTTTTGCTGTAACTTTGGAATGAAAAGCGATAAATTATTAAAAAAAAATTTAAATTAAAGTGCACATAATGTGCTGTCAAAGTAATTAAAGAAAGAACGCATAATATGTATTTATATTATTATAATTTTTTTTTTAAATCCAATTTTTGTTTTTCACAAAATCTCATAAATGTACAAATTTATCTGAAAAAAGTGATTTATGGGAATATTATAGTTTTTTATTAAGGAATTATCACAAATACATAAAAACACAGCATTTTAGAAAAAAAAATTTAACAAAAAAAAAATTCTTAATCTTTTAGTCGTTTTTTATGTTTTTGGAAAAAAGCACGAAACCCTTGAACATGTAATAAAGCTACAAAAAACAAATGGAGGGGACGTTTTTTTCGCGTAGGGGGGAGGGTTTACCGGGAGACTATGGGGGACACCTTCCCCTCGCGATAAACGTTACCAAAAAAATAGATGTCAGTTTTTGCACCTAATTAATACAAATTTATCATTATTTAAATTATTTTTTCTATACACGCCCCCAAAAAGGGGCGGACCGAAAAAATTGGCATTCCTGATCCCCCTTGGTTCAAATTCAGGTCGATGAACTTCACATGGCATTAAAATGTTTCAATTTTTGAACAAATATACAAATAAAACTTGTAAAAAAAATATTTTTCTGGGGTAGTTTTAGTTCTTCAAGGGGGAACTTTTTCCCCCTGGTCCGATTTTGCTCGTTCAAGAACTTAACCAGCCTATGATCATTATACATATTTGTGCCAAACTTTAGGATTCTAGCTCTTGTTTTATGTACATTATGGTGTGCTCAACAACAGACGGACGGACGGACACACGGTTAGTCACAGAATGTCTTAGAATCGATCAGTGATCAATAATATACACTTTATTGGGTCCTAGACCCATATTTCGATGCATTACATACGGAATGACAAAGTGAGTGTAAGCCCATAGTGTAGTTGAAGGGTATAAGCACACATATAATGGATTTGTTTAATAAATGATACCCAGACTTTTTACACAAAAATGGGAATAAAAAAAAAGGGCCGGGCATTGTCCGTACTTTTTTTTCTTTTAAATAAAAGCTGATATCCTATACTTTTTTAAAATCCACAAAACTAAATCCAACTATTACTAACTTAATATGTGTGGCCCATTAAATATGAAAAATATCCCAATTTTGGACCCTTTTTAAAAAAATTATTAAAAACGTTGAGACACAATTTTTATAAACAAAAAAAATTTAAAAATTTAGCTTAATCCCTGGTGTTTAAGGTTCCATTATAAAAGATTTTCTTTTAAAAGACTTAATACCACTAATAATCGCTTGAATTGTAAAAAATTCCAATTTTTTTACTTTTATCAAAAACTGCAATAATTTGTTAACTTTGACAGCTCACCGAAAAAAAAGTAAACAACTTAGTTGATTGATTTTGATAACTAGTGTTGCAGAATTTTATCTACTTTTACCCCATACCAAATTTTATAACAAAAACTTCATTTATAAATTTCAATTAATCGCCACTTTGGCACCATTTGAACCCAATGTGCGACTACAAAAAACGGTTGTTTGAGATTTTTCACACAAAAACAACTGAAATTGTAGTTGAAAACAACTACTACTTACTACACAAATGACCATCATGTAGTAACTGCAATAATTTTCTAAGTGTATACAGCTAAGGGGCTATTTATTTCGACACTTGCTGTATCTTATTCGGAATTATATTATCAGGTTCAGAAGATTTATAGGGCCTGAAGCTTTTAATATCCCAGATTAATGTTGGCATTAGAGATGGGCACACGAGCAGATTAGAGCGTGATTCACATGATTCGGTGTGACTGATTTCAATTTTACTCACGTAATTGTGAGTGAGTGTAGAAAAAAATTGCGTGAGTGAGTGTGCGTAAGTAAGATTTTTGCGTGAGTGAGCGTGCTTGAGTGAGTGTGAGTCAAAAATCACTCACGCGACCATCTCTAGTTGGCATATTTATTATTTCCGAAGCAATTTCAGATGCTTGAGCGTCAGAACGTTCCAAAGCTTCAAACGGCGTCACAGAATTGCCCGGAAATTGCCCACTGGAGGTGGACATCACACCAGTAGTATCCTTTAGGTTTCCTAGGGTGCAAGGAGAAGAAGCCAGAACCTTTTGCCTCCTGTATGCCTCGAAAACGTCCTCTATGTTTCCACAGAAGTTTTTCCAAGAATCACATTAGGCAATTCTAATCATCTTATATCTCGTAAAGTTGCAGCCTATGTGCAGAACAAAAGCTATGTTCTTCCAAAATTCTTCAGTCACAAACTCTATCAGACAATGTATCTGATACAAGTGTTACATCAAGAACCTCTTGCGGTCTACTTGTACCAAAAGTTGGTTTACTACCTCTGTTACAAATATACAGGTTAGTACTTTACAAAAACTCCAAAAGTTACTCTCCTCTCTCGTTTGTGTCTTGACTTCCTCGTATCGAATGATGGGCATTAGCATCACAGCACACTACCAACTGATGTCCCCTAGATTCAGACTCCTGAATCAGAACGCTCACCTTTTTCATCTAAGTAGGCTATAAACTAAAAAAAAAATATTTTCCTTGAAAAATTGGCATTATTTTTACTCGTCAATGCATTTTGAGTGGGTGGATCAATTTAAGTTGTGGTGGTGAAAAAAAATATAGAAAAAAGAAAATAATAAAAAACACAAACTTTGGTAAGTCGAAAAAAATTTTTTTGCTCATAATTGGTCTTAAGTTGCTGTACCATAAATTAGTAGTATAAGAGTTCCCAAGTAAGTACTAATTAATATCAGAACCAAGTTTAACCAAGTCTTTTTATTAGAGTCTTTTTAAGTGGGGTCATTTATATCAAATGTAGAACTTTTTGAGCTGTGGAAAACACAACGATTATGATTTAACATCTAGAAACAAGTTTCGCCGAAAAAAAATTCACGGAAAAAAAGCTTTCCGCACAAGTTCATTTTAAATGAACTTGTAAACATTTACCTCGAGAAAAAAAGTGTACCCAAATGAACCTCTTCCCCCAAAAAAATGCCCCTGCAATTTTTTTTTTAATTTTTTAACATTTTGGAGGGTATAAAACAATGGTTCCCAACCTTATTTACGCCACGCCCCACTTTTATGTTAAATTGACTTGTACCCCCCTACACTCGAGAAAAATTTGTTAATTTTTCTAATTTTTGTTTTTAATGAAAAATTACTACTTGTTTAGCAAAGTTTTTGTAAAATAAGAATTTAAACTAAGTTTTTAGTAAATATTTTAACAATTGAACAGTTCATGCGAATAAGGACGAATAGACCATTTGTATTATTTTACATATCGCTCATTTACTTGTATAGTGTCATAACTCAAAACGTTTGATTTTACAGAAAACCTGTTTAAAGTTTACAATTGAAACTTGGTTTACATTGCAAAAGGCCCGTACATAGAAAATGTTATAACGGCGTGTTCTCTTCTCAAACGGTGAGTTTAAAAGATATTAATACGAATTTTTGACACAATATAAAGCAGGATATAACAAATAATTCTGTATTGTTTACCCAAAAACGACATATTTCGAGTTATGACACTATACAAGTAAATGAGCGATATGATGATAAAAACGCAGGAAACGGCTAAAAACTAATATTTTTCCAACATTTTTGCATAATGCACTAATCCATTAATGCAAAAAAGTTCACAAAAATATAAGTTTTAAACCGTTTTCTGCGTTTTAATCGTCATTTGTAAAATTATACAAATGGTCTATTCGTCCTTATTCGCATGAACTGTTCAATTAACAAAATTTTGTAATTAATTTTGGTAAAAAATAGTTTTTGTAGTTAGTTTGACTAAAAAAATCTTACTCGGAACCTTCAAATTGCCCCCCAGTGGGGCGATAATCAAAGGTTGGGAACCATTGGTATAAAAGATTCGGCTCAGCTGAATTTAACACTCTCACTTGCTTTTTAAAGGAATTAAATAATGCAATTTTTTAGATTAACCCCACCTATTGAGCAAAAAACAAAAACAGCATAAAAATACCGATAAAGTCGAAAGTTATGGAATTTTGAGCACCTTCTCGTGTATTTACTCACTGCGCCGCGATCAAAGTTTTTGGATTTTAAAAAAAAAATTAAAAGAAAAATTTAAAAAATATAATGCGCTGAACACGAATATTAAAAAAAATAAAAATCGGTCAAACAATTTTTGAGATATTGATATCCAATGTAAAAATTGATTACATCTTTCTGATCTATTAAGATCTATTTATATCAATTGTATCTGATCAGATCTATATTATCCGAAATTTGTCCCCAATTTCGAGACCAAAGAAGATCTGATTAGTAATTGTATCTGATCAGATCTCGAAAATGGGGACAACCCGAATAAAAAAAAGTTATATGACGCAATATTTAATTATATATGAACAGATATGCTTTTATGTAAATCCATATTAATTTTGATCCGAAAATTGGCGGATCGAATATTATACGATTGTATCAAATTCTATTATTTTTGATAAAATAATATCAAATTTGATTAAGTTTGATCCCAAAAATGGGTCTATCTAATTGTATTACATCATATCTTATCTGTTAAAATTAGATAAATTTTTATATAATTAGATGAAATGTGGTGAATTTTTTTGGAATTTTAAACGTGAAATTAGAAATTATTTTATCAGATTGGATACATTATCAATTAGAAGAGTTTTTATTGCATTCTTCGGAATTTTTTCGGGACTTAGCAAATTATTAAAAATTTGTAATTATACCCTCCAACTACAGTATGGGGGTATACTCACTTTGTCATTCCGTTTGTAACGCATCGAAATATCGGTCGCGGACCCCGGAAAGTATATATATTATTGATCTATGATCGATTCTAAGACTTTTCTAGAATGTCCGTATGTCCGTCCGTCCGTCTGTATAAGACACGATGCAGTCCAACATAAAAGAGATAGACTCGTCAAGTTTGGCAGGAATATGTCTTTTGGTCCTAGGCAGTTTAAGTTCGTAAATGGACAAAATCGGACCAGGGGGGAAAAAGTTCCCCCTTATAGAACTTAACTGACCTCTGAAAAACGCCATATTTTCACAGGTTTTTTGTATTTTTGTTAAGCAAATGAAACAATTTGATGTCAGAAAAAGTTCAAGGTCCTGCAATTGGACTAAGGAAATAAACAAAATCGTTTTTTTTGCCCGCCCCCCTTTTGTGGGCGTGGATATTAAAAATGTTTTTAAATAATGATAAAATTGTATTACTTAATCTGAAAAAGCATAATAAATAAATTTGTAAAAATTTACCGCATGGGTTTATGTGTCCCCTAATGAGCCCTTCTGACCCCCCCCCCCATAAAAAACGCCCCTGCAATTTTATTTTTTTTTTTAATTCTTTTTATATGTTGGAGGGTATTATAGATTCGGCACAGCCGAATTAAACACTCTCACTTGTTTTTTTTCTAAAATCATTTTTAAGGGATTTAAAAATTCCAAAAAATTTTTGAGTATTAGAAAATTTAAAAACATTTTTTCGGAACTTAAAAATTTTTCAAAAAAAATAAAATTTCTCCTAAAAACATTTTCAATGATTTTTTTACTCCAAATGACTTTTTTACTCCGGGACTTTGGAAAATTTTCATAAAATTTTTTAGGACTTGAAAATTTTTTAATTTTTATTTAATTGTCCGGGAAAATTTTTTTCGGGATATAATTATAAATAAAATCATATATCTTTTTATCTGCCATATCTAAAAATTCCCGACATTATATGTCATATCTAATTTCATATAGATCGGTATGTAAATAGATATGAATATGTATGTTATCATTTTAAAAAATAAGGAAAAATACAATGCTATATATAAACTTATATGTCCATATCAATGTTCATGCATAACCATATATAAATATAAATAATTATATAATAGCATATATGATTATATCAGATCTTTTTTACTCGGGAAATCTCGGATATAATAGATATGATCAGATGCAATTAATACAATCAGATCTAAACAGATCCCATCATATCTAATAGATTTTTACACGGGATATGATATTTGCCAAAATTGGCGCAATTTTCTTTGTTCAAGGTTAAAAAAAAAAAAATCTTAAAATTTGGTTCCCTTTTCATAGAACTTGAGACCAGACATGGGCGTTTATGATTACAATTGTGTAATTGATTACAGTTTCAATTACAATTACATGTAATTAGTAATTGAGTTTTTTCAATTACAATTACAATTACAAGTAAAATTGAAAATTTTCAATTACTAATTACATCTAATTGTAATTGAAACTGTAATCAATTACATAATGTAATCATTAACGCCCATGTCTGTAACTTACCCTAAAGTGCCCCTAGGGGAGCCAAATGTATGACCGACCTTTCATGTAATTGTAATTGAAACTGTAATCAATTACACAACGTAATCATTAACGCCCATGTCTGCTTGAGACCAATTTAATTTCATCATATGTTGGGCCGTACTAAATTAAATATATAGCTTAATTTTAAATTATATATGACCCAGTATATTTTTTTTAGTCGGATACTAAAAACTGCAAAAAATTTTCAAAGTGTCCGATTTAGCATGGAATGCCCCATATATATTTTATTGATCCATTATCGATTCTAAGACAGTCTATGAATGTCATTCCGCCTCTCTGTAAATAACACAATGCAGGCCAAAATAAAAAGGCTAGACTTCTAAAGTTTGGTACGAATGAATATATTTTATGGTCATAGGCAGGTTAAGTACGAAAATGGGAAAAGTCAGATCAGGGGGAAAAAGTTTCCCTTTGAAGAATTTAACCAATTTTTTAAAATTTTTGTTAAAAGAAAATAAAATAATTTTGTGTCAGAAGAAGTTTGAAGTCCTGCAGTTGGATCCAGGGTATTAGAAAATGTTTTTTTGCCCACCCCCTTATGTGGACGTGGACATTAAAAAAATATTTATATTTGGAAAAAAGTGTATTTCTAAAGCGAAAATATTATGATAAATGAATTTGTAAACATTTACCTCGAGGGAAACGACCACAACGACCGCTACCGACACCACTCCTAAAAAACGCCCTGGATTTTGTTTTATATTTTAATGAAAAATTAAACATTTTTAATGCTAGAAGAAGTTTAAAGTCCTTCACTTGGACCTAGGGGATTAATAAATGGTTTTTCGGCTGACCCCTTTTGTGGGCGTGGATAACTAAAATTGATTAAAATAATTATAAAATTGTAGTGCAAAATTCACAAAAAAATAAATTAATTAGTTAAAATTTATTGCAAGTGTAATGATACCCCCCCCCCCCCCCCCTCTGAAGTCCGCCCCCAATTTTTTTTTTTGGTATAAAAGATTCGGCACAGCCGACTAAATTAAAAATATTTTTGCTAAATTTCAGAAGAAGAAGTTTAACAAATTTTTTGACTAACATATTTATAAGTTTTAAAAAATCCATTTCATTGTTAATATTGGAAAGGTTTGGTATTGCATTTGAGCGATATCGGTTCAGCGGTTCAAAAGTTATGAACGAAAATGCAAGGACACCTCAAAAATTTTAGTACATTCAACATAACCTAAAAATACAAAATGCTTTAATTCGGCTGCTGGTTGACATATGTGAACATAATTGAACACCAAATGGTATTTAAACAAGTGCAAACATATTTTTTGACAAAAAAAGAAAAAAATCGCGAATTTTTTTTACCAACATTTTATTTTTCGCGGAAATTTTTTTTAATTTTTTTTTTTCAAAAGTAATTTTCTTTTAAAAACAGTTTTTTGCAATAATCTTTTTGAAATTGTGGAGGGTATCACTACATTCGGCAAGGCCGAATTTAACTTTTTTACTTGTTATAAATCAATTGTGTACAACTTTCAAATCTTTTATATTTAACAAAGATTTTCACAAGGGTAATGGTGTTCGAACTGTTTAAGCTTTATTTTATAGTTATAATTTAGTTAAGAATATGTTTATTTAGTTCGAATATAGCTTTATTTTAGATTTTTCATAATTAGTAGTTTTATTAAATTTTTTTTTTTAACTTTATATCTTTTTTGCAATTTTTTTCAGAAATTTGTAAAAATCTTCATCTAATTTTTCTTAAATTAAAAAATAATATTTTGGAAATAAAGAGCGAATATAAAAAAGAAAATAAAAAATATTTAAAATAAAAAATGCGTGTAATTATAATAAAAAACGTGAAACACAAAAATATGTATATTGTTTTTATTTTCATTTGGATATCATTGGATTAGCACTGTTGCCAAGTTGGAGGTTTTCCCGCTAAATCTAGCGCTTTTTGTTTGGATTTAGCGGGGAAAAATTGGGTTTAGCGGGAACGGTGCTTTAGCGGGAAAATCTAGCGCTTTTTATTTGGATTTAGTGGGACAAATTTAGAGGTTTTTTCCAATTTTTCAATCGAAAACGCCAAGTTTGTCTAATTTTAGCGCTTTTTTTGAAATTTAGCGGGAGAATTTTGTATTTTCCCGCTAAAATTTTTTCGACCGTTTCTTGCGCATTTTTAATGAAAAGTAAATTTTCGTAGAAAAAATAATTTGGAGGTTTTTTTTTTTAATTTTTCTTTTTTGTCAATCAAAAATGCCAAGTTTTTCGGTTTTCAGCGCTTTTTTTTGTATTTTAGCGGGAAATTTTTAAATTTTCCCCGCTAAATTAATTTTTGGCGGTTTCTAGCGCTTTTTTCGTGAAATTTAGAGGTTTTTGGTTAAAAATAGTTGGCAACAGTGTGGATTAGATATATATGGCCCGAAATATCGGTCTAGGACCCCATAAAATATATACTAGTGCCCCCCATTTCCCGGTTCTCGGTATTCCCGGGAATACCGGTATTCCCGGTTCTGGAACCGGTTTCCCGGTTCTAGATATATTCCCGGGAATACCGGTATTCCCGGTTCTGATCCTGGTACCGGTTCTCAAAAACCAAAAATATACTATACCATAAAATATTTAAATTACACTATTTAATCAGTATTTCAGTAATATTTAGTTGTGTTTGTAAAATTATTTAAAAATCATGCAACTATTTTTTCTTAAATTTAAAAAATACATTGAAAATGGTGTTTTTCACATGTTTTGTATTTTTTTTGGTAAAATCGAAGAAAAAATTTTAATTGTGCTAAATTTTACAAAATATTCATATCGGTAGTCCCGGGAATACCGTCAGAACCGGAACCGGGAATACCGGTATTCCCGGGAATACCGGGAATGAATTAAGAACCGGGAAACCGGTACCATTTCCCGGTAATACCGAGAACCGGGAATACCGGTATTCCCGGTACTACGGTACTGACCGTTGGCACTAATATATACAATGGGCGACAATGCATTGAAAACTTTTCTATAGTAAACTAACTAAAGCGCATGGCGTTGCCCTGGTTGATTTAGTCATGAATATCTAAATAGCTTCTCCCCGGCGTCATCTATACACTCAAAATAATCACTCTGTTAAATTACAGAGAAAATACCATAGATTTCCAACCAGCAAGATTTTTTGTTATTTTACGAAGAAAACTCTGTAAAATGATTTCGATAAAAAAAACTGTAAATTTATAGAATTATCTGTAAAATATTGATAAAACCGAAAAGAATTTTACCAAAAAAACTCTGTAAATTTACAAAGTTTTAGTTAAATCCATTTTATGATTAAAACTTCTCTGCATCAAAAACATTAATTAAAATTAAAAAAATTAAATTAATTAGAAGTAAAATTTTGTTAAATTTTCACCTTAAATGCTTCCAAATTGTAAATTTACTTTTTTATTTTTGTGAATATTCAGAGTTTTTAACAATTAACTCTAATTTTACACGTCGTCCTCGTAAAATTTATCAATTTTTATTGTAATTTAAGACACTTTTTAAGGAGGGGTTTTTCGGTCATATTTGGAAGTTTTTTGAAGTGATTTTTAATTTTACAGAGCAATAAGTAAAATTACAAATGAAATTTAGTATTTTGGTTACGAGAAAAAAACAAAGTACATATTTTCTAAAATCCGTATTTTAACAAAAAAAAAAACTGTTTATTATTTATTAAAATTTTGTTTTTCGGTCACAAGAAAATACAAAGAATTTTCTAAGAATCTGTATTCAACAGATAACTTTGTTATGTCATTTTACAGAGTATTTAACAGAGTAATTATTTTGAGTGTAGGGTCCAGTCATACATACTATTTTTCTCATGATAAAACTGCAAAACTGCGAAGTGCCGTAAATTTTACTAAAATAGAAAATTTTGTTAATAACTTCACCCCAGCGTCATCTACCGGATACAAATTGTACCAGGAAACTTATTTTTGTTTGATAAATATTTCTTGTGAATTTTAGCCAAATTGTACGTACCATAAATACAAAAAAATGGAATTATGACAACAGCGCCACAAAGACCAAGGTCTCTGATGTGAATTGAACGCACGACCCCCTCACTCATCACGCTAGCACACTACCAACTACAGAGAAAAAATATGGGCTAACATTTTAGTAATCACATGTTTGAATTTAAAAAAAAAATTAATAGTTTTTAATTGACCAAATTTACATAAAATTTACTCAAAAGCTGTTAAAAATTTAGTAAATAATTTAATCAAAATTTAATATTTTTTTTTTCTAATTTTTGTTTCTCTTAGTTTTTTGAATTCTCATTTAGTTTATAGTTTTTGTATATGAGTCATTTTACACCAAATGTCCCGCTACAGAAAGGCATGTGCCACGTGAATTTCTGAATAGTTAGTATGGATAGCCCGATATGAAACAAAGAAAATTGCGTTTTTGGTTTTTCAATTTTTCAAAAACTGGGCTTCACTGGCGTGGTCAAATATTGGAAAAATTATCAAATTTGTGTCGAGTTGCCTTGATTAAATATTTATCAAATTAAAACGTAATGCATCAAAATCTCAAAAATTTACATTCTTGTATAGTTTTTCAATTAAAATTTTCTTTTCGAAAATTTTCAGAACCGGTTCTGAAATTTTCTTTTTTTTTAAAAAATAAATTATCAAAAATCCGGACACTTTTTTTTTTTAAGTTTAGTGGTTGTCTATCCACATAAAAAATCAGACATGTGTTTTTCTTTTTTTTTTCGAGAAAATTGCATTTGAATATTAAATTCCATAACAATTTTGTAATTTGCTTGTATTTTGTTGTTTCAACATAGCGAATGAGTATTAAATATTTGCATAAATGGAATACTCATACGCTATGTTGAAACAAGAAAATACAAGCAAATTACTAAATTATTATGAAATTTAATTTTCAAATGCGATTTTCTCTAAAAAAAAACGAAAAACACATGTCTGAATTTGTTTGTGTGGATAGACAAACATCTAAACTAAAAAAAGTGTAAGTTCTTAGTTCCATATAGGGCTATTAACACAAACTATTGAAAAATTCACGGGACACATGTTTTTCTGTAGCGGTACATTTGGTGTGTAATGCCTCATATATTAGTTTGTTATTCCGTTTGTAACTCATCGAAGTATCGGTATGAGACCCAATAAAGTATATATGGGGCATTCCATGTCAAATCGGACACTTTGAAAATTTTTTTTTTTTGTTTTTCTTAATTTGTTTACTGTTGTTGATGACCCGTTCAAAAGATATCGAATTTTTAAAAATTGGTAGTTTGTTCCTTTACTCAAACTTCTTTTACTCATAACTTCTTCAATAATGGTCCAAATTTAAATTTTTTTTTTTAAATTTTTGTTTTTTACGTACTTTTAAAAAATTCCAAAAATTCTTAAAAGCGCTCTAGTATGCGATTTTTAAGTTTTAAAATTTAAATCTCATTTTTGAAAATGTTTGTACTCTTTGATTTTTTTTAAATTTTTTTGTGTAAAACTTCTATCGGTTTTATCTCTTTTGAAAGGATCATCAAAAAAATCTAAAAATTTACCACGAAGGAGTTTTCGAAAGGTACTAAAAACTGTAAACAAATTGGTAAAATCTAAAAAAATTTCAAAGTGTCCGATATGACATGAAATGCCCCATATATTATTGATCAGTGATCTATTCTAAGCATTATAGCGATGTCGGCCTGTCTGTCCGTCTGTCTGTTGAAATGGCGATCACGGCCAAAATATTATTCACATATGACTAAGGTGATCAGTCGATTAATTCTTGTTCGATTAATCGAACAATTTTAAGCGAATAATTGTTTGATTAATTTAGAACTGCTAATTTCGATTAAGGGATTAATCAAAGAAGTTATGCCGATTAAAAAACAGTAAACATTTGTTTCGGATTTTCGCTGCTCCTGAATCTTGGATTTGTTAATCGACCTAAAATAAGTACCTGATAAAATTTTGGGACATTACTTCTTCTTGGATACACCAACGGTATGTATGTTCTTGGTATGTTGACCACCTCTCTTTTTTTATTGTCAAAAAAATCTTGTAATTTAGAAAATTTTTGATTTTGGAATTATTCGATTAAACAATTAGTCGATTAATTTTAAAATTGTATTCGTTTTATCGATTAATCGTTTAATCTAAAAAAACCCCGATTAGTCGAACACCCTACATATGACTGAAACTCTACAGATTTATTTGTTGTTGTCGCGAGAAGTTGAGTGAAATCGGTTTAGCGGTTCAAAAGTTATGAACGAAAAATGATATCAATGGGTCAGTCTTAGTGAAATCAATCAAAAATAGCTAGAAATTTTCTTGACCCCTCCGATTTTGATGAAATTTGGTATAGTTGTAACACTAAGTGATAAACTGACGCACACTTTTTTTCAGCCCTCTAAGTAAACAGTGGCCGAAAATACGGAGGGTCAAAATTTCCCCCAAAATCTCCCAGTCGCGACACTTTGCACCTTAAAAACTTAAAATCGTTGGTTCTATTATAGCTAGAAAGTCCATTTTTGATTTGTTTTGAAGCTCATAATATGCTCTACAAGACCTACCATAACCAAAAAAGTTTCGAAAAAAAGGGTTACCTCCATTATTTTAAGGTCGTGATATACGGAGGAGAAAATGAGGAGGATGGTATCCCCCGATTTTTTTTTTACTTGATAATCTTTTAGAGAAAGTCCTAAAGAATATATTCTAAAATTTTTATGTTGGGACAACAATGGGATCGCTCAAAATCAAAATTTTTCACAATTTCCCCCAAAATCTCCAAATCGCAACACTCTTTAACCTTAAAAATTTAATATCATAAGTGCTTTTGTAGCTACAGATCCCTTTTTTTTATTTTAAAGCTTATAATACGCTCTACAAGACATACCAAAACCAAAAAATTTTCCAAAAAAAGGAATTGGTGCCCCCCTTATTTGAAGGTCGTGGCAAAGGGTGGAGGAAATGGGGGCAAAGTATCCCCCGATTTTTTTTTTACTTGGTATTCTCAAAGTGCAAGTCCTAATAAACATATCCTACAATTTTTATGTTGGGACAACAATGGGATCGACCAAAATCAAAATTTTTCAAAATTTCCCCCAAAAACAACAAATTGCGACACTCTTGCGCCTCCCATTGTTGCCCCAAGATAAAAATTTCAGGATATGCTCTCTAGAACTTACTATTTAAAATAAAAAAAATATATAAAAAAAATTGGGGGATACTATCCCCCAATTTCCCCCACCCCTTGCCACAATCTTTTAATACAAGAGGCACCCCTCATTTTTTTTATTTTATTTTTGTGATAGTAAAATTGTAGGGCATATTAAGAGCTTTAAAACAAGCCTAAAATGGACTCTGTAGCTACAACACAGTCCACGATATTAAATTTGTAATGTGCAAGAGTGTCGCGATTTGGAGATTTTGGGGGAAATTGTGAAAAATTTTGATTTCGGTCGAGAATACCAAGTAAAAAAAACTCGGGGGATACTTTCCCCCATTTTCACCACCCTTTGCCACGACCTTTAAATAAGGGGGACACCCTTCCCTTTTTTCTAAAATTTTTTGGTTAAGGTAGGTATTGGAGAGCGTACTATAAGCTTTAAAACAATCAAAAATGGGCTCTGTAGCTACAATAGCACTTATGATATTAACTTTTTAAGGTTCAAGAGTGTTGCGATTTGGAGATTTTAAGGGAAATTGTGAAAAATTTTGATTTTGAGTGATCCCATTGATGTCCCAACTTAAAAATTTTAGAATATATTCTTTAGGACCTTCTCTATAAGATTATCAAGTAAAAAAAAAATCGGGGGATACCATCCTCCCCATTTTCTCCTCCCTTTATCACGACCTTAAAATAAGGGAGGTAACCCTTATTTTTTTCGAAAATCTTTTAGATATGGTAGATCTTGTAAAGCATATTATGAGCTTCAAAACAAACCAAAAATGGGCTTTCTAGCTATAATAGAACCAACGATATTAAGTTTTTACGGTGTAAAGCAATGGTTCCCAACCTTTTTTATGCCACGCCCCACTTTTAAGTTTAAAAAATTGCCTTGCCCCCCTACACTCAAGCAAAATTTGTAAATTTTTCTAATTTTTGTTTCTAGTGAAAAATTACTACTTGTTAAGCAAAGTTTTTGTAAAATAAGCATTTAAACTAAGGCCTCTTTTCTGTCTTTCACAACTTTTCAATTCACATGAAAATTTCCGAATCACATGAAATCAAGTTTAGTGTTTTGTTGATTACGTTTTCATTCGAAGTTAAAATCGAATAATTAAAATTTAAAAAAAAAATTATAAGGAAAAAAGTGCATTCGTTTTACTTTCACAAAATTTTATTTATGTGAAACAAAACGAAAAACAAATTCGGATGTGAAATCTAGAACATCAAAAAAATTCGGAAATTTTAATTTTCACATTTTTTTGTGAATTACTTTTTTGGAAAAGCGGCCTAAGTTTTTAGTTACAAATTTAAGCAATTAACACTATTTTTGTAGTTAATTTTTCTTAAAATAACAGTTTTTGTAGTTAATTTTACTAAGATTTTTTAGTAAAATTGTAGTTAATTTTACTAAAAAATCTTAAAAATTTGCTTGTTGCCCCCCTGGAACCTTCAAATTGCCCCCCAGTGGGGCGAGAATCAAAGGTTGGGAACCATTGGTGTAAAATAATCTTAAAAATTTGCTTGTTGCCCCCCTGGAACCTTCAAATTGCCCCCAGTGGGGCGAGAATCAAAGGTTGGGAACCATTGGTGTAAAGTGTCGCGACTGGGAGATTTTGGGGGAAATTTTGACCCTTCCTATTTTCGGCCCCCGTGTATTTTTAGAGGGCTGAAAATTTGTATTTGTTAGTTTTTTACGTAGTGTAAGAACTTAACCAAATTCCATCAATATCGGAGGGGGTCAAAAATATTCATGATTGATTACGTACGTACCCTTTTACGTACTTTAAAAAAAATCCCAAAAAATTCTTAAAAGCACTCTAGTATGCGATTTTTAAGTTTTAAAATTTAAATCTCATTTTTGAAAATGTTTGAACTCTTTGAATTTTTGAAATTTTTTTGTGTAAAACTTCTATCGATTCTACAAATTTTTTGCCCAGGAGGATAGTGGGATAACGATTATTACTATTTTTTTAAATTTTTTGAAAAAAATTTATTATAATTTTCCAATCTTAAAATCATTTCTACTGCTCCAATGGTGCGTCTTGAGTTGAGTTGAGGGTGGGTTGTACAAGCCTAAAAATAAGTAAATTCCTTTTTTTTTAGGCAAGTCCATGGCGCTCAGACTTAAAATAGTCCATTGTACCGTACCCTGAAAAGATAGATTAAGTAAGGGTGAGAAAAGGTTGAGAAGAAAAAGAAAGAAAAGTGCTTGTTCAGAATTTCTCAGTTGCTTTCACAAACTTGAGAAAATCAGACAAGGGAAGTCCATGGACCGTGTCCATAGACAGATTATCAGAACCCAATATCCGCAGTCTAGCCCTTGAGAATGCTGGACAACAACAGACGTAATGTTCAGTTGTGTCATCATCCTCAAGACAAGCCACGCATAATGGGTCTGATAAGACACCTAACCTCGTCATATGACGAGCACAGGCATTGTGTCCCGTAATTAGGCCAGTAAGTCTGCGACAGTCTATTCTACTAAGGCTGAGTAGATAGTTAGCCACTTTCTTGTCTGGCTTAATCACAAAACGTTTGGTATTCTTGCATGCCAACTCATTTGACCATCTTTCCATGAAAGTTTCTTTCATATGAGAGTTGATCCAACGCATCAGCCATGTCAAGCCAATACCAATTTGAGGTTCCGGATTGTAAGGAATTGTATCAGAGCCAAGATTTGCCAAAGAGTCGGCAATCTCGTTTCCCCGTATTCCCCTATGACCCGGAACCAATGGTGCGTCTTAGAGGGGTCATTTATAAGACCGACCCCCATTACTTTTTACGTCTTAACATTTCTTTGGAACAAACTAATACCATATCTCCAATTTCTAAGGGGGCTCCCACATAAAACTGCATTTTTTACAATTTGCTCCAACCGCTCTAACTGCCCTATTAGTGCCCTTAGAGCAACAAAATGTATGACCGACCCACAATATTTTTTTTTAGTCCAAACATTTTCTCTGAACACACCTACCCTCTATCTTTAACTGTTAAGACGGTCCCCATACAATTTATTTTATTTTTTTGTAAATTTGTTTTATTTAATCAGCTTCTACCGGTCCAATGGTGCGTCCGAGAGGCATCATTAGTGAGACCGACCCCCATTTATTTTTACCCTACACAATTTTTTTAAAAACATACTTACGCCCTATCTCCACTCCCTAAGTAGGCTTCCATTTAAAATTAAATTTTTATAAAATTGGATCCAACTGTTATTTTTATGGGAGCCTACTTAGGGAGTGGAGATAGGGCGTAGGTATGATTTAAAAATATGTTGTAGGGTAAACATAAATGGGGGTCAGTCTCACTAATGACCCCTCTTGGACGCACCATTGGACCGGTAGAAGCTGATTAAATAAAACAAATTATCCACAAAAAAAAAATTTTATGGGGATCACCTTAACAGTTAAAGATAGAGGGTAGGTGTGTTCAGAGGAAATGTTTGGACTAAAAAAATATTGTGGGTCGGTCATACATTTTGTTGCTCTAAGGGCACTATTAGGGCAGTTAGAGCGGTTGGAACAAATTTTAAAAAATGTCATTTTGTGTGGGAGCCCCCTTAGAAATTGGAGATATGGTATTAGTTTGTTCCAAAAAAATGTTAAGACGTAAAAATTAATGGGGGTCGGTTTTATAAATGACCCCTTTAAGACGCACCATTGGAGCAGTAGAAATGATTTTAAGATTGGAAAATTACAATAAATTTTTTTCAAAAAGTTTTAAAAAATAGTAATAATTGTTATCCCATGATCCTACTGGGCAAAAAATTTGTAGAGTCGATAGAAGTTTTACACAAAAAAATTTCAAAAAAATCGAAGAGTACAAACATTTTCAAAAATGAGATTTAAATTTTAAAACTTAATAATCGCATACTAGAGCGCTTTTAAGAATTTTTTGGGATTTTTTTTTTAAAAGTACGTAAAAAAACAAAAATTAAAAAAAAAATTGAAATTTGGACCATTATTGAAGAAAGAAGTTATGAGTAAAAGAAGTTTGAGTAAAAGAACAAACTACCAATTTTTAAAAATTCGATATCTTTTAAACGGGTCATCAAAAAAATCTAAAAATTTACCACAAAGGAGTTTTCGAAGGGTACTAAAAACTGTAAACAAATTGAGAAAATATAAAAAAAAAAATTTCAAAGTGTCCGATTTGACATGGAATGCCCCATATATTTATTGATCAGTGATCGATTCTAAGCATTCTAGCGATGTCGGCCTGTCTGTCCGTTTGTCTGTTAAAATGGCGATCACGTCCAAAATATTATTCAGATATGACTAGGGTGTTCAGTCGATTAATTCTTGTTCGATTAATCGAACAATTTTAAGTGAATAACACTGTGCTACAGTGAAAAAATACTTCTGATGTGACATAGTAAAGGTTGTTGGTCTTGTCGAGTAGATCACAAAAATGACCATTAAACTTGCCAGACACCCTCAAATTTTGGAGTTATTGTCAAAAAACGTTTTTTTTTTGGACTTTTCTCGGATAACCCAGGCAAAAAAATAAAAAAATAAACGAACATACTGAGAGGTCGCGTATCATTATTTTAAAGGTTTTTGACCTCCTGAATCCGAATCTGGCCTTTAAATTGCTCTATCTCGTCAGGTTTTTGAGATATTTAACATAAATTGATATATCAAAAACTTAATAATTTCAAGGTCAAATTCGAATTCAGGAGGTCAAAAACCTTTAAAATAATGATACGCGACCTCTCAGTATGTTCGTTTATTTTTTTAATTTTTTTTGCCTGGGTTATCCGCCCGGAAATTTCATACAAAATCTTAATTTTCTCTTTTAGAAAAATTATCACAACTCTGTCAATTGTTATTTTTTTGGCATAAAGCTCATCGTATTCACAATTAAATTTTCTTTAGGAACACGTTTATTAATATCAAAGTTGTTGAACAAACCATAGCAGAAAAAAAATCGATAAACTCAAAAAATTTTCAAAAAATAACAAAAAAATTAGATATTGTTGAAAAAATCAATACATATCTTTTTTATATGTATAGACCAATTCACACACATGAAAAGCCCTATCCTTCTTCTATCTAAAACAGTTGAAAATTTTAAAATCGGTTGAAAAATATTTAAGTTACACGTGGTTTAGTAAGAAAAGTAAAAAAAAACATTTTTGACAATAACTTTAAAATTTGAGGGTGTCTGGTAAGTTTGATGGGCATTTTTGTGATCTTTTCGACAGGACCTACAGCCTTAACTACCTCATTTTAAAAGTATATTCGATTTTGTGTTTTTTGTAGCACAGTGTAATTGTTTGATTAATTAAGAACTGCTAATTTCGATTAAGGAATTAATCGAAGAAGTAATGCCGATTAAAAAACAGTAAACAGTTGTTTCGGATTTTCGCTGCTCCTGAATCTTGGATTTGTTAATCGACCTAAAATAAGTACCTGATAAAATTTTGGGACATATCGGCCAACTCTCTTTTTTTATTGTCAAAAAAAAATCTTGTAATTAAGAAAATTTTTGATTTTGGAATTATTCGATTAAACAATTAGTCGATTAATTTTAAAATTGTATTCGTTTTATCGATTAATCGTTTAATCTAAAAAAAACGCGATTAGTCGAACACCCTACATATGACTGAAACTCTACAGATTTATTTGTTGTTGTCGCGAGGAGTTGAGTGAAATCGGTTTAGCGGTTCAAAAGTTATGAACGAAAAATGATATCAATGGGTCAGTCTTAGTGAAATCAATCAAAAATAGCTAGAAATTTTCTTGACCCCCTCCGATTTTGATTAAATTTTGGTATAGTTGTAACACTAAGTGATAAACTGACGCACACTTATTTTCAGCCCTCTAAGTAAACAGTGGCCGAAAATACGGAGGGTCAAAATTTCCCCCAAAATCTCCCAGTCGCGACACTATGCACCTTAAAAACTTAATATCGTTGGTTCTATTATAGCTAGAAAGTCCATTTTTGATTTGTTTTAAAGCTCATAATATGCTCTACAACCCCTACCATAACCAACAAATTTTCGAAAAAAATAAGGGTTACCTCCCTTATTTTAAGGTCGTGATATACGGAGGAGAAAATGGGGAGGATGGTATCCTTCGATTTTTTTTTACTTGATAACCTTATAGAGAAAGTCCTAAAGAATATATTCTAAAATTTTTATGTTGGGACAACAATGGGATCGCTCAAAATCAATTTCCCCCAAAATCTCTAAATACCAACACTCTTGAACCTTAAAAATTTAATATCATAAGTGCTTTTTTAGCTACAGAGCCCATTTTTGTTTTGTTTTAAAGCTTATAATACGCTCTTCAAGACTAACATAACTAAAGAATTTTCCAAAAAAAGGAAGGGGTGCCCCCTTATTTAAAGGTCGTGGCAAGGTGGAGGAAATGGGGGGAAAGTATCCCCCGATTTTTTTTTACTTGGTATTCTCAAAGTGCAAGTCCTTATGAACATATCCTACAATTTTTATGTTGGGACAACAATGGGATCGACCAAAATCAAAATTTTTCAAAATTTCCCCCAAAATCAACAAATCGCGACACTTTTGCTCCTCCCATTGTTGTCCCAAGATAAAAATTTCAGGATATGCTCTATAGAATTTACTCTTTAAAAAAAACCAAGTTAAAAAAAAAATTGGGGATACTGTCCCCCGATTTCCCCCACCCCTTGCCACGATCTTTTAATACAAGAGGCACCCCTCATTTTTTTATTTTTTTGTGATAGTAATATTGTAGGGCATATTAAGAGCTTTAAAACAATGATGGGTACCAATACCTTTTCGATACCAATACCCGTTAATACCAATTCAAATTGAAAACCAATACCAATTAAAAACCAATACCGATTCCTCACTACCAATACCAATTAAAAACCAATACTTTTATTCTTCAAAACCAATACCAATAAAAAACCAATACCAATTCATTTTTTTCTACTTTCGTATCGGTTTCGTTTCAGTTTTTTGTATTCTTATTTTCGTTTGTTTTAATTGTGACGTCAAACATTTTCTTTCCATCACATTATTAGGTTTTACCTGACTAACGAATTGCAAAAGATGTTACATCGATCAGTAATCGTTTGCATGCAATGTCACATAACAAAAAGGAGTTAGCTACTTGAATTTTAAAAGCCATAAAAACATAAAAGAAATATTTTTTGTCACGGTTTTTATGACCCCTAATAAAAGTAGATCTTAAAAAATTTAGACCTTTTCTGTGATGAAATTTTTTCTTTTGCAAACATTGTTAATATTTGATATATGTACATTGAATGTCACTGCACTCTTCTTTGCGTTGTAAAAAAAATACTAATGTCCTTTTTTGGAAATTCCAAAATTTTAATCAAGCAGACGTTACAAAATTTTATGTCACAACACCAGAATCCAGAAAAAAAAATTTATTGTTTTGTTAGAGGCACAGTCATATTATAAAAGAATTTAATGGCGTTTTCTTTTCTGGCAAAAATGTCACATTTTACCGTCCCTTCAAAAAATATTGCACTTTTTTTGTTCTTTTCTAAAAAACTGGCAACACTTTAAAAATTTATTATGTTTTTTTCTAAAAATGTTGCATTTTTAAAGTTTCAAAATTTCACACTTTTCCCACTTTCATAAAATGACGGGGTAGCAAAATTGCCTTATAAAAACAGCTGATTGACAATATTTTGGTTGAAAGAAAAATGTTCTCAATTTTTTGTTTTTTTGTAATCACAAAACTGGCAACACATTACAAGGGTTGTGGCTACATTTTACAAATGACACTGTTTAAGGGTGCAACATTTTGTTTCAGAAAAGAAAACGCCATAAGTACGCATAATGTGCAGTTCACACTTGCTATTTTTGAGAGTTTAAGGGCTACGTGTTTAAAAAATTATTTTTTCTGTATCCATTACGTTTTTATTCTGTTACTGGTGTTTTGTTAAACAACTTGTTTAAGGTCGAAAGTGTGAACCCCATATAAGAAAAAAATGACCTGTGTAATCGCAATTGGCAAAAGATCTAAAATCGAAAAAGGGCCCCCTGCATGATAACCCATTTCGATCACCTTTTTCAAAAAAATATTTATGTATGAAACGGATGAAGTTCAGGTATATTTTGTTACAAATGTTAGGCCTCATCTATCTGCAATTAAAAAATATCTCGCCTTGACCACCGGAATTTATATGTGCATTAAATGCAATGTGCATCAGCACAGAAATTGTGTCAAGCAAAAACGAAAAATTTGAATTTTTTTAGTTTAGGCTTTTGATTTTTTTAATAATTAATATTATTTTTTTTTGATTTAATTTATAATCAAATTCCACTAATTGAAACATTTTGAAACTATTTATTTTGAAAATAACGAAATAAATTAATAAAATAGCATATAAATCCAAATATTAAAATTGCATAAAAAGTTGAAATACAGGCTTTTCTGGAATAACGGAACATTAAAATTTTTTTTACAAGAGTTTTGAGATCAGCCGGTGCTAATTTTACTAACTAGGTACATTTTCAAAAAAAAAAATGAATTTTTCCAAAAAAAAAAATGAATCTTTGTCCAAAATGGGTTAAGCATGTACTATTTAGTTTAAAGTTTGACTTAATTCTGAATGCAAATACTGCTAAAAAATATTTTTTTTTAAAAGGGGTTTTTAAAAAAAAAAAAAAACATTCCTCACGCAAAAATTCGACTCACTCTCTAGACACTCACTCAGAGTTTTTCAACTCATAATCACTTGAATTAAATGAAAATCACTTTTTTGAGTCACGCAAATCACGGGACCAGCGACCATCTCCAATTCAAATACATAAACAAGAGACAAGTATCTTTTCATTTGTTTAATCTATAACATCTGTAATTTTTATTTAAAATGAAGTGTCCACCCTTGAAAAAGTTTCCTTGTAGGTCTGAATCCAAAAAGTTTCAAGGCACTTATTTATTACCTTAATATAGTCACTTGACTTACGCGTGAATCACGGGACCAGAGACCATCTCCAATTCAAATACTTAAACAAAAGGCAAGTGTCTCTTCATTTGATTCATCTATAACATCTGTAAATTTTGTTAAAAATTAAGTGTCCACCCTGAAATAGTTTCCTTGTAGGTCCGAT
This sequence comes from Pegoplata infirma, assembly GCA_963921195.1. NCBI lineage: Eukaryota > Metazoa > Arthropoda > Insecta > Diptera > Anthomyiidae > Pegoplata > Pegoplata infirma. The sequence continues at coordinate 99,928,771 of OY992536.1, forward strand.
TTCAAAAAGTTTCAAGTCACTTATTTATTACCCTAATATAGTACTTAATTTAAATGAAAATCAGTCTATAATCACGTGATTTAAATAAAAATCGCTCACGCCTGAATCACGTGGTTTTTTGAGTCACGCAAATTACGGGACCACAGACCATCTCTAATTCAAATACATAAACAAAAGACAAGTTTCTCTTCACTTGTTTCATCTATAACATCTGTAAATTTTATTAAAAATGAAGTGTCCACCCTGAAATAGTTTCCTTGTAGGTCCGATTTCAAAAACTTTCAAGGCACTTATTTATTACCTTAATATAAGCTTATATTCTGAATTTCCAAAAAATCGGTTAACATTTACGACCTGTAGAGACTTTTGGCCAAAAAACCTACCATTTCGCCCAGTGTGCACTGTGGGGCGGACAGAAGGACGACTTACGTTAAATTAATTAATATTAACGACAAAACCTTTTGCATACAAATACCAAAACCGATATAAGATAAATACCAATACTTATTAAAAACCGATACCGATTCGAGGCTAAAACCAATACCAATACCCAATACCTAAATAATTCAAAACCAATACCGAAACCTATACCAATTCAACAAAAAATGAAAACCAATACCTATACCAATACTAATATAATTTTTAAAACCAATACCAATACCAATACTTTTATCGAATTGGTACCCATCCTTGCTTTAAAACAAGCAAAAATTAGACTCTGTAGCTACAATACAGCCCACGATATTAAATTTGTTATGTGCAAGAGTTTCGCGATTTGGAGATTTTTGGGGAAATTGTAAAAAATTTTGATTTTGGTCGATCCCATTGTTGTCCCAAAAAAAAAATTTAAGGATATATTCAATAGGACTTGCACTTTGAGAATACCAAGTAAAAAAAAAATAGGGGGATTCTTTCCCCCCATTTGCTCCACCATTTGCCACGACCTTTAAATAAGGGGGGGTGCCCTTTTTTTGGAAATTTTTTGGTTATGGTAGGTCTTGTAGAGCGTATTATAAGCTTAAAAACAAACAAAAATGGGCTCTGTAGCTACAATAGCACTTGTGATATTAAATTTAAAAGGTTCAAGAGTGTTGCGATTTGGAGATTTTGAGGGAAATTGTGAAAAATTTTGATTTTGGTCGATCCCATTGTTGTCCCATCATAAAAATTTAAGAGTATATTCTTTAGGACTTTCTCTATAAGATAATCAAGTAAAAAAATAATCGGGGAATACCATCCTTCCCATTTTCTCCTCCCTTTATCACGACCTTAAAATAAGGGAGGCAACCCTTATTTTTTTTAAAAATTTTTTTGGTTATAGTAGGTCTTGTAGAGCATATTATGAGCTTCAAAACAAACCAAAAATGGTCTTTCTAGCTATAATAGAACCAACGATATTATGTTTTTACGGTGTAAAGTGTCGCAACTCGGAGATTTTGGGGGAAATTTTGACCCTCCGTATTTTCGGCATTTGTTAGTTTTTTACGTAGTGTAAGAACTAAAATAAATTTCATCAATATCGGAGGGGGTCAAAAATATTCATGATTGATTTCACTAAGACTAACCCCAACACATTTTTAATTTCTTGTTAACAGAAAGATCTTGGAGTCTCGGGAATTAGAAAAAATGAAAAGCCTCTATACCGGGAAATGGAAAAGTCCGTGCTATAACCTTAATACAATTTTGATTAGATTAATTCTGCAAAAAATGCTATTTTTGTAAACACTACTGTAAAAATAAATTCAAACTTGAAAAATTTTATTAATATTATATCATTAAAAATTTAAATAACATTTAAATTAAATTTTTATAGGACCACACCCATTTAATAAGAAAATTCCTTAAAACATATAAAAAAAAATAAATGTTGAAAAGTTTTCCAACAAACTTTACTATTAAATAACAACAAAGATAAAATGTCGCTACGACATCTAAAAAATTATTTTGAGGGATGAAAAACTCTACATTATAATAATTGCTTTTTGATAAAGATGCACTTAATTAAAAAAAAAAAAAAAAACTGTTGAATTTTTCTTAACTCAAACTCGTCAAAATGGCTGTGATATGATAAAATTTTAAACAAAAATCACAAACCATTTTGAACGAAATGGTAAAAAGAAAATGATGTATTTTTTAAGATTTTCAAAAAAAGAATACTAACCGGAAGAAAATTTTCCAGTATGTATACAAGCAAAGATGCTGGAGTTTTATTTTTTTTTTGTAACACAGTAACTTTAAATGAGGTTTATTTTAGTTTTGTTTTTTTTTTTTTGTTTCTTGGTGTCTTTGGAATAACCCGCATAACTCATCAAAATGGCTGTGATATGAATTTTGAAAATTTTTTTTGCGATTATTAACATTTCACAACATCTTGAAGAGTTATGCAAGCATTAGGCATATTTTTTATAAATTTTTTAATTTTAATTTTTTGAATTTTAATTTTTGTTTTTTTTTATATTTTTTTTAAATTTTCTTTTTGAGCACTTTAAAATTTGTTGCTTATTTTCAATTTCTTTTAAAAACTTTTTTATTAAAGATTTTTAAAGAATTTTTTATTTTAAAGATTTATTTTGTTTTTTTTTTGTATGTATTGCATAGAAATAAGATGAAATTTTATAATCAGTTTTTTGTTGTTGTTGCTGTTATATTTACTTTGCCACCCATTATTATTAAAATATTTGCCAAATGAAGTTTAATAATGATGATGATGTTAATAATTATGATGAGAAAATAGCAGGCAGATGTAGAAATTATATATTTTTTTTTTTTCAAAAAAGTAGAAAAAAACAAAAAGTAAAAAAAAAATCACAGCACAATTTTTGATAAAAACGTACACTAACAACTTGTTTGAATCTCACCGGAAGTTGCATAGCAAAATATATGTACACACACACACTCACAAACACTTTAATGAAGAAGAAAAAAAAAACCGAAGTATACTTTTAGGCACGATTAAATAAAAATTATGTTTATTAAACACTGTTATCACCACTTCTGACACTTTTAAGCCATTTTAATCATAATTTCTTCATAAATATTTTGTATTTTGTTTATTTTTTTGTTTTTCTATTGAATTCTCTGTTGATTTTGTTGGTACTTTTGCAATGCTCATCAAAGCTGGCTGTGATACTTAATCGAATGCAAAATATCATACAACAGCCCTTTTTGATGACATTGAAATTGCCTTTATTTTCCTACGATTCGTTAAATTCAACAAGAATATTATTTTATACACTAACACAAACACTCACACACACACACTCTCTACACTTATATTCACCAATACATTTTTAAAGCATATGAACTCACCCATACAGTTGAACACACACAACAAAAACTCATTTATAAATTCTTACGTATACATAATACTATTACGTATACCTCTATCTACATTGGGAAAGAAGGAAATATATTAGAAATATATGAACGATGAATACAATGGCATTTGTTAAACACTGAAAAAAAATAATATTTAATCAAAGTAAAATTAAAGTAATATTTTTAAAGTAAATAACACAAGCTTAAAAATTAAAAAAAAAAGAAATTAGGTAAGAAATTATAGTCGGTAAAGACCGACCATTTAATACCCTTCACCTGTGTTTCCCGGAAAATGGGTCCCAAGTTCAAACATGGACCGATTGGATCTACGTTTTATCAAATCTTTAATAAGGCCACTGTTCCAAAAAAAGTAATTCACAAAAAAAATGAGAAAGTGAAAATTTACGAATTTTTTTGGTGTTCTAGATTTCACTTCCGATTTTTTTTCGTTTTTTTTTTTTTTATTTAAACCAACACTCAGGGGATGCCCCTACTAATGCAGTGTATTGTGTTGATCAGGAAATTAAGGTGTGGGAAGGAGGAAAGAGGGAGTAGTGTTTGTGGACATTTGATCTGTATATTAAAAGTGGCTGGGAAGACCTCCGCGGGGAGTTTATTCCACATACGGGTTGTACGACCGAAAAACGAATTTTCTCTATAATGCGTTGTGCGAAACAAGGGACAGTCGATTACAAATGGATGCGATGTATTGGACAAGCGAGTACTCCGAACAAATATCCGAGCTTCGGGAATAAGTTCACTTATCTCAGATGAACACCTTCCATGGTAATATCGATAGAACAGTGTCACACAACCCACATTCCGACGTTGCTCTAAAGAATCAATAGAGTTGGATACCCTACTGTCATTAATAAGCTTCACCGCACTCCTTTGTACACGGTCCAGAAGCCTCAGAATAGACTCTGAAGCTCCTGCCCATATGTAGGAGTTGTATTCCATTTTCGGTCGGATATAGCTGGTGTAAATAGTGAGGAGATCGGACGAAGTAAAATAATTTTTACAGCGTTTCAAAAAACAGAGACACTTGAAGGCTTCTTTCGACACTTGAAAAACGTGCTTATACCAACGGACTTCGCACTGTATTCGCATGCCCAGAACATCAAGAGTGTCCGATTCCTCAATATCTACCACCCATTGATACAGATGACAATGTTAAATCCACAGTTCTGTGGGTTAACATACAACATTGGGTCTTGCGTGCATTAAAATCTACCTTATTTGCAAGACCCCACTCAGAGATTGTAGAAAGGTCATAGTTTAGTGTGTCATTCATATTTTGCCGCCTGATCCCAACCTCAATAAGGCTTGGCCTGCGATCAAAGGAAAATGAATGACAAATGTTGCTGTCATCTGCAAAAGAATAGATAGGGTTGGAAGTTTGAATAAGAAGGTCATTAATAAATATCAAGCTCTTTGTCTCCCGCTCTTAATATTTTGGAACTTTTTAACAGAAGGTACGAAAACTGTTAGACGAGGAAAATACGATAATGTTAAATTAACATTGTTGGTTTGACAAATAATGCTAACTTTTTATATCGAAAAAGCGCTTTATAAATTTTGAAAAAATGTATCAATTTATAATTATTATGGTAATATTATTTAAGAAATACCTTTAAAAGTGTTTAAAACAAATTCTCAGCAAATAAAAAGTCATTGGATTTCCCGATAATCCACAAAAAAAACTTTTTTTACAGCTAGATGAAAAAAAAACGCTAACTTTAGTCTGAAAATCGCCAAACTGCAACACTTTTTTGTTTGTTTATATCGAACTTAAGGGATTTTTTTTGGTTTGATCAAACGTCCAGTTCGATGGCGGACTTAGCAAAGGGAATTTAAGAGAGGGTTTAACAGAAGAAGGGAGACTTCACATATCTTTAAGTATTGATAGTCTTTGTAAATATAAGAAATAGAGTAGGAGATAGAACAGAACCTTGCGGTACCCCCGAATTCAGCCGAAACTCATCTGAAGAGACCCCATCTAGAACAACACGAATAGTGCGATCTCTGAGAAAACTCGAGATAAATCGAGAAAAGTTATTGCCGACACCAAAAGCAATAAGTTTTTACACGAGTGCTTCGTGCCACACACTATCAAATGCCTTGGAAATATCAAGAGCAACCACTTTACTCTCACCAAATCGGTGGACGGACCGACTCCAACATTCCGAAAGAAATGCTAACAGGTCCACGAAAGCCATACTGTCGATCGTTGAGAAGTGAATTGGACTCCAAATAATTCACAAGATGGAAATTAATCATGCATTCCATTACCTTTGAAAGCGTAGAACATATTGCAATTGGGAGGTAATTTTCGGGGTTTGAAGCCGCACCCTTTTTAGGGATTGGGTGTACATTAGCCACCTTCCAGCACGAGGGCAAAACTCCCGCACGATACGAAGAGCTAAAAAGGTGTGTCAATGGACGCGCCAACGTCGAAGAGCACTGTTTCAGCACCAGTGCTGAAATGCCATCCGGCCCCGGTGACTTGTTTACATTGAGATCTGCAAGAACCCTTTTGACTGCCCGAGCTCGAAAGAAAATCTTAGGCATAGTATTCGATATTCTTTCAATTTTTTAAATTTAAATTTCAACTTCGAATGAAAACGTGAACAACAAAACAAAAAAACTCGATTTCATGTCATTCGGAAAATTTCACGTGAATTAAAAAGTTGTAAAAGACTGGACCTAAGTGTAAAAAATAACTCATTTGTTGCCAAAATACCGCTTTAACTGAATACACTGTGCAACAAATTTGGGGTCTTTGAGTGTATCTTGAACGGGACCAAAAAAAAAAATTAAAGTATACCAATGGAAGATTCACTAGGTGTCGTTTAAGATCAAAAGTTCGTGCGAAAAGTGAAAAATGCTTAAAAAAGTAAAATTGTAAATTATCACATACTATCAAATTTTTTTTCATCAAAGTCGTGTGAAATATGTAAAAAAAAAAATTTTATAAATCTGCTTCTAAACTAAATAACGGTAATAGATGTCTTCAGTGAAATTTGATGGCGTTTCTTTTCTTAGAACATATTAACCCTCTATATCCCAATTTTAGGGGTCATTTTGGCCCTTTTTTTAAATATTCTCTTAGAACACGATTAAGGCGCTTGTTTAAAGGGTAAGGTTAGGTTAAGTTAGAGGTGGCGGAGTCAAAGACTCCTCACATAGACCGGATGGTCCATAGCGAAACCACAATAATTCCTCAGCGACGCTGGGAGAATGCGTTTGTCCTCATCGCGAATTTTAGTCATGCTCTCGAAGTCATGTCTGCCTAAAATGTGCAGTCGGGTTCTGCCCAAAGCAGGACATTGGCAAAGAATATGTTCGACCGTTTCTTCAGTGTTAGGTTTATCGCACCTTCTACAGCTTGCATCAGAAATAAGTCACATCTTTTTTCTATGATAACCTATTAGGCAGTGCCCGGTGATCACTCCAGTAAGTACACGGCAGTTCCATCTGGTGAGTGAAAGTAAGTATTCAGTTTTTCTTAGATTGTAGCATGCCCACAATCTTCTACTGATCGCTCTCTCCACTTTCTATTAGCCATTGCAGTGTTTTGAATGACGCGTAGCGATCTGAAGTGCTGGATTGGTGGATCAATATGCACAGAAATACCAATACCATCAGCACCTGGTTTCGCGAGCTCGTCCGCTCTCTCGTTTCCTTGAATACCTATGTAACCTGGTACCCATATTAGTTTCACCTTGTTCATACTCCCTAAACTTTGTAAGTTCTCGAAGCATTCGAAAACTACTTTCGACTTGATGTAAAAGCTTTTAAGAGCTTTTAGAGCAGCTTGTCAACGTAAATGTTAATATTAAAGGGTAAAAATTTTCTACATCATTTTTTGCATGAAACTTTACTAGGGGTTGTAGAAAGTCAAAAGTTCGTGCGATAAAGGCAAAATGTTTAAAAAGGGAAAATTTTAAGTTATCATAATTAGTTAAATTATGTTTCACCAAAATACTTTAAATTTTTACTTTTTAAAGCATTCTGCACTTTTCGTGCGAACTTTAGGCCTTTAACAACCCCTATTGAAATTTGATAAAGTAAAAGTTTGTACAACATTTTAACCCCTTAAATGCACGTTTTAGGGGTGTTTTATGATGGTATTTAGAAAAAGGGCAAAATTATCCCTACAAATGGGAGATAGATGGTTAATATGTTGTAAGAAAAGAACCGCTATAAAATTTCACTGATGACATCTGTAACCGTTATTTAGCTCAGAAGCAGATTTATAACATTTTTTCGACTTATTTCGCTCGACTTCAATGAAAATCAATTTCACAGTATTTTGCACTTTGCACTTTTCGCACGAACTTTTTATCTTCAACAACCCCTAGTGAAATTCGATGCAGAATTTTTTTCTAGAACCTTTTAACCCTTTAAACGCACGTTTTGTTGGTGTTCTTTGAGGATATTTGAAAGAAGGACCAAAATGACCATAAAAAATGGGAGATAGAGGGTTAGTATATTCAAAGAAAAGAATCGCCATCAAATTTCACTGCAGACATGTCTTAACATTATTTACCTCAGAACTAGATTTAATACTTTTTTTTGACTTCTTCAAAACACCTTTAAAAAAAATGAAAATCTTCAGTGGGCCATAAAAAAAGAACGCGAGCTAAGTTTTCAAACCCATCGGAGGTTTTGCTCTACTGTTGGTACACTTTAATTTTTTTTGGTCCCATCTTAAATACAAAATCGTGTTGCACAGTGATATCGGGCGAAATTTTCATATGAAGCCTAAGTAAAAAAATGGTCCGATTCTAATCAGATTTGATTAAGTTATTTAAGTATGCGTTAAACACACACAAACAAAGTTTTAATAAAATATTTTTTATTTTCATTAAATTCGAGAGATTTATGTGAATATCAGAAAGGTGGTTTGTATGGGGGTTACAAGGATAACTAGTCCGATCCCTTTAAAACTCGGAATTGTGGATATTAAATACAAAACAGGCCAAATTTCGAAAGGATATCTATTATAATAAAGTTATTAGAGTCATTTGAGCCAAAATTCAAGAGGACCATTGTATGGGGGCTAGGTCTAAATATGGACCGATTTTTTTCCAATTTCAATAGAGTTCGTCCTTGGGCCAAGGAATGCTTAAGTTTTAAATTTAAAGTCAATTGACTAAAAATTGCGACCTGTATCGTGTTTACACCGTTTACATGGACAGGCAGACGGACGGACAGACGGATGTTTAGAAATAATAAATATGAAATACATTTTTTGTAATAATCATGCATTACGTAACAAGTTATTAGTAATACATTATTTTTCACTTTCAAATAATACGTTGTTGAACAAATGTTTGGTAAGACATTCCAAAATAATGCTACAAATAAGGAATATACATTACCTGGTAATGTGTTATATGATCACCAAACTAAAAATTTAGGCTTGAAAAAATCGTACGTTATGTGACCAATCTATTCCAAAAAACCGAACCAGAATTGAGAAAAAATTAAAAATTTCCCCATTCTAATGGCTATAAATAAGAAAAAAAGAGATAACGAATACTTTAGGCATGTTTTTTTAGGAATTTACTAGGCATTTACTAGCGCTTTAAAAAATCTAATTTTTATAAAAATCGGATAATAAACAAAAAAATGGCCAGCACTTAAAACCTTTGTATGTAAAAGGTGTCCTACTAAAGGGGCCCCTGGAGGTGCCCCTATTGGACATGTGGGTTCCACCGTCCAAACTTAAGCTCGAAATTACTTTAGCTATAACCGGTGTAAATTTCACTGCAATCGGTCTAGCACTTACTGAATGTCTGAATTATTAAAAAAAAAATCGATTGTAAACCACTGTGGCTTATCATTATTAGGGTAGGTCACAGGATTCATTGCGGCTATGCCTTATTTTAGTGCACAGGCGTAATCAAAAAAAAAATGAAATATCGATTACATAAATTCAAATGTTTAAAAATCTATAAGTACGAAAAACTGCGTATATCGAGGATAAGGAGTTTATTAAAGCAGAACTTTAATTAGCATCCTAAAAGTATGCTTTAAAAGATATTATCATTTTGGCATCACTATGGAGCAGCAGCATACAAACACACATTTATGATTTGTTATACATTTGATGCCAATTTATTGTAATTTTAATATCTTTTTCTCTCCGTGTAATGAGTTTGTTCGTTACTTCCTTCGTTTCTTTCATTTCGTTTCTTTCATTATTAGTTGGTTAGTTAGTTATCGCTGTTGGTACAAGTGTTAGTTAGTTTTGTTTGGTTTTTTGAATTTTGGTATACTGAAAACATATGAGTAGGGTTTGTCTTTTTTAACACACATATACAACGGCAAATGACACTTATACAAATACATAGATATTAACTTTATACTACTACATGTATACAGACATTTGTATGTAGTATACATGGTGGTATAGTATATGATAACGATTTACTTAACTTACTTGCTAACTGTCTGTTACTGCAAGAGGACAAAAACCTTTTGGAATAAATATCGTATATATTTTCTGGTATTTATTTTTTTTTTGTAAGAGAATTTGAAAGTTTTTTTTTTTTTTTTTTGAAAAAAAAATTAAGAAAGTAAATTAAAAATTGTGTATAATAAAATTTAAAAACAATAACGGATTTTTTTTTTTTAATTTTTAAATTATTTTTAATTTTTAATTTAAATTTTTTTATTTTATATTATTTATTTTTATTTGCAATTATTTTTTTTTAACAATTTTTTTTTAATTTTTTTAAACTTTTTTTTTTTTGAAAATTATTTTTAATTTAATTTTTTTAAATATTTTTTTTTAATATTTTTATATTTTAATTTTTCATTTAAATTATTTTTGTGAAAAACCACCGCCCTCGACCGGCTAAAAATATAAAAAAAAATTCCAACATCATTTTCATCATCTTCTTTTTCTCTTCTTATTTTTGGTTAAATAGTGTCGCGCACGTACATTTTACTTATAGTATAATAATAATGACAACAACAATAATAGTAATTTGCACATACTAAGAGCTTAATTACAATTGATACCACATGCGATAACTAGAATTTGTTTTTAAATATTTTTTGTTTATTTTTTATTTTAAGACGAATTAAGTTTAAACAGAAAATATTTTCTTGAAAATTATTCCATGACAAAGATAGAATAAACCTACTCAAAATATAACATTGTAAAAGTCGAATAAAACAATTTTTATTTTTTTAATAAAAACACTGTGCTTGACACTTTTTTTAACAAGCTGGGCACTCTACTGGTAAAGTTAACTAGATAGAGTACGCTAAATTCAATGGTGCTAGTTGTTTTTCGAAGTTAGCGCTCGAATTCACGATTTAAACTTTTAATGCTCACGTGCAATAAAAACGATATTTTTAAACGTTTGCGATAATTTTTAAATTTAAAACCATTCAAGTTCTGTTAAACTAACACAACAAACCATAGTACCGTGAATTTTTTTTTCGCGAAAAACATTTTTTGTTCGCGAACAATCTTTATTTTCGTGAAAAAATTAGTTCAATACAAATATTTTTAGTTTGATTGAATTTACGACAGCCATCTGGTAAAGCTGGTTCGTGTACACTAAATCCCATTGTAATATCAGTTTTTTTTTAAGTAAGCCTATTTATTAGAGATATTCGCGATTATTTTTTATTTTTAAGTCAAAAAACAATTTTTTTCATATTATTTAGACAATTGTTGAATTTTTATCATCTAAACTCTATTAAATGTACAAAAAAAAAATTTTGGCGAAATTTTTTTCCAATTTTTTTTTTTTTTTTTCTATTAATTTATGAAAATGAGTAGAATTTAAAATTTTGATGCTTAAAAAATATATTTTTAAACTTTTGCGATAACATAGAATGTACCGTGAATTTTTTTTCGCGAAAAACGTTTTTTGTTCGCGAACAATCTTTATTTTCGTGAAAAAATTAGTTCAATACAAATATTTTTAGTTTGATTTGAATTTACGACAGCCATCTGGTAAAGCTAGTTCGTGTACACTAAATCGCATTGTAATATCAGTTTTTTTAAGTAAGTGTATGTATTAGCGATATTCGCGATTATTTTTTTTTATATTTTTAAGTCAAAAAACAATTTTTTTCATATTATTTAGACAATTGCTGAATTTTTTATCATCTAAACTCTATTAAATATACAAAAAAAATCGCGATTTTTTTATTCGCGTAATTTTTTTGCGTAAAAATTTTTATTCGCGAAAAAAACAATAAATTTTCTAAATTTATATTTAAAAACTATCCCAAAAGCATAAAAATTTTAACTTTGGTAGTACCTAGGCTTTACAATTTTAAATCGTGAATATAGCGAATTACGAGCGCTAACTTCGAAAAACGGCTAGCAAAAATTAAGCGCGAAAAAATGTAAATTTACAACTTTTTTGATGCGATAAAATTTACAAGGAGGTTTCGTAACTTTAGCAGATTTCTTGCTACCTCCTATTTCGCTTTTTCGTAATTTTACAAGCTTTTTACCAATAATACTGTAAATTTACAACTTCTTGGCGCAATAAAACTTACAAGGAATTCTCGTGAATTTACTAGATTTTTTTTTTTTTGTAAAATTATCTTGGAAATTTGTAAAATTACAAACATAATTGTAGAATTACAAAAAAATTTATATTTCGATCCATTTTTTTTTTGTTAAAAAACAAGGAAAATTGTCAAATATTGGTAAAATGGGATAAAGAGACTTTTTCTAGTAATTTGACAAGGTTTTTTTTGTGTGCACTCAAAATATAATTTTTTAAATTAAACAATTTTTATTTTTTTTAATAAAAACGATTTAGAAAGTTAAACTTTCGATTTTTATACCCTCCAAACACAGTATGGGGGTATACTCACTTTGTCATTCCGTGTGTAACACATCGAAATATCGGTCGGGGACCCCACAAATTACATATAATATAGATCCATGGTAGAATCTAAGACATTCTAGCGATGTCCGTCCGTCTGTCCGTCTATAGAAATAACGATGCAGTCCAAACCAAATGAGCTAGACCCCTGAAATTGGTCAAGAATATCTCTTATGTTACTTGTAAGCTTAAGTTCGAAGATGGGCAAAATCGGACTAGGGGGAAAAAGTTCCCCCTTGAAGAACTAAAACGACCCCTGAAAAATACCATATTTTTACGAGTTTTTTTTAATTTTTGCTCAACAAATGTAACATTTGTATGCCATATTATGTTCATAGATCTGCGCTTGGACCAAGGGGGTTAGAAAATTCGATTTTTTTCAGGCCGCCCCCTTTGGGGCGTGTTATAGAAATTAATTAAAAATAACGATAAAAATTTATTATTTAAGCGTAAATATCATTAACAAAAAATTTGTAAACACATATAGCGGGGGTACAGGAGTCCTCCACCAAGTCCGCCGACCCCCCTCCTTCCCACCAAAAAGAAAAAGACGCCCAGGCGATTTTTTATTTTTTTTTAATTTTAATGTTGGAGGGTATAAAAGATTCGGCACAGCCGAATTTTACACTCTTACTTGTTAATATGTTCGTTAGGGCGGGCCGTAAAGTCTAAACTTTTGAATTTCGTGTCGTTATACCTGCCGAACAATGGCCACAAAATAGCTGATTGTGGGAAAATTGAAGAAAAAATTTTACAAGGGTATCTTCGGCAACCAGTGGTCAATGGTTGAAAAAATTACGTTTTCGACCACAATTCATATTTGAATTTTTTGACAAAATCCGGCTCACAAATTCGGATTTTTTGCGTACTTAATGGGGAAAAATATTTAAAAAATTCTAAAAAAGAGATTTTGGTCCACTGAGCTAAATTTTTTAACAAAAAATATTTTTTATCCATATTGGTCCCAAAAGTTGGAAAATATTAAGTACGTTATCTAGAAAATATTTAAAAAAAATATTAAAACGAGATTTTTGTCCAAAAATGCTGATAAGCGATTTTGGTCCACAGATGCTGATCAGCAGTTTTGTACTAAAGTCGGGTTTTTATTATACCCTCCAACTACAGTATGGGGGTATACTCACTTTGTCATTCCGTGTGTAACGCATCGAAATATCGGTCTAGGACCCCATAAAGTATATATATTATTGATCAGTGATCGATTCTAAGACATTCGGGCGATGTCCGTCTGTCCGTCCGTCCGTCCGTCCGTCTGTCCGTCCGTCTGTGGAAGACACGATACAGTCCAAAATAAAAGTGATAGACTCCTGAAATTTGGCACATATATGTCTTATGTTCATAGGCTGGTTAAGTTCGGAGATGGGCAAAATCGGACCATGTGGGAAAAAGTTCCCCCTTGAAGAACTAAACAAACCGCTGAAAAATACCATATTTTTACATGAATTTTTGTGTTTTTGTTTAACAAATCCAACATTTTTATGCCACAAGAACTTCAAGGTCCTGCATTTGGACCCACAGAATTATAAAAAATCGTTTTATGGGCGTGGAATAATTTTTTATATAATGATAAATTTGTATTTCTTTAGTGCAAAAAGCATAAGAATTATTTTTTTTTAACACTTATTCGAAAAGAATTGTGCCCCCCAATTACCACTACTGACCCCCCCCCCCACAAAAAAAAAGAAGACGCCCCTGCAATTTTTTTTTTTATTTATTTGCATGTTGGAGGGTATAAAAGATTCGGCACAGCCGAATTTAACACTCTTACTTGTTTTTTTTAATATTGTTTACGTAACATACTCAACATTTTCCAAACTTTAAAACCAATTTGGTTAAAAAATATTTTTTATGTTTAAAGATCAGCATCTGTGGACCAAAATCGCTATTTTGGAATTTTTTAAAGATTTTTCCCATAAAGCACGCAAAAATTCCTAATTTTTGAGTCGGATTTGGATAAAAAATTCGGACACGAATTTTTGTAGAAAAACGTTATTTTTACAAACTTGTCCGCTGGTTGCCAACTGAAGATGCTCCTGCAATTTTTGTTTAATACATTTTCCCACTATCAGTTTAGATTTGACGGGAAAAAATTTAAGATCACAGCTCTTTTTTTTGACAAAAACAATTTGTAAAATGTGTTTGCCACATTTTACCACAACAAATGTCCCGCTACAGAAAAACATGTGCCCCATTAGACTGGCATTTTTTGTCAACTTCGATTATCCCAAGTGTCCGGGCAAATTTTTGTTGTCATAGGTCTAAAACTTATGTGGTACAAGTTTGAGGTCAATCGAATTAAATTAACCCGTGGCGCCCGGCGGTCAAAGTTTTGGATTTTTGAAAAAATTTTAAAAATAAAATAAAAAAATATTTATCTTTTGACACTCACATTTGTTAATTTCGATGCGCTGAGCACGAATATAAAAAAACATTAAAAATCGCTTGATCGGTTTTCGAGATATCGCCATTTGAAATTTGTAAAAAATGGCGGTTTTTCCTACGTTCAAGAAATTTTTTAAAAAAAGTGTCAAAATTTCATTTCGCCGACCCTTTTATAGAGCTTAAAACAATCTTTCATTTAAAACTGATTTGAGCCAAATCCGATCACTTTAAGCCGTAGCGCCCATCGATCAAAGTTTTGGCTTTTTAGAAACTTTTTACCAAAAACCCTAAACTTTAATCGAAGGGTGCCACGGGGTAAAATGATCGGATTTGGCTCAAATTAAGCTTGAATGAAAGATTATATCAAGCTCTATGAAAGGGTTAAAATTAAGAAATTTTTAGAGTTTTTTTTTTAAATTCTTAAACGTAGCAAAAAACCGCCCATTTTGCAATTTTTTGCCAAATTTTAAATGGCGATATCTCGAAAACCGTTCGACCGATTTTATAAATTTTTTGATATTCGTATTCAGCATGATAAAATTAATAAAAATAATGTATCGCAATAATTTTTTTTGTTATTTTTTATTTTCAAAAATCCACAATTTTGGTGAATTTTCCAAAAGTGCAAAACTTTGATTGTGGCGCCCGGCTTATAATGATCGGATTTGGCTCAAATTAGTTTTAAATTAAAGATTGTTTCAAGCTCTACAAAAGGGTCGGCGGAATGAAATTTTGAGACTTTTTTTTTTAAAATTTCTTGAACGTAGGAAAAAACCGCCATATTTTGCAAATTTCAAATAGCGATATCTCGAAAACTGTTCGTCCGATTTAATTTTTTTTTTGATATTCGTGCTCAGCCCATTAAAATTAACAAATATGATGTGTCGAAAGATATATTTATTTTTTATTTTTTTAATTCTTTAAAAATCCAAAATTTTGAACGCCGGGCGCCACGGTTTAATTTAATCCGATTGGCCTCAAATTGGTACCACATGAGGTTTAGGCCTAGTAGAATAAAAGAACGCCCGGACTTTGAAAATCGGAGAAGAAAAAATTTTGCTATACAGAAAAATGCCAGTCTAGTGCCCCATGAATTTCTGACAAGGTTGTATTGATAGCCCTATTATATAGACCTAAGAAAATTGCGTTTTTAGTTTTTCAATTTTTCAATTTTTTAAAACCTGGGCTTAAGCAGCGTGACTTCTTAATATTGAAAAAATGGTAAAATTTGTGTTGAGTTGCCTTAATTAAATATTTATTTAATTAAAACGGAATGCACCATAATCTCAAAAATTAGCATTCTTGTATACTTTTTTATGGGCTATCCAATTAAATTATTATTTTTAAAAATGTTCAGAAACCGTTCTGAAGTTTCACATTTTTAAAATAAGTCAATTCATCAAATATCCGGCCAATTTTTTTTTCTTTTTTAATTTTAGATATTTGTCTATCCACTTAAAAGAATTAAGACGAGTGTTTTTGGTATTTTTTCTAGAAAATCGCATTTGAATATTAAATTTTATATTTTCTTGTTTTAGTATAGCGGATGAGTAACAAATATTTTCATAAATAATACTCATACACTATGTTGAAACAAAAATATACAAGCAAATTTTAACATTCATTAGAAATTTAATATTCAAATGCGATGTGCTAAAAAAAAAAACGAAAAACCCGCGTCTGAATTGTTTTGTGTGGATAGACAAACATTTTAACTTAAAAAAAAATATTTTAATTTTAGTTTTATTCGACCTTTATTATTAAATATTTTAATAAATAAATATTCGACCTCGAATTTTTAGAAAAAAGGGTCCGGATTTTTGATAATTTTTTTTTGATTTATTTATTAAAAAATGGGAAATTTCGGAACGGTAGAAAAATCCACAACGCAGTTTTCTAATTTCCATTTAGGGCTATCAATATAAATTCATGGGACACATATATTTCTGTAGCGGGATATTTGGTGTGGAATGCCTCATATAGCTAATCATTCCATTTCTAACTCATCGAAATATTGGTCTAGGCCACCATAAAGTATATTACACTGAAAGAATTATTGTTCATAATATCTATGAACATATTTCATAAAACCAAATTCATAGAATCTAGAAACAATTCATTGGCTGAATGAATATTCATTAGTATTTTGAAATATTTCATAGAATTTTATTCATAGATTTTGTAAGATTCATAGAAAAAATTCATAGAAAAAAAATGTCATTAATAATTTTTTAAAAATTAAAATAATGTTACAATAATTAAATAATTTGAATAAATATATTAAAAAAATATAAAAAATATAAAAAATACATAAAAAACGTAAAAAAAAAAAAATATTGTTGCCCAGGCGGGGTTCGAACCCAAGACCTACCGGCTGGGAAATTTATAATCGACGCCTTAGCCAGCAGAACCACCAAAGGAGGAAAACCTCGCCGACTAACACTTAGTTTTGTAATGTTCGTTATTTTTTTTTTTTTTGCAAATACACAAACATTTTGTTTTCTACAAACATACACACAGATTTTGGCAGAGCATTGCGGCAGAGCATAAAGGATTTTATGCAGGATATTTAACAAAATAGATTTTAAGTGTTATAACTTGTTTATTTACTTTAGTTCAGTGGTTAGAGACTAAGCTTCACGAACAACTGGTATTGTGTTCGAATCTCGGTGGGGATCAGTTAAAAATAAATAAATTTTTAAAAATAGAATATTGTAAATAAATAAATGAAAAAGAGTTTATTCTGATTCGAGGCCTTTTCATGTTCCCCATTATGAATTAACATAACAAGTACTTATGATAACTCTACTTTCTTCCATTAAATACTCTCCCATTAAATACTCATAGAGTTTCTTGCTTTCAAAAATTTTGGCAATTTTCTGGAATGAATTGACGATCGTTTCGGGGGTGTTCCAATTCCCCCATCATCAGAATTCTTTAGAAAATAAGGTAATACTGTTAGCATGCAACATGTTATGTTAATTCATAATGGGGAACATGAAAAGGCCTCGAATCAGAATAAACTCTTTTTCATTGCACAATTAAAAGGTCGAATAAATAACTAATTTTTATTATTTAATAAAAATTAAAACACACTTGTAAATAAATAAAAATTAAATAATAAAGCGAATAAAAATTATATAATAAAATAAAAAAAAAATAGAATTGAACAATAAATTTTTTTTTCCATAGCCTATGAACTTTTTCATAGGTATCTGGTTTCTATGAATTTGTTTCATAGATTCTATGAAGGGCATCATTGGCTCACTTCTAATGATTTTTTTCATAGAATCAATGTACGTTTTCATAGCCGTAATGAACAAAATTCTTTCAGTGTATCAGGCGCGGATCCAGGGGTGGAGAAATTTCAATATGTAAACACTTTCCCTAGGGGAAGGTATTTCCCCCAAAGTATCATCGCCAATTTTATTTGTTTTTTTTTTTTTAAATATGATTAAGGATTAGTGTTTGGGAATTCCCGGACTTTTCAATTTCCCGGGAAACGGAAAAAAAATAATTTATTTCCCGGGATTCCCGGGAATCCCGGGAAATTTTCATTATTAATGTAAATCATAAAAAACATTAAAATTTGATTATCTTTTTATTAAAAACAGTTTTATTAGAGATAAACAATTAATTAAAACATAAAAAATCAAAACACAAAAGTTTAAATCCTGAAATACAATAAAACAAAACAAAAAAAAAATATTGCAACTTTTTCCTTAAAAAAAAATCGCAAAAAATAGCTAAAAATCGCAAAAAAATTAAAACTGCGTTATTCGAGAAAAAATCTAATATAGTTGGCAGCACTTTTAATATATATTCTGGAAATGTTAATTCTAGGTTCAAAATTTTTATATTTTTTTGACAGTCTTAGCAAAATTATCATTAACCGACGTATATTTTTTGACTTTTTAAGTTTTTTCATGATATTAACATACTTTTTACACTTGGTCAGTTTTCCTATGAATATATATTTGCACTGTTGTTCCAAATAGAAAAATACAAAAAATATCAAATGTAATTATACCTGTATGTAAAAAAAAATAGTAAAAATTAAAGTAAAATAAACGTTTTTATGTAAAAAGGTATATTTTACAAAATTCCCGGATTTCCCGGGAAAAATTAAAAAAATTCCCGGGAATTCCCGTCAGTGTTTTCCCGGGAATTCCCGGGAAATCCGACCCGGGAATTCCCGGACCCCAAACACTATTAAGGATATATAAAATTTGCTACAGCCGAATAAAACCTTTCACCTATGCTTTGCCTTGTCGCCTGTGGTATCAATTCTGATTAGTATGTAAACTTTAAATATGAGAAAAGTATAACACCAACATATTTACAACAAATACATATATTAAAGGATATACGAGCACACACACAAACAATGTTGTTGTTATAATTTTCATTATAACTCTCAGAATCATTTATGTTTAGTTGTGAGTACACTCAAAAAAAAACGTGGGTATTCAATACTAAAAATTTAGCTACGAGTACTAATGTTTTAGTCCAAAAGGACCTAGTGCAGGAATTGGTAATCAATACTAAAATTTGTTACTAATATGTAGTACATGAAAAATACTAAAAAAACAGTAAATATTACTGCAATTTACTACAAATTTAGTAAATATAATTACTAAAAAAATCATAAATATTTCAAATTTTTGGCCTATTTAGTAAAAAAAAATACTAATTTTAGTAAATAAAATTGCTAATTTTAGTTGATAAAACTACTACTTATATCAATTTTAGTAAATAAAAATCAGAAAAAAATTATATATAAATGATTTTTTATTTCACTTCGGTTATAAGATATACTTAATTACATGTCTTCTTAAGCTGTTTAAAAAAATGTAGCGTTGATTGTACCACGTAAACGATTGCTAAAAATATAAAAAAGAAATAATATTTTCTCAATACATGTTCAAATGTATGTACAAACATTTTACTACAGAGGGTGCTTTTTTTATACATACATTTTTTTTTGTATACGTGTGTATATCCATAATATTGTTCTTCAGCTTGAATTTTTTTCTTACACAACCATTGAAATAAAAAACGATTTAACAAAAAAAATTATGTAGTTTTATTATTAATTGCATTTTATTTAATGTACATATTTAAATAAATAAAGAACATTTATATTTAATTACTTTAACACAATTTAATTAAATAAATTTAACACATATTTTTTTACACACACTCCGTGACTGGGTATCGCGTTGTTACTTTTTCTAATTCTTTTTCGCACTAAACAAACAGAAAAAACAGTTGGTAGCACTGCAGTTAATGCGAGCAAACGTAGTGTTCGCACACACTGCAGCAGCAAGCAGCAGACGGAAAAAAACATAAAGTACCTGTTTAATTATAAATTTATAAAAGCTGTACTTATTGTATTTGCAACTTGATGTGTGATTTTGCAATGTTAAGAAATAAAAAATACGGCATTTTAGTGAAATTATAATTAAATAGTGTACTCTTAATTTTTGCTGTCTGCTGCTTGCTGCTGAATTATGAAGGAGCATTTGGTCGCTATTAAAAACAGTGTTGCCATTATCAATATGAAAAAAAGCGCAAAAATCGTAGGAAAAGCGCCAAGAAAAAAGAGAAAAATAAAAAAAATGGAAAATGTGCTTTTTAAGGTAAAAAGGATAAAACGCAAAAAAAAATAAAAAATACATAGTTGTAAAAAAATTTAGAAAATATGTACCAAAAAGTTTTTACACAAATACAAGTAGGAAAGTCCAAACATGGACCGATTGGATATTTTTTTTTAAGATCTTAAGAAATATGCTTCTTTTAACTGAATATCGGCGACTAAATCTACTGGGAGTAACGGTATGCATTACCATGTAATGCATAGCCACAAAAAATGGAAAAATATGTACTACTTAGTTGTTCCCTACCGCTTACCATAGGCCTTAATTTTTTTTTTTAATTTTTCATGCATTACGAAGGTTCATGCATTATTTTGAGTCTTATCCCAAAAAATCATTAATCCTGTATAGAGTAAGGCCACGTTCACACTACATGAACTTATACCTAATTCACACCTAAGATGAAATCACATTCGATCACAACACATAGCGTTGTTCAAAATTCTGTGTAAATTGGTTTTGTAAAAACAATAAATTGTATTGAAATTTTTACGAAAATAAACCCCAATTTTCTTCATTTAACTCTATCAAAAAAAAAAATATTTTGATTGCGTCATTACAAAAATACAACTCCATAACCAAAAATTTAAATTAGCCGACGATTGAGAGCAAACGCCGACGTCGGCAAGCAAATGGGGCGAGTCGCCACAACCGAAAGTTCCTCGTCGGCACAATTTAAATCAATTGTTAGAGTCACTTAATTCAAATTTAAAGGGGTTGTTTGTATGAGGTCAAGGTCCAAACATGGATCAAATTTTCCCAATTTCATTAGGTATTGGGCTTAACTTTCAAATTTCAGCAAAATCTATTGATAATATAAAAATCACAAATTAAAAAAAAAATGGAATAAACACCGTAAATACCTTACCTTTAAAAACGCGTATTAAAAAAACGGCAAAAACAAAAAAGCACCAGCAAATACCCGAAATGTAACATAATGGCAACACTGAATTAAAATTTAACGATTTTGCAGCAAAAACAGTTGGTAGCTCTGCTTGTAAACAAGCGCCACCTTACGGAATTATTACTAACAAAAATAAATTACAAACCTAATAAATTACTGTATATTAGTACTTTTATGAACTAAAAATAGTAAAAAAATTAGTAAAACCAACTACCAACAAAAATTACTCATAAACAGTAAGAAATACTAATTTTAGCACTTTGAAGATACTAAAAAAACTACTGTAATACTGGTAATTGGTAACTTATTAGTAGATTTGGGTTACCAACGCACTTACTAATTTTTTTACTGTAGAATTATTTTGAGTGTAATTGTAATAGTAGTGGTGTAGTATTCATCGTAGTACATTCAAACTCATTTCATTTCCATTTCCTTTTATTATTACGTTTTTAATTTAAACTATTTCTTAAGGGTTGCCATTATCATTTCTTTCTAATTGCAATTTAATGATTTCAGTATTTTGCATTACACTGTGCAACAAGAAATTGTACACAGAAGGAGAACAAACAAAAAATGAGAGTAGTCAACCAGAAGACCAAAAGCTCTACATAATTTTCTTTTATGGCCCACTGTAGATTTTATTGTTTTCCATGTCACGGAAAAAGGTAAAAAATTAAATAAATGTGTTTCTTCAAAATATGTGTTCAAATGTCTTGAGTTTAAATTTTTTGTCTGTTCTTTTCTTAAAACATATTAACCCTCTGTCATTGTAAGGGATAATTTTAGTCCTTTTTTTCAAAATTGAACAAAGTAGTTCAATAAAACGTACATTTAAAGGGTTAAACAGTTCTACACTCAAAATAAATTCTCTGTTCAATCAGCAGAAAAATCTGCTGAAAATACACCCATTTTGAGCTATATGAGAAATCTGCTGATTTTAGCAGACACGGTTTGCTAAATATCTGTCATAAGAGGTAAATAAATATAACAAGAAAAAAAAACATACGCCGCCAGCCAGCATCGAACTCGCCACCTTCCGATTTGAAAGTATACTTCTTAACCACTACGCTACGGAAGCTTATACTTTTATCTGGCGTTTTAGTTATTAAACATGTGTGTTGTTCGACAGCAGAGAAATCTGATTTTAGCAGAAATATCTGCTGGTTTTAGCAGAAAAATCTGCTGATTTTAGCAGAACAATCTGCTGATTTGAGCAGAATAATCTGCTGATTTCAGCAGAACAATCTGCTGATTTCAGCAGAGCAATCTGCTGATTTCAGCAGAACAATTTGTTCTGCTTTTTTTTTATATAAAAAAATTCCTTGAAAAAAAAAATTAAATTCAGCAAACAAAATCAGTATAAACATAGTAAAATGTCTGTTATTTTCTTAAACTGAATGACAGAGATTTTAGTAAAAATATCCTTCTCAGCAGAACAATCTGCTAAAAGATTGCTAATTCAAATTGAAAGTCGTTTTACAGATTTTTTGACAGAGTTTTTCTTTTGAGTGTACATTTATTTTGTGCCTCAAATTTTATTTGCACATACAGTTTTTTCTAATTTTACAAAAACGTTAATAATTTTAAATGTCCTTTAATGGCCCCTGATGAAATTTAATGCACAAAATATTCGTAAAACATTTTAATCCGTTAAATGTCTTTTTTGGTAGACTCTTAATCATTCTTTTAGAAAAGAACAAAAATTAACTCTTAAATGGGTTTGACCATTTCCAATTTTATTTCAGAAAATACAAATTAAATTTCAAAAATTTTCAATTTTATTTCAAAATTTTTCAAATGCTTTTCAGAAATTCCAAGTGCATTTCAAAATTACCCAAATAGAAAATTCATAAAAAATTTTGAAATACAAACGTAATTTTCTGAAAAGCATTTGGAAATTTTTGAAACATGAATTTTTGAAATATAAATGGAATTATCTGAAAAGCATTTAGAACATAAATAGAAATTTTTTAAATACAAATGGAATTACTTAAATTACAAATGGAGTTTTCTTAAAAGCATTAAGATATTTTTGAAATACAAATGGAATTTTCTGAAAAGCATTTAGAAATTTTTCAAATGGAAATTTCTGAAATACAATAGGAAATTTCTGAAATATAAATGGAAATTTTTGGAATATAAATGGAAATTTCTGAAATATATATGGAAATTTCTGAAATATAATTGGAAATTTCTGAAATATAATTTGCATTTTCTTAAATAAAATAAACCTTAAAAACACATGGGGATAATTCTCAAAGACGACAGCGAACGAAATTCTACTCAATTTAGAATCCTGAGAGAATTAAAAATATTTTCTTTGCTTTTGTTAACCCTTTTTATATCCTCCAGCATTATAAAGTAAATCGAAATTCCCTTACTGTCGCCAAGGCAAATCAAAGATGGAGGGAACTTGGGACAAGTCGTATAAGCAGAATTTTGTGGCCACTCTATGATTTAAGGACTAAATTCTTACTTAAACTTACGGGAATAGAATTTCGTATGTTGACAGGTTTAATAACGGGATACTGTATTGTCGGGAAACATGCCAAGAACATGAATCTTATTACGGACGCAAGCTGCAAAAGGTACGAGACACCAGGCGTCGAGGAGACCATTGAACACATCCTGTGTCACTGCCCGGCTTTGGCACGAACTCGACTATCAATTATAGGAAGTTCACAGTTCGAAACTTTGGAGGAAATTACGAAATGAAGGTCAATCCATTTAGTTTACATCGATAAGCGGAAAATTGGTCTATGCGGAGTGCCGATCTGTCAACGCCACTCTAGGTTAGGTTAGAGGTGGCGGAGTCAAAGACTCCTCACATAGACCGGATGGTCCATAGCGAAACCACAATAATTCCTCAGCGACGCTGATAGAACGCGTTTGTCCTCATCGCGAATTGTACTATTTGCCTTAGGTCGACATTCGAAACCGTTTCCAAGCTCTCGAAGTCATGTCTGCCTAAAATGTGCAGTCGGGTTCTGGCCAAAGCAGGACATTGGCAAAGAATATGTTCGACCGTTTCTTCAGTGTAAGGTTCATCGCACCTTCTACCGCTTGCATCAGAAATAAGTACCATGTTCTTTCTATGATAACCTATTAGGCAGTGCCCGGTGATCACTCCAGTAAGTACACGGCAGTTCCATCTAGTGAGTGAGAGTAAGTATTCAGTTTTTTTTAGATTGTAGCATGCCCACAATCTTCTACTGATCGCACTCGTTGTTAGCTCTCTCCACTTTCTATTAGCCATTGCAGTGTTTTGAATGTCGCGTAGCGTTCTGAAGTGCTGGATTGTTGGATCAATATGCACAGAAATACCAATACCATCAGCACCTTGTTTCGCGAGCTCGTCCGCTCTCTCGTTTCCTTGAATACCTATGTGACCTGGCACCCATATTAGTTTCACCTTGTTCATACTCCCTAAACTTTGTAAGTTCTCGAAGCATTCGAAAACTACTTTCGACTTGATGTAAAAGATTTTAAGAGCTTTTAGAACAGATTGGCTGTCAACGTAAATGTTAAATTCTCTGTTTGTCTCATCACCGAACTGTAAAGCTGCCCTGCTTATAGCAACTATTTCGGCCTTGAAAGTGCTAGAGTCCAATGGAAGGATAAAAGTCTTCTCTAAATCTCGCAAACTCGTTGAAAAACCGACTCCCATGGATTGTTTGGAGCCGTCAGTGAATATGTTAATAGCATTCATTGGGGGGTTTTGCCAGTTTGACCAAAATTCTCGAGTCGGAAATTCTACGTCGTATTTCCGGTCGAAAATAAGTTTGGGCACTCTGTAATCGGTGTCAATATCATTTAAATTGTCCATGTTACTGTGTCCAAAATTGCGTTGCCTGAATAAATTTGACTCTTTGAGACGAAGGCAGGACTTATAAGCCTCCATCTTTGCAAAGATGTCAATTGGTATCAGGTGCAGTAGCGTGTCAATAGATTCAGCTGAAGTTGTTCTCAAAGCGCCTGTGATGCATAAACCCATGAGACGTTGAAATCTCTGACATTTAAAGTGCGTGACATTACGCTCTAGTGCGTTATACCAGACCTACAGAAGTATAAATCCAGTAAGTGATCCTTGGTTCCAGTCCCCAAGTTGCGCCAAACATTTTCTTGCATGCGTAGAAGGCGTTGTATGCCTTCTTGACCCTTTCTCCGGTGTTTTGTTTCCATGACAGTTTACTGTCTAAAATGATTCCTAAAAATTTCGCTTGGTTTGATAAAGGAATTCTAACTCCGTTTATCTCGACCTTAAACGTCTCTTTTTTGTACCTGTTCGTAAAAAATACCATTTCCGTTTTTTCCGGGTTAACGTTCAGGCCATTATTATTAGCCCATTTCTACATTTGCCTTAGTGACACTTCCAAAAGTTCCGATACTGTGCCCAAAAACTTTCCACACGACATAATGACAACGTCGTCTGCATAAGCTACCACTGTTGTCCCTTGCGATTTCAACTTCTTTAAAATGGGGTCCACTACTAAAAGCCAGAGTAGTGGTGACAAAACACCACCCTGTGGCGTTCGTATCTTCTAACCTTTGCTGGTCCCCATTCTGCTGTCACCTCACGACATATAGCAGTCGACCTATCCATTTTGTGATACCGCCACTCTAGCCTAACCTAACCTTATACCTTCCAACCACAGTATGGAGGTATACCCCCTTTGTTATTCCGTGTGTAACGCATCGAAATATCGTTCTAGGACCCCGTAAAATTTCAGACCCAACAGGTAAAAAAGTTAAATTTGGTGTTGTCGAATGTATTGTTATCCTCCACAATGTAGAAAAAGGTTATTTGCAAAAAAAAAAATATATTAAAAAAAAAAATAAATTACCCGGAAAAACTTTTTTTGGTGAAAAAAATCCGCTTTTTTGGTGAAAAAAAAAAAAAATATTATACCCTCTATCACTAACAATTAGTTGAGGGTATAAAAAGAAGTTCAAATGAAAAGAAGTTTAAGTGAAAAAACTTTGAGTGGCACACTCTAAAAATTATGTTAGCAAAATCAACTGAAAATGTCAGTTAAAATAACTACTTTGTAAGTTGTTTTGGGGTCAACTACTTTTTCAGTTAACTCAACTAACAATGTTAGTTATTTTAACTGACAAAAAAACAACTGACTTATGCAGTAAAAACTACTTACATTCGTAGTCAAAACAACTAAAATGTAGTAAAAATATAATAATCAATATAATTTTTTTTTTTTCAAAAAATTTTCCAGAAAAAAAATTGAAGACCAAATTTTTTTTTTTAAAAAAAAAGTTGTAAAAAATAGAAAAAAAAAAATTTTATTATTATTTTTTGGAAAAAAACTTTGAAAATTTTTCAGAGATAAAAAAAATAAAATTAACTACTTTAAATAACTGTTACTACATCACAGTACTTTTTTGTTAGTTGTTAAAAAAAAGACTTAAAATAAAACAACTGACTTTGTAGTTGAAAACAACTAACTACTGTAAAATATACAAATAACTAGCATGTAGTAACTTACATTTTTTCTGAGTGCAAACAATTTTGAGTGAAACAAAAATTTGAGTTAAAAAAATTTAAGTAAAAAAATTTTGTGTAAAAAAATGGTCATTCCATGTCGTCATTTATTCCTGATGGAGAATTCTACATACTAAAAATCGAGTTTTTACCACCCTTATTACAGGAGATAAAAAAGGTACACTTTTTTACCCCCTCAGAATCTAAACTTTCTAAAAAGTACTTTTGTAAGACTGTTTTTTTTGCTGCACGATCCTACATTTGAAATTTTCAGATTCTAGAACCCGTATTTCAAATGATAGAAAAAGTACCAAAGAGAAAATTGTTACGCCTTAAAAATCGCCTTTTAAATCGAAAAGGAAATTATTCAGGAGGTTTTTTTTGATAAAGTTTTATTACCATTATTCTTGAAGAAAGAAAAAGTACCAAAGTACATTTTTTGCCCTGTTTTGCCCTTAAAATCGCAATTTCCAAAAGTACCTTTTTCAGACAGTGAGGCTCCTTCAATTTTCACTAGAATGAACCATTTCAAATTTTCAGGATCATTATTGTCGCAAATAGTACCAAAAGTACACCCGATTACTTCAAATAAGTATCACCCTTATATTGACGTAAATACATGAAAATAATTGCATGATACTAAAATAAACCTAATTTTTATTTCATAAATGGTTATCTCACAAAATGTTATCCCAACAAAATCTCCACAGCAGTGGCAACTCTATTTCAAACTAAACCAAGGTTTTGTAAGTGTTGCTCACACGCCCTTTAAAGTTGAACGCCTTAACGCCCTTTTACACTTGTTTATTTTAACATTTAGTAAAAAAGAAAACAAAAAAGAAGAAGAAGATAAGAAAACAAAACATAAAAATACTACGCAAAAAAAAAAAATATATTCTCTTTCTCTTAACAAAAACTAATTACAAAAATTCTCATCACTAGAAAAGGCTCTCTCTTTCATACTCTCTCTATTCATCACAGAGTTTTAATTTATTGTGGTGGGAAAATGGGGGGATTTCAAAAGAAAATAGTCAATATTTTTGTTAAGTATAACATTACACATAGTTTAGAATTGAAAACCGACCGACAGACAGACAATGAATAACGAGTGTAACAAAAAACGGCTACTGCTGCTACAGCTTTTACGGCATTCTTTCCTTCCTGTTATCCTTATACATTACAGATGACTTATTGTTAGTTTGTATGTATGTGTATTTGTACAATGTGCAGGTCAGAGCTTTAAAAAATAAATTCATTTACAAATGCAAAATTATTTTTTTATTTTCCCCAAAATAACAATTTTAAAATTTTTTGGACGTAAGCCCCATAATATAAATGGGGGTTATACACTGAAAAAAATAACTATACTGAAATTAAATAAACACTGTTATTAATTTAAGTAAGCAAATTTTTTTGAATTTACTTCAACTTATCTTAATATAAGGTGGTTTTACTTAAAACAAAGAAAATAAACTTGCATATAGTACATGCAAATACTTAAAAAAGCATTAAAAGTTTTCCTTAATTTGTTTTTTTAAATTAAGTTAAATATTCTTTACATTTATTGCGAATTAATTGCATTTAAGAAAAAAAGGGTTTATTAAAAAATTTTGTTTTACTTAAAAGAAAAAAAAATTAAATTGTGTGCAAAAAAAATAAATAAGTACGTAACTTACTTAAAAATAGTATAGACATTTTCTAGACCTTGAATCAAAAAAGTACTAATCTTTAATTTCAAAACGCATTTTATTTAATTTAATCAATTTTTGTTTTAATTTAAGAAAAAAGTAATCTTTATTTTATTGATTTCATTGACTATATTTGAATCCATATCTTCATCAGTTTAAGAAAGAATTTACTTAACTTAAGGAAAAAATACTTAAGGTATTTTGGGGACCCCATCTGAGGGCCCCATCTGGAGACCCCATGAGACCCTAACTTTCAATCCAAATTTCGATTTTCGCGGAATTTTCAAATGCCTATAACTCTGCAAATACTGCAGATACGAAAAAAATTCTAAAGACGCTTTTGTAGTTCTTAACTTGTAGAATATGACCGCCGAAGACCTGAAAGCCCTCCGAGTTATAGTTTTCGAGTTATTTCATGATCAAATTTCTCAAGACCCCATTCCCATATCTCGAAAACTAAGCAAGATAGAGCGATTCTGACCAAAATTTTGAATCAAAATAGTGACCCTATAATAGTGTACGCACATACTCATGGGCGGACCCCATATATGGGGGCCCATAGGGTGCTCACATTGGGACTCCATAGGGTCAACAGAATCCGCAAGTTTAAGAAAATTTTTACTTATTTTAAAAAAATATTTTTCATCTGGATAAAAACAATTAAACTTATATTAAGTACAATTTTACTTACTTTTAAGATATATTTAAGTAAATGCATTACTATGTTTTAGCAAAAAATATACTTCGAAGAAGAATTAATATCTTTGGAGCCCTCGCATACCCTCCTTTTTTTAAATTAAGTTCAACATACTTTAAAAATGGTAAATTTTTTTTTCAGTGTAACAGGTAATGGACCTAATCATTTTGGAAATGGTCATGGTCCCCACAGCAAATATGGGTCATGCATTAGATCACACTCAAAAAAAAGTGAACTAAAATCTAGGAAAATTAACTAAATTTTGAGAAAAAGAGGGAATGATTTGGCAGCAAAGATTTTTTTTCTTGGTTTTAGTTCATAATTTTCCCAAAAATAAGGAAAAGAAAGTTATTTAATTTTAAGCCAATTTTGTCTAGAAAATGGGAAAAATTATATTACACTTTAGTTCATTCACAGTTTAGAACTAGATTGGGTCTAGACCCTGGACCCATGGGTTCGGACCCCATGGGTCCAGCCCCTGTTTATTCGAGACCCTGTTGGGTCCTTTAAGGGTCCCCATAGATTTTGACCCAAAACTTGTGTCCGTTTCGCTCTATCTTGCTTAGTTTTTGAGATACGGTAATAAGGGGTCTAATAGGGTCTTGAGAATCTTAAAAACTGGATAACTCAAAAACTATTAATCGGAGGGCTTTCGGGTATTTTGCGGAAGTGTTCTACGAGTCAATTTTCTTTTGAAAATTTCATCCGTTTAGTTTTTGAGATATCGCTATTTTTAACTTTTAACTAAATTCTAAGAAGTTATTTACTAAATTCTTAGAACTTATTAACTAAATTCTAAGAAGTACACTTCCTCAATTCAAAGAAGAGAAATACGATGATGTTTTTTTTAGTAAATTTTAACTAAACTTGAACTAAATTGTTTTTTTAAGAAATATGTCTTAAAAATAAAGATACGTTTCTTAGATTTGTGGAAAATTTCTTTGGCAGTAAGAATGTTTTTCCTAATATTAAAAAATTCCATTTAAAGAAAACTACACAGAAAAAAATAAAAATGAATTTCAATTACGAAATTCGTTGATTCAATTAAAAAAATAATTGAAGTCGGACGTATCACGAAAATGCGCATATTAATTAAAATATTTTTTTTTTTAAGTAATTGAAATTATTTTCAATTAAACTTTTAATAACTTTTTTAAAAAAGTTTAATTGAAAATAATTTAAAAATTCAATTAAAATTTTAATTAAATGAATTTAAGATTTTATTGAATATAAAATTAAAATTGTAATTGAATATATTACACTGATAATTGAAAACGGAAATAAAAATCAATTAAAATTTTAATTCATTTAATTATTTTTTTTAATTGAAATAAAACCAAAAATCAATTAAACTTTTAATTAAATAAATTAAAATATTTATTTAAAATAAAAATGTTTTTTGTTATATTTTTTAACATTTTTTTATTACATCAAAACTAAAATGACATCAAACCTGATAACTGTACAATTTTTCACACACTTGTATGTAGCCGAGGAGGGATTAGTTTGCCAACGCCACAAATTTCACCAGATTGCACAAAAAAAAAATTGATGTCAGTAAATATATTT
Organism: Pegoplata infirma; assembly: GCA_963921195.1. Classification (NCBI taxonomy): domain Eukaryota; kingdom Metazoa; phylum Arthropoda; class Insecta; order Diptera; family Anthomyiidae; genus Pegoplata; species Pegoplata infirma. The sequence continues at coordinate 99,959,374 of OY992536.1, forward strand.
TCTAGAAAGTAAAAAAAAAAATTGATTTTTATTAGTTAAAAAAAAATACAAATTTAATTGCTTTACTTACTTTTTTTTCCAAGACTATCTTGGAACTCCCAAAAATATTAGCCTTTGACCCTTTGATGTTTTCTTGAAATTTCCGTCTTTCTGCTAAAATAAAGAAAAAAAATAGTCATACATATATACAAATTTTAAATAAATTTTTTTTTCTATACTTACTTTAATTATTTCACAAACTAAACAAACGCCTTCACAACACAACTTCTTTAAGCAAACTGTTCTAAAGAACGACGAGACAACGCAGTTGCTTTAGTAACAAGTGTTATTGCAATTTTTTATTTTCTTTAAAACACCAGTGATTTTATAACGGGAATAAGAAGCACATACACAAAACAACAACAACAACATTTCTTTGGCAATTATTTTAATGTGTAGAGAAAAAACACAAAAAGAGCGTACAATATGTTTGGTACAGAAAACTGACATTCAAAGAAATAAGAGGGTTGTTTTTTTTTGCATTGTTTAAAAAAAAGCAAAAGAATCAATTAAAAAAATAATTGAATCAATTAAAATATTTAATTGAATATCACCTAGAAAATTCGGGGATAATAACCGCGTAAGCTATAATCGGTATAAGTTTCGCTGCAAATTTACATACATACTAACTGAATAGCCAAATTATTAAAAATAAACCACCGTTGCGTATGATGTTATTTTAAAGCATACGCCACTTATACAGTTTTAAAGTTATTACACTAGTTTACAGGGATTTCGATCTCCGACAACGAGATCGAAATCCCTGTATTTTCTACGTAAAATCTCGCACTGAATCCGAAAATGAAGACCAAAGTTTCAAAAGTAGAACAGTTTTTGAGATATTGCTAATTTTTCAAAATTTCGCACCAAATTTCGCACCTTAATAACTTAATATCGTTGGTTCTATTATAGTTACAGACGCCATTTTTGGTTTGTTTTAAAGCTCATAACATGCTCTACAAGACCTATCATAACCAAAAAAATTTCGAAAAAAATAAGGGGTGCCTCCCTTATTTTAAGGTCGTGACAAAGAAAGAAAGAAAGAAAGAAGGAAGGGAGGATTGTATCCCCCAATTTTTTTACTTGGTAATCTCAAAGAGCATGTCCTAAGGAATATATTATAAAATGTTTAAGTTGGTACAACAATAAGATCGCCCAAAATCAAAATTTTTCATAATTTCCCCCCAATATCTCCAAATCGCGACACTCTTGCATCTTAAAAATTTAATATCGTGGGGTCTATTGTAGCTACCAAACCATTTTTGGTTTGTTTTAAGGCTCTTATTATGCTCTACAATATTAATATTACAAAAAAACAAAAAATTAAAAAAATTTAGGGGATAAGGTGGACTTACTCTTTGAAAGTAACAAGTGAAAAAAAATTGGGGGATACTATCCTTCTATATTCTCTTCCCTTTGCCACGACCTTTACATAATGGAGGCACCCATTACTTTTTTTTCGAAAATTTGTTGGATTTGAGCGATTCCATTGTTGTCCCAACATAAAAATTTTAGGATATATTCTCCAGGACTTGCTCTCTGAGATTACCAAGTAAAAAATTGGGGGATACCATCCTCCTCATTCTCTTCCCCCCTTTTCCACGACCTTAAAATAAGGGAGACACTCCTTATTTTTTTTTTTCAAAAATAAATAAAATAATATAGGTCTTGTGGAGCGCATTATCAGCTTTACAACAAACCAAAAATGGGCTCTGTAGCTACAATAGAACCCACGATATTAATTTTTATGTTGCAAAAGTGTCGCGACTTGGAGATTTTGGGGGAAGTTGTTACCCTCCGTATTTTCGGCCACTCTTTACTTGGGCTGCGTTTTTGACATATCGCTTTCACTTAGTTTAACCGGGAGTTTTATTAAACTTTATAAAAATAAAACCAAGTTTAACCAAGCATTCTGTTTTTCAGTTCAAGTTTAGCATATCGTCAGCTTATTATTGTTTTGCTCCATACGCCAACAACTCGGTTTCGAAAAAAACGATCAAATTGGTTTACCACAAATTTTCTCGAAAAGTATTCGATGGATTTTGTTTTAATGTTTACCATTTATTGCTACATATATTGTTAACAAAGCTTCTAGTTTTCAGACTTTTACATACAATAGATCAAAAGATTTTCAGCTTTTAAGAAAATAAGATTTTATGGAAATATGCTCCATATCCAATTTTGCTTACACGTTTGGGACTTTTGTGTGATATGGAGCAAATAAGTTCTCAACGCCAAACAAAATAACAATGAAACAAAAAGAGCTAGATCGACAAAACTGGGTATTTTGAACACTTATATAGTCAGGTTGCATGGTATTAAAAATGGGGATGATCGGTCAATGGACACGCCTACCTCCCACACAACCTAAATGGCAAATATGACATTACTTGAAATGTTTAGAAGTTACGGTATTAAAATTTGGTACGTAGAATAGTACCAACATAATTAATCTTCATTCCAAAAATATGCAAGATCCGCTCATTTTTAAATAATCTAGAGCCTTTTATATAAAGCAAATTTTTAAAAAACGTCAAAATGGTGTGTTTTTTCTTAGAAAATGCTGGATATCTCAAATTTGAAAAGATGTTTTAAAAAACGAACTTCGGAAAAAGAAATAGGATATTTATATTATATATATTCCATTCCAAACTCATTTTTTTCAAAAATGGCGTATGGAGCAAAACAATAATAAGGTGACGATATGTCGATTAACGCTGTATTGTCATACCAAATGCCACATTTCCAATTAGAATAGTTGCCATCATCGCACATTTTTTCCAATAAAATACCACAACATGGCAATACTAACCAGTATATTTGAAAATCAGAGATATTTTTTTTTAACGTTTTTGTACCTTAGTTTAACTCTCCAACATTGGGGAGTTAAACTTAAAATAAAGCACATCTCAAAAACAGAATTTGTGGTTTTAACTCAGTTTAAACCTAAAATCATTAAATTTTACAACTCAAAAACTCGCCCTTAGAGGGCTGAAAATAAGTGTGTGTCAGTTTATCACTTAGGGTGAGTTTTTGAATTGAAGGGCTTATTGTAAAAACTAGATAAGCAACATTTCATTTTATAGTGGTTTTTGCCTTAAAACTTTTAAAATAATGTAGAAAATAGAACTTTTGCAGAACTTTTATTCTCAAGATACTTGTACGAAGGGTTAAAGCAAGACTTCTGCCAAAAATCTGTCAATGCAACATCAGTAGAAGGCGAAAAACACGAAAAAATAAAATGTTGCTTATCAAGTTCTTGCAGTAAGCCCTTCAATTGTAAAATTGATTGGTTTTAGGCTTAAACTGAGTTAAAACCCGTGGTTTATTTTAAGTTTAACTCACCAATGATGGAAAGTTAAACTAAGGTACAAAAATGTCAAAAAACACCTCTGATTTTCAAATATACTGGTTAGTGTTGCCATGTTGTGGTATTTTAATGCAAAAAATGTGCGATGATGGCAACTATTCTAGTTGGAAAGGCGATATTTGGTATGGCAATACCGCGTTAATCGACATTTGCTAAACTTGAATTGAAAAACATAATGCTTGGTTAAACTTGGTTTTAATTTAATAAAGTTTAATTAAACTCCCGTTTAAACTATGTTAAAGCGATATGTCAAAAACTCAGCCTTATAGTGCGTTTTCATTGGATTTCTGATCTAGTAAATTGCGATTTTAATCTACTTTGCAATCTGTACCGTTTACATTGGCATTTTTTACATTTGAGATGATTAAGATTGGCATTTATAACAACAAGTTGGTAATAAATATGTCTGACTGCGTCAAAAGACAGCGACGGTAATTAGCCGTCGTATGATTAACAAGGACAGTGACGGCGTTTACAAATAACAATGACGGCGGCATAAACATATTTGGCGGCGCCATCAAAACGGCAGGCTTTGTGTCGGTGTTTTTCAGTGTTGGAAAATGAAAATAATAGAAATACAGAGTTGTATCTAACTTAACAAGATTGAGTTTGTCGATTAGAGTCTAAACTACTAGATTGAGAAAAATAAATTTGTGTGGGCAATCTAACAGGTTGAAACTGGATTGGAGCCACAATCTACTTTAAGCTTGCTAAGAGGACCAGTGTAAATGCACTATTAGTGTTACAACTTAACCAAATTTCATCAAAATCGGAGGGGGTCAAGAAAATTTTTATCTATTTTTGATTGATATCACTAAGAATGACTCTATATCGACAATTTTGCTTAAATTTTTTTGGAGAAAAAAGAAAATTCTATTGTTAATTTCTTAAAGAAAAAAAAAAAATAAAATTAATTTCTCTCTTGCAGTTCAAGTCTGATCTATTACAAAGAAAATAAGATGGGTTTTAAGAAAATCCGTTGAAAATTGTAAAAGTTACATGCATTTGAGTAAAAATGCGGAAATTCATTTTTTTTTACATTTGTAGTTCATTGAGTGTAAAACAAAACAAGTTTTGAATAATTGTTGGGTTCACGATATTTCACATTTATTTTCAATGTAAAATGGCGCGCTGAATCCGAAAATGAAGTCAAAAAGTTTATATTTATAAAAGTTTTTTAGATATTTTTGAGAAAGATTATTCTAGCTCAAGGTCATATTTCTTTTACTAATCGTTACGATGATATTGTCAAAGTAACAATTTTCAAGAAACTTTTTATAAAGTTGTTTGTTTTAAATTGATTGGTTTGGTCATTTTGCAGGACTTACTCGACACGTGTTTCGGAGTTCGTCAAATTCCATTATCAAGAGTATTTAGCAAATTAACAATCGTTTGTGGCAAAACATAAAGACTTATATTCGTATGTAAATAGTCATAACGATAAATGTACTAAATACACAACATAATACAGCTCTAAATTTCAAACGAAAAGTCAAAACCAAACCATCACTATTTAATTCAAACATACCTTCATATATACAGCTTGTATTACAGGCTAGTATATACATACAGACAGTAGATTTCTTACGCGAGTAAGATGTTCACTGCTTTTGTTGTATTCCTTCTTATTCATAATATGAACAGAAGTGAGGCGTGCTATCCTTTTGTTTAAATTCTGTTTTAATTTTTAAATTAATAAAAATTATTTATTATTCGACCTTTAAAATTCTATTTTTGAGAAAGATTATTCTAGCTCAAGGTCATATTTCTTTTACTAATCGTTACGATGATATTGTCAAAGTAACAATTTTCAAGAAACTTTTTATAAAGTTGTTTGTTTTAAATTGATTGGTTTGGTCATTTTGCAAGACTTACTCGATTGTCAATTTGCTAAATACTCTTGATAATGGAATTTGACGAATTCCGAAACACGTGTCGAGTAAGTCTTGCAAAATGACCAAACCAATCAATTTAAAACAAACAACTTTATAAAAAGTTTCTTGAAAATTGTTACTTTGACAATATCATCGTAACGATTAGTAAAAGAAATATGACCTTGAGCTAGAATAATCTTTCTCAAAAATAGAATTTTAAAGGTCGAACAATAAATAATTTTTATTAATTTAAAAATTAAAACAGAAGTTTTTTAGATATTACTAAATTCTATATTTAAGAAAGTGGTTTTAAATAAAAGTTAATTAAATACTTTATCAATTCTCTATACAATATTTTTTTAATCTGATTATCGCTTAGAATCTATTCAACGATATATCGACAACTTTACTTTAATTTAAACGTAATTTAGAAGAAAAGGTAAATTCTACTGTAAATTTGACTAAGTTAAATTTTTGTTTTAAATTTTATTTCTGTAAAGGTAATTTTTTTCTGTATGTAAAGTTCAAGAGGCTTTTTAATAAAATCCGTCAAAAATTGTAGAAGTTGCATGCATTTAAACAAAAATGCATGAATAGATATTTTTAAAATACCTCTTTTTGTCTTCGTAATAGATCAGACATGATTTGTAAAGAGAAAAATAAATTTTAAATTTTTTTCTTTCTAAAATTTTCAATAGAATTTACTTTTTTCTCCCAATTTCGGTAAAATTGAAGCAAAATTGTCGATATATCGATTGATACCTTCTAAGACAATAATCAGTTTGAAAAATGCTGTATGTAGAATTGATAAAGAATTAAAATACTACACTTAAAATATTATGTAAGTAAATTCAACAGAAAATACGTTTGAAACAAATGAAACTTTATTTAAAAAACGGACTACTTACATTTCATTTAAAACAAAAACATTTCTCAGTTATTTTTAAATGTTAATTAATAACTGCTGAAATCCGTAAAAATAACCTTAAAATCCGTAAAAAATGACTGACAAAATTTTACGGAAAAAACGGTTAAAATAACGGAAATTTACATTCATTTTTATTTATTTTTTTAGAAATAATTTTAAAAAACTTCGAACCTGAGCAGAATCGAACTCATAATTTCTGGCTGATAGCCCAGCACGCTACCCTCTGTGCCACAAGCTACTTATATTTTCAGCAACTAAATTTCATTTTCAAATTCAAAAAAAAAAATCTAATTTTAGAAATTTTTAAATAACTGACAAATAACAAACGACAAATAAAATAATGTGGTTTGTTTTTTAAATAACTGAAAAAAACAAACGTTACGGAAAATTTTATTTAAAAGACAGTTATGTATTTGAATAAACGTTCAAAAAGTTGTTTAGAATATTTGTATGTGAAACAAACGAATTTTCTTTTAATATTAACTGAAACGAAAACTATTTGTTTGACTGTGAAACAGTAACTGTAAAACTTTTATGAGTGTATTATTTTAAAATAAAAAAAAAAATAAATCCGCCGATTTGTTCTGGAGATATTTTTACTAAAGTAAAACCACTTTTTTAAAAATTTAAAAAAGTTTGCAATATCTCGAAAACTGTTCTACTTAACATTTTTATACCCTACACCACTCTGTGGTACAGGGTATAATAAGTTTGTGCTGATGTTTGTAACTACTCGAAATATTGGTCCTAGACCCACCTTTAAATATACCGATCAACTCAGAATAACTTTTTGAGTCGATTTAGCGATGTCCGTCTGTCCGTCCGTCCATGTAAACGTTGTAAACACTATACAGGTCGCAATTATCAACCGATTTGGCTGAACTATTAAACTTAAGCTTCTTTTGCCCCAAGGACGAAGCCTATTGAAATTGGGAAAAATCGGTCCATGTTTAGATCTAGCCCCCATACAATCGTCCCTTCTAATTTGACTCAAGTGACTCTTATTAGCGAATTATAACAGGTATCCTTTCGAAATTTGGTATGTAATCGTTTTTTGTATTCACAAATTATCATTCCAAATGTTAAAGAAATCGGACCGGTTCCTCTTGTAGTCCCCATACAAACCACCCTCCCGATATTCACATAAATCTCTCAAAATTCATGAAAGTTGGAAATATTTGATTAAAATTTTGTTTTTAGGTGCTAAAGGTGTACTTTGGTAACTTACTTTTATCTGAATATATTCAGATTATTTTTGGACTTGGTCCCCTTTAAAAAAATTTCGACCGATATTAAGTTAAATCGGTCTATTGGAAACAAAAATAAGCCAATTCCACTAAAATTTTGTCTGTGTGTGTTTTATACACTAATTAAAGATCTAACAAAAGATAGATCCAGTCGGTCCATGTTTGGAATTGGGACCCATTTTTCGGAAACCCTGGTGTAGGGTATTATATGGTCGGTCTTGACCAACTATAACTTTCTTACTTGTTTTAACTTTATTTATGGATGCAGATAAAACATGTCTAGGCTCGTTTTTTTTTCAATTTGTAAACTAGTGTTATTATTATAATTATAACTAGCTGAAGCACCCAGCGTTGCCGGTTCGACATAGATATGAATATCTAAATAGCTTCATCCCAGCGCCACCTGTTGGGTCCATTCATACATATATAATTTTCTCATGACGGAACATACATACATTCAAGTAACGTAAAATTTCACGGAAATGAAGAATTTTGTTAACAACTTTACCCCAGCGCCATCTACCGGGTCCACATTTTTATTAGGAAACTTATTTTTGTTTTATAAATATATTTTTGTGAATTTGAGCCAAATTGTACCATAAATAAAAAAAAGTTTAATTATGAAGACAACAGCGCCACCTATCGGATTAAAATTTTATTAGGAAACTTATGTTTGTTTAATAAATATCGTAAAATCGTAAAATAAGTACAAAAAGTTGTAATATTGCGACAACAGCGCCAGCTATCAGAGCCACGAAACCTGGCTTCAGACTAAACTAATATATTGTCCAAGCTTGGTGTTAATCGGCCCAACGGTTCTTGAGTTTTAGTAACACGTACCCCGCACAAACGTTTTTATATATTTAGATAAAAGTTCACCAATTTGAAATGCGTGTAAAAAAAATCTAGCGCTGAACTGAAATAAAGCCCTGAGGAGTTTTGTTATGGAATATTTCAATTTTCATTTGCTTTTGATTTCATTCCATTCCGATTTTGGATTTTGGTTGCACTGTGTTATTAATTCCTTTAAGGCTCTGTTATGTGTGTGTATTGTATTTGCAGCAGGGATTAAGGGTGGGTACAAAATTTAATTTTGATGGCGCGAATATATTTATTTTTTTGTTTCTATTTTTTTTTTGGTGTACGTACAAAAATGTTTATGCTCAAGCGCTTTTTCTTAGAACTTTTGATAATAGGAGTTTTTTTTTTTTTGTTTTTGGGGGAAACTTTTTTTGGGTTTTTTTCGAAAAATTATTTCTATTCCTGGTTAGTTTGTTTGGTAATGATATGATTAGTTTTTCTTTTGTTTGTTGTAGTAACAACTATAATTATATGATTTTTATTTGGTATCGAATCTTTTAAAGATTGATTTCACTAATATATGTTGGGCCTTTTTTTGGGGGGAATATTTAAAGAGGGAAAAATATATAGAGTGAAAATTGTTAAGAGTTACTTTTTTGGGTTTTTTTTTTCATTTTAAAAGGAGTGGGGATATTAAATCAGCCTCAAGTATACAATTTTAGTGCCAAAATTGTTAAGTATTCCTTATAGAAAATTCAAAAAAATTTTGTATGTATTGGTTGGATATATAAAAAAAAAAATAAAATTGGAAAAAAAATATTGTTTAAAATTTATTTTTTTAGTTAATTTACCAATTTATTAATGATTTTCACAAGATTTTTTTAAAGAAAAATAATTTTTTTTGTTAAATTTTTTTTTTCAAAATTTTTTTGAGAATTTTTTGTAATTTCAGTTTTAATTTTTAGTTTTTTGTAATCCATTTTTAAAATTCTTTTTTTTTTTGATTTAATTTCTATATTTTGTTTATTATTTGTTTGTTTTTTTACTATTTTTCTAATACTATTTTTTTGTTTTATTTTTTTCTTGTTTTTTTTAATATTTTTTTTCTTCACCACATTCACAGTCAATTGCCAATAATTTATTAACCGGTTTTTTCACAATTTTCTGTGTATTTTTTTTTTGTTCTTCGTCCTTTTGTATTGTTTTATTTTCTACTACTACACCAAAATCAAACCATTAAACTCTCTCGTCCTGTGTGTCCTGTGTGTATGTGTTGACTTGTTTTATTTTTTCGGTATTTGTTTAACAAAAAACAAAAAAAAAAAATATTCTCTGTTTGGGCTGGGAATTTTTCTTTGTATAAACTTTCTAAAAAAAAATTTAGTGTATAGTTTTCTAAAACAAAAAAAAAAAACAGAATGATTTAATATTTGTATGGCGCTCTCTTGTATTGCTGAAGCGCATGTCCTTTGTTGTTGTTGAATAAGGGGGTTGAATGGGAGCTAATACTTGCTGTGTGTGCAGCATGTTGTGCTTTTTGTTAGCGCCTTCACCTAAGGCATTTAACAAAAAAAGGGATGATTTTTCATTTAACAGGAATAACGTTATTTGTCAAGGGTTGTTGTCCAGAGAAATTATGAAAAGCTTTTTACAAAGCTTTCAGCAAAGTTCAAAACACATCGGCAGTATTTTAGATTTTTTAAACTTTTTGGATTGTAATTTTGCACTTTTGTTAACGACAAAATTAAGCAAAGCTTCCAACCTTTTTTTAAAAAGTATTTTAACCCGTAGAAATCGACTGAAGATAGAAAGCAGGGTTCGGTTTTAAATCATAGCAAATTTACAAAAAGAAAAATTTTATCAAAAAATCTGTGCAACGAGTTTTAATTTAAACTAACAAGTTTTTAGCAGGTTTTTCTGGGAATTAGTTGAAAATATTCTCTACTAATATCAACTTCAATTTAATAAAGGTTATTTCGTATTCATATGGATATCGTAGGTCTATGTCTTCACATAGATACCCCCCAACATTAACACATATTTCTAAAAAAAAACATTTAACGAAGCGGAATTTTTACAAGGAAAAGAAATGGCTACAAAATCAAAAAAAAAAAGATTTTTTTTCGCAATTTTTTTACCTATATTTTGAACCCCAAATGAGCCGAGACACCGCAACCGTTGAATTGTCTCTTTTATATATATTTTAAGTTTCATGCAAATCGGTTCATAAGGGTTGAGATACTTCTCTTGTAATAATAATTTAGCAACAAAAACCAAAATCTTTGATCGAGCACTTTTTGCAAAAATCGCGGTTGAATTGGAAAAAAATTACAATATTCGAATTTTCTCGAAAACTATGAGAGATATAAAAAAAAAACCTAATACCAAAAATGATCCTGTAAAATGCATAAAGTATAAAATATAAATTACCCGAGTAAAAATAATTTAATATGATCTTGTATACTTTTATAAAGTCATATTATTTCATATATGATCATGTGTGACACTATGGCCCTTACCACAAGAAAACAAAAAGTCTATTTTAACAAAAGTTTTATTTTAAATTTCAAATTTTCAATACATTTTTTGAAAGTCGATTTTAAAAACAAAAACAATTTGTATGGAAATAAAATTAAAACCTCATTTTAAATTTATTTTATTTTCTTGTGGTAAAGCTGTATGTATTGCGAGATAAATTTATATAATAAATTTGTATGTGCGATTTTTTCCATTCCAAAAGGCATATAAAATTTTATGTAAAACACTTATACAAAAATTTTATATGCCTCCATTATTTTTTAATTTTTCTAAGTTTTTCAAGAACATATTTTTATCGCGAATATTTTTTTAAAGTGTTTTATATAAAATTTCATATGACTCCATATTTTTTTTATTTTTCTAAGTTTTTTTCCAAGCACAACTTTTTTATCACGAATATTTTCTAAGTGTTTTGAATAAAACTTTATATGACTCCATTTTTTTAAATTTTTTTAAGTTTTTCCAAGGACCAATATTTATGAGAATATTTTCTAAGTGTTTTATATAAAGTTTAACATGAGTCAATTTTTTGAAATTTTTCTAAGTTTTTTTCAAGATTAACTTATTTTTATTTTTTTAATTTTTTAACTTTTTACTAAAAACTAAAAAAACATCCGATTTATAAAATTGTATAAATTTTAATATAATTTTATATCATTGGATTAGACCAAAACTCGTATCAAGGTCGATATAAAGTTATATAAACTGATATTATTATATTGTATTAGATCAAATCTTATGAAACCATTTTTCGTATAAGTTTATATCGAAATAGACACGAACCCATATTAAATTATATATTGCGTCATATCATATTTTTTACTCGGGTATTTAAATATTTACTTTGCAGTATTAAAAGGTAAAAAAAAAAAAAAATATTTTGAAATTTGGACTGCGGATGTGGAATCAAGAGGTCCATTTTATGTAAAATCATGCCCCGTTTTATGGCTATTTCTTACAACAATGTTGCAGTTCCGTCTTAAAAACCGCGTTTCTTTTTTTTGTAGTATTTAAACGCGAATATCTGGAAAATGGATACAGCTTGAAAAGTTTTGATGGCTTATTCGGATTCAGGAGGTACATTTACTATAAAGTTTGTTACCAATTTTAGACAACGTTACAGTGGAACAATACACGCAGAAAACAAAATTTGCTAATTTCCAACTGAAATTCTGTTGTTGCAACAAAAATTCGGTTGATGCATTTGTATTATGGTTGTAATATCTAAATATCGGTAGTTACAACTTAATTTTGTTAATACAACTATTTTTTAATTGAAACAACTAAAAAATTCGTCTGCCACAGCGAAATATAGTAGCAGCAACCGAATTTTGAGTTGATACAACTGAAAAATTCAGTTGGAAATTTATTTTTCTCTGTGTAGAAAGTACTAAACTAGCGTTTTTTTGAATTTGCAAACGCGAATATTTCAAAATCGATGTATGCTACGAAAATTTCGAAAGCAGATTTGGAATCAGGAGGTCAAAATCTATTAAGTCCATATATTTGAATTTTAGAGAGTGATTTTTTTTTTATTTTCTGCAATTTAAGCGCGATTATTGCAAAAAGTGCTCGATCGAAGATTTTGTTTTTTGTTGCTAAATTTTTCTTACACATCCCAAATACATATTAAAAAAAAAAAATTATGGTATTCTCACTTTTAGGTTAAAACTGTCTCGGACCACCCTCAATAGTTTTATAACAAAACTTGTAAAGTTTTTAGTACAATTTCTTTTTTTATAATTTTTGTAAATGACGAAGCCCCTCGTTGGGCGCCATTTTTGTCGTATGGATTATGATATATCTTTTTTTTGTAATTGGTACAACAAAAATTCTGAAAAAAAGCGAATCAAAGAAGGAGTAAAAATAAGGGCTAGTGAACAAAATAACTGAAAAAAATTTCTGAACAATTGATCGAACTAAATGCAATGAGCTAGGCCAAGTGAATAGTTCAATTGAACGAGTTCGTTCAAAAACGATATAATTCTATTTCGAGAGATGAAAAATAGATCATCGAGCGGAATGTGAGCTTACAAGGGAAGTCTCCCTGGTTTCACCCTCCGATCTTCATGAAATTTGGATATGTTGTTAACAACGAAAATTAATTCGACACGTCCCAGCAAAACTTTGGTAATGGGTAGTGATTATATAACACATTACCAGGTAATGTATATACCTTATTTGTAGTATTATTTTAGGATGTCTTACCAAACATTTGTTCTACAACGTATTATTTTAAAGTGAAAAATAATGCATTACTAATAATTTGCTATGTAATGCATGATTATTGGAAAAAATGTATTTCATATTTATTATTTCTAAACATTAAATCATGGATGACTTATATTTGGTTACATTATGTATTATTTCAAAGTTTGAAATAATGCATTATTTATAATTGGATGCATAACGCATTACAATAACATAAAAAATAATTATTTTATATAAAAATGCATAAGTTTAAACTAGAGATGGGCTCACGACAGGAAATTTCTAACGACACACACTCACGAGCATATTTTATCTACTTACACTCACTTACAATCTTGTGAGTAAATTTAATACAAAATTACTTTTTCACTACTCGTAACACCTTATATATTATCTTCTGGTATGCTAAATTATTTCATTTCTCGTAACCTATAAAATATCAAATATTTTACACCTTACTCGTATTCTTCGTTATAAAATTATGACTTATTTTATACCTTACTGGTATTCTTTGTGATAATGTGGATGTATTACTTTGAGTCTCATCGCCTGTTAAAATCATCAATGCTGCAATGTATAAAATAAGAGATCCTATACCTTATTTTATACCTTATTTGGTAATCTAAGTTTTGCTGGGGTATTTTTTTTTTAGCGGCCCAAACTCATTTTTAGGGGGTGTCGATTTGTATGGGGGGAAATTGACCTTTTTCAGTTTTTTACGATTTACACCTATTTAAACAAAATTAATATAGGCATGTGTGGTATCATATTAAAGGTATTAAAAATACCTATCTCGTGGTGCTAACAAGGAAGTTATTATTTTTCGACTTATTAACAAAAATGTCCTAAAATTTTGGTATTTTACTCAATATGACGAAAAGTTGTGAATGTTTGGACACGTTCTTAGCACACGTAGATAGGTTTTCCAAAGACCTTTAATTTGGTATGTAACATGACTAGGTTTCTTTGCATAATATAGGAGATAAACTAAAAAAACTGAAAAATGGCCTTGTCTTCCCCCCTTTTTACCCCCTAAATATAAATTTGGGCCGCTAAAAAAAATACATGTCCCTTTATTTTTTCTGATCTACAAAATAAAACCAATTCCATAAAGATCCGCGGGTGACACTAGGGAGACTTCCCTTTTTAGTTTATAAATAAAACAATATATTTTTTTTTATTATCAAAATTAACTTTAAATGTTTCTTTATTTTTATTAAAAAAATAGAGGTATTCAGAGTCTTGCTTGCCAGCCCTGGCACTGGTGGTAAAAGAGCACTTTTCAAAATTACTTTTCAAAATACATGTATTTTTTGAAAGAAGTACTCTTTTGCTACATTGCCAGGGCTGGCAACAAGACTCTGAATACCTCTAATATGTTTATAAAACCAAAAAATAACAAAAAAGTATTATTTTTTTAAATAAAAATACAAAGATTTTTACAAAATCCAAATAGTTTTTTTTTAGTTTATAAAATTTGTAAATAAACCGAATAAAATTTATAACTAAAAAATTGCAATATTTTTTTTCAAAAACAAAAGTTTGCTAATATTAAGAAACAAGATGATTTTTTTTTTTATTTAAAATTTAAAAACTACAAACTAACAATAAAATAAATAATAATAAAAAGAAATAAAATATGTATAATAATTATAAAAGTTAAATATTTAAAAATATATTTATAATAAACATCAAATTGAATGGATTGATGTTGATATTATTATGAGGAAAGTCACTCTTGAGAATGGGAATGAAAAAGTATTAGAGATAGGGAGACTTGATGAAATTATACTTAAAAATGTTGACATTAACCACAATAAGAAAATGAACAGAACAATCACGGCTGGATATGTTACATATGAATTGACAGTTAAAACGATTTCACAGTTTAAATGATTTGACAGTTAAAACGATTTGATAGTTATAACGATTTGATAGTTACAACGATTTGACAGTTAAAACGATTTGACAGTTAAAACGACTTGCCAGTTAAAACGATTTGACAAAAAAAAAAATTTTATTACGATTTCTCTTAATCTCCTTCTCTCTCACTCCAGTGTTACCTCATTTTAACAAAAACTTTCTTAAAAGCACGAACAGTGGCGATTGCTTTCCAAAAAAAATACGTTTTTTCATCAAAAATTGGAACCACTGAACACACAAATAATAATTTTGGTTTTCGCCGTCCACCGTCACTGTGTTGGCCCAATTTTGTCTAACATGTTCTGTTCAGACTCTTAAGTGTAAAGGTTGCTGTCAATATTTGTTTGTTTCTCTCTTTGTCTCTAAGACATTCTCAGTATTCTACTGAGAGTAACTTCCACTATTAAGTAAATGAAATGCAGAAGAGTTGGTTAAATTTGTAAACAGACTAATCAAGTAATAACCAGACAATTTGATTACAAAAAAGTAGTCGATTACAGGACAAGTATTCGATTACTTGTAAAAAAAGTGAATGAAATAAATAAACAGAAAAGAAAGAGAAGATTTTGGCAATCATAATGAAAGAGCGTCATTATATGATTGATAACTTTATCTTATCCGCTTAAAGAAATTGATTAGAGCTGATCCGATATGCACATATCTGGTCTGATCGGATCACATAAATTTCTATGTGATCAAATCTGTCATTTTCTAGATCTGTTATTGAACACATCTTAATATATCCCGAAAATAGAGAATAAATTAGAGATCTGACCGATCTGTTCATATACAATTAAATATAATTAGATATCTGCAGATCAGATAAGAGCATATCATACCAGATCTAATTCATTTTTACACGGATATAAATGATTGTGGCACTTACACTTTGACCCTCGTCAATCATAATTTAGCCAGTATCAGAATATGTTTACCACAATCATACTTTTGTTAAAAATCCCCAATCATAGTATGATGTTCTTCCATTGTGTTTGCCAAAATAATATTTCTTCTCCACATGAATTAAAGAGAATTTGTGGAAGTATCAATGAGCTGGAGCTGGCAAGTTGATAATGCAGCATATGAAATGATTTTAAAAATTTATTGAAAATATGAAAAAAGTGTGTTTTTACTTAATTTTAGATTTTGTTTGAAAAATATTTAAATATTTTTTTTTGTTTTATTAAACTTAAAAGATCATATTTTTTTTTAAATATTTTTGTGTAAATAAAATTTCTTATATTTTTTTTTGTCAACTTAACTACAGGGTTTTCTTTTTATATAAATTTAAAATCTAATATTTTTTTTAAATATATAAAAAATAAATAACTATTATTTAAACTTTAAAATAATAAAAAAAAGAAAATAATAAACATATTAAAGAGAAATTTAATAATAAAAAACAAATGCACAAAATAAACAAATTTACGTTAGATTTTTCAAAAAAACCAAAACGTTTCTCTCCGTTTCTCTTCGTTTCTCTCCATTTCTTATTACACTAAATGTTTCAATTCCATGTTGTTTCAATATCATTCAACATTTTTAATTTCACTTAAATTACGTGCTGTAGCGGCAACTTGTCTCTCTGCTGCTGTTTCTCTTGATTCAATATCTTCCATTTTGAAAACTTTACTCTTGAGACCACATAATATCTCAGCAGTAGCTATACTCTTAACCGTACTCAAATCCAAATGATGATGATTATTATTATTGCTGTCATTATTATTGTTGTCATCTTCACTATCTGGCTGTTGTTGATGATGTTGGTGATGGTGATGATGTGTTAAGTGTGTTTCATGTTCATTGTGTTCCTGTTGCTGTTCCGTTTCATCTGTTGTTGTTATTGTTGCTGTTGCCGTTATATGAGCCTGATGATAATCATGTTTATTTTTATTGTGTTCTCCTATATTACGATTAATGGCATTTATCAAAGCAATATTTTTCATATTCGTATTATTGTTATTATCAATTTCCATAATATCCTTTTTGCTGGGCGTATTATTATTTATATCATCTTCATCTCTTAACTGGGAACCATTTTTAATACTGGCCACATCTGATTCGGAAGTTTGATCGTTATCTGTGGGATCATTTTCCACAATTTCCAATACATCACTGGGTTCTCTTATTAATTTGGGGTCGGATTTTTGATAATCATGTGTATTATTTTGCACTAAATTTAAGGCTTCTTCTTCATCTGGCTGCTCAGTGTTGTTGTTATTTTGTTGTTGCTGCTGTTGCTGTTGTTGTTGCTGTTGTTGTTCTTGATTTGCCTTTAAATGATTTTCCATTAAACGTATTTTGAAATTATTATGTTGTGTGGTTGGCACTGCTTCTTGTATTGTCAATTCCGGTTGATTGTTATTAGCATCATGTTCCATTCCATAACGTTCCATTTCTTTTAATCTCTTCTCATTCAATTCCTCATTGTAGTGCATTAATATTTTACGTTTTGCCAAATATTTATGCTGTTTCCTGGCCGAATCCATTAATTTCTTACTATTTGCCTGTAATATATTATAACTGTCCTTATTGATTGCCTCTCCCACACTATTATTGCTATTCGGCAAATGATTGAAATTATTATTGCTGCAATTGTTATTATTGCGATTAAGATTTTTCATAAAGGTTTCTGCCAGTGTTGCCTTAGATTTGATGTGATCACGGAATGATGAGAATGTTTGTACCGGCAACGGTGTATTACTGCCATTGTTGAGTGTCGAACCGCCATTCATGGTGTGTGTGTCGTGTAGAGTTTTCCTGGGATCATAGCCTTGTCCGGTAATATTAACACTGTGGGTTCCGCGTTCAAAGTGACATTCGGTGGATTCATTGTCAAGGGAACAGTTGCTATCTTTGCAGTCATCATCCATATTTTTCTGTGAAATAGTTAAAAGGAATAATATGGAATTGAAATTTTTGTTTTAAACGGTATTTCAAAATATTTTTAAAAGATATTAATAAATGGATTAATTATTTTGAAAAATTAAACGCGATTTTTGAAAACTTTCGTAATAACCCTAAGAAATAAGGATATTTTGAGAAAAATTATTTTTTTTTTTGGCAAAAACTTTGAGTGGAAAATATTTTGAGTGAAATAGGAAATTTGATTGACAAAAAAAAAATTGAATGAAAATCTATATTGATTAATTTAAGTGACTACAAATTTAGATTAAAAATATGTTCAGAAAAGAATCTTCCATTCCGTTCCACGTTCTATTTCGTTTCGTTCCCTGTTCTATTCCATTTCATTCCCCATTTTATTCACCTTCGTTCCATGTAGGTTTGTTTCCAAACCTAATAACATGCGTTAAAAAATTAAAAAAATATTCTAAAATCTTTTTCTCAATAGTAGTACCATTTTACCTAACTTTTATCCATTGTTTACACTAGAGATGGGCACATGAGCAGATTAGAGAGTGATTCACGCGTTAAACGTGAAAGTGTGACTGAACACAGTGGAAAAAAATTGCGTGAGTGAGTGTGCGTAATTCGATTTTTTTTGCGAGAGTTTGCGTGATTTATTTTCGCTTCATATTTCCTTTCGTAACGAAAAAAGCGAAAAAAGAAAATTAAATTTGGCTAAACTTAAAATTTTTTCCAGAAAAAAGCAAGCAAATTTGCAAAAACCTAAAATATGCTAAGAATTTTGTTAAATTTTTGTAATTTTAATTTTTTTGTATAAATAAGAGTTTCGTGAGTGTGATTGAATCTTGTGTGAGTGCACGTAAGTTTGAGTTGTCTTAAATTGTGAGTGAGTGTGAGTAAAATACAAAAGCTCGTGAGTGAGTGTGCTCGATTGGAAAATTCCTGTCGTAAGCATGAGTCAAAAATTACTCACGCGCCCAACTCTAGCTAACACCCTATTACCCTAAAAAATTTCAATTTCTTAATATTACCATCTCTTGGATAATGAGGAGGATCCAAAATGTTAGATATTGAGATTCTGGAGTCTTTGGTATAATCATGCGCGGGTACAAGGGGGGGGGGGGGGAAGGGAAATCCCCCCCGACCAAATTTAAAAAAAAAAAAACAAAAACAAGTGAGAGTGTTACATTCGGCTGTGCCGAATCTTTTATACCCTCCAAAATGTAAAAAAAAACAATATAAAAAAATCCAGGTGCGTCTTTTTTTTTTGGGGGGGGGGGGAGAGGGGTTGTTGGGAGACGTTAGGGGCACCTTCTCCTTGCGATTTTGAACTTCTTCTGAGATAAGAATGTTGCATTTGCTTAGCAAAAGTACAAAAAACCCTGAAAAAATGCGGTTTTTCCTAGGTCGGTTTAGTTCTCTAAGGGGGAACTTTTTTCCCCTTGGTCCGATTTTACCCATTTCCGAATTTAACTTGCCTAAGACATATTCGTGCCAAACTTCGGAAGTCTAGATCTTTTATTTTGGACTGTATCGTGTCCTCTACAGACGGACAAGCGGACGGACGGACATCGCTAGAATGTCTTAAAATCGATCACTGATCAATAAAATATGTACTTTATGGGGTCCTAGACCGATATTTCGATGCGTTACACACGGAATGACAAAGTGAGTATACCCCCATACTGTGGTTGGAGGGTATAAAAAAGGAAAAAAGAAAGAAAAAAAGGAAAAAGAAGAAAAAAAAAGAAGAAGGAAATTTAAAAAAAAAAATCCAAAGGAAAAAAATCTTAAAATCCAAAAATTTTTAATGGAAAAAAAAATTTGAATTTTTTGAAGGAAAAATCTAAAAAATTTATAGGGAAAATCTGAAAATTTTTAAAGGAAAAATGTGACTAAATTTGGTACAGTTTTCTATTGGAAAATGTCTCAAAATCTGAGTCCTTTTCTATAGGCAAAATGTCTCAGAATCTGAAACTTTTTCTATAGGAAAACTGTCCCAGAATGTGGGACTATTTCTGTAGGAAAAACGTCTCAGACTCTGAGTCTTTTTCTATAGAAAAAATGTCTAAGAATCTGAGACTTTTTCTATAGGAAGAACCCCTCAGAATCTGAGACTTTTTCTATAGCAAAAACGCCTCAGAATCTGAGACTTTTTCTGTAGGAAAAACGCCTCAGAATCTGAAACTTTTTCTGTAGGAAAAACGCCGCAGAATCTAGGACTTTTTCTATAGAAAAAACGCCTCAGTATCTGAGATCTTTTCTATAAAAAAAAATTTCTCAGAATCCGAGAATTTTTCTATATAAAAATGTCTCAGAATCTGAGACTTTTCTATAGGAAAAACTGTCACAGAATCCGAGACTTTTTCTATAGGAAAAATGTCTCCGAATCTGAGACTTTTTTTATGGGAAATATCTCAGAATCTGAGCCTTTTTCTATGGGAAAATTGAAAAAAATTTCTCAATTTGAGACTAATTTAGAAGCAAAAGGTCGCAGCATTTAAAACTTTTTCTCATTTTTGTCGAACTGTTATTGAAAAATCGGCTGCAGTTTTCAGAAAAAACCTCTAAATTATTTGATTTTATAGCTTTCCCATAACTTTTTTTGAAAAAAAGTATCCTTTTTGTTCGTTGTCCGACAACGGTGAACTGATGATTTTTCTTTTATTCGAAGTTAAAAAAAAATTCCCCCCAGACTCAAAAGCTGTACACGCCACAGGGTATAATATAGGGCTTCCAATTCCGATCCCGAAAACCCCGGGATTTTCAGGATTAGGCAAATCGCGAATCTCGGAATTTCTGATTTTCATACACGGAGTATTCGGGATTCCAATTTTTTTTTGAATATTTTTATATTGTTTTTCAACAATATGTCTAAAAAATAAATTTTGTGGAATGATAGTTCGACAAAAGGGCTTTTGACACTTCTTAACGTAAACAGTTGATAACGAAGAGTCACGGATATTCTTCTCTCTACCTGCAGTTATTAAACGCTTAAGTGTGCAATTACAATTCTGGTGTTGGCTTTGAATTTTGTGTAAAGAGAGGGCTTTTGATTTAAACAAAGGCTTTGGCTTTGAATTTTGTTCTGGCGTTTGTTTGTATACACACACACAAAGAATAACAGAAATATAATTATTTGGTGGAAGAAAAATAAAATTTTGCTGAAAATTATTTTTTTTCGGTGAAACATAAAACTTCTTTGGTTTTTTTATTGATATTTTTTTGATACTTGTTTTTTTTTTAATAATTGGCGGTAAATTATATTTCACTTTCTTTTAAATGTACTTTTCTTATAATTTTGCAATACACAGATGTGTTTCATAAACAAAATGTGTTTCATAAACAAAATCAACCCTTTTTTTGTAAATGACTGGCAATGCCAAAGCAAAAAAAAAATACTCACGAGAGAGCAAAGCCAAGAGAATAGAATTGATTCTATTCTGGCTTTGAAACGCTAGCGTTGGCTTTGAATTTTGTTCTACATATAAAATGTTTGGGAACAAGCAAAATTCAAGGCCAACGCCAGAATTGTAATTGCACACTAAGTGCTCTTGATGGTTTTCCTTTTTTGAAGTTTAAAACTTTGCACATCCTTACGAACTCGTGTATTTGAAATCCCGTGTAAAAAAATAATTGGATCAAAACATATCTCTTTTGATAAAAACATATATGGATTATATCTAAATGGATATAATCAGATCTACTCCATATATATTCATATCTGCTTCAGATATGTTTTGATCCGTAAATTGAGTCTATCTGGCATATATGACATATATGATCAGACATTTTCAGATATGTTCATATATATAAAATTGTCAGATAGACTCAATTTACGGATCAAAACATATCTGAAGCAGATATGAATATATATGGAGTAGATCTGATTATATCCATTTAGATATAATCCATATATGTTTTTATCAAAAGAGATATGTTTTGATCCAATTATTTTTTTACACGGGATGTCAAAAAAATCTCGAAAATTTTTAAAAATCATGAAAAATCCCATAAATGTTCAAAAAAATCCCTCTTATCCTGAGATTTAAAGTATCACAAAAATCCTGAAATCGGAATCCCATTTTTTTCAATCCTGAATCCCGGGATTCAGAAAAAACAATCCCGATTGAAAGCCCTTGTATAATGGTTTAAAAAAAAAGTACAAATCTTTGATTAGAAATTATTAAAAACATTTTTTCTTAAAACTTTTTTTTTCTGAAAATTCCTAAAAACTAAATTTCAAGCTTCTTATTACTTTTGGATATCGAAAAAGTAAAAAAGCACAACTTTTTAACCTTTTTGACGTCTTACAAGAAAGGTCTTTCAGAGGGCACACACCTGAACTTGCATATGTTAAAAAGAGGAGAAAAATAAGAGTTACCTGTTTTTTCTTAGCTGCCAATCTCATATTTAGCGGGGAAAGGGTAGGGGGAAAACGGGATTTTTTAGTTTTTTGAGGATTTTTCACATTTATTTAAAAGAAACTATTTGAACATTTTATACAGATCGAAATGTTTTTTGAAGGCCTACCCAATGTCCAAATTCGAAAGTTCTAATTTCCAAAAATGTGAATACTTTGGGGTAGTTTATATGGAGACTTTTAAACTTACGAGTGCCAAAATCATGTATAATAACACAGGTTCATAAAAGTTGAGCTTTTCAATTTGCCTGACCTTTGACAACTGATTTAGATTGAGTTTGGTGTGCTGAATCCGAATCTGTTTTCCAATTTGTTCCATCAGCTCTCGTTCGCGAGCAAATTGCTGGTAAAGAGTCCAAAACGTGCGTTTTTTACTAATTTTGCTAGGCTATAATTGCTAACACTAATTTTAGAGCCTCAGTTTTAAACACGAACTTAACTATATTGGATGCGAGGATTCCAAAACTGGTATTAACTTTTTTCTGACAGCTTTAGTTTTCGAGTTATAACGCAAGCAAATTTTTCCAGCCAAACCACTCAGCTGATTGACTTCATATTTACATTATACGTTAATTTGTTTCCGGGAATTGTTCTTAGTAAGGTCAAAACGAGTTCGCAAAACCTTTGCAAATGTCTAAAGTTGCTAAGCAAATGCTAATAAAAAGATATAATTATTCAATTACACGATAAAAAAATGCTATTTTGTTGCTTCATAACTCGAAAACTTAGACCAGCACAATAAAACTAATAGAATTTTTGAAATCTGCGTGCCTTATTTAGTCTAAATCGGGTCCCCAAACTCTGTCAACGTGATAAACGTGATCAGATTTCAAAAGGGTATGAATGCAAATTTTTAAAATTTTATTTTAGCGATATCTCAAAAACTAAAGTTGACTAAAAAAGGAAGAGCATTTTTGGAATCAGCATATCCAACATACATTAAATCGTCATTCAGTTTTTGGATGCAAGACCAGTGTTGGTAAATATGGACTCACAAACATGCAAAAAAAACTATTTTCAAACTTTCCTTAGGATTTATCTCAAAAACTAGAGCTGACCCAAAGAAACGGTAGCCAGATTTGGAATCAGCGTACCCCAATTACCCAAAATTAGCTATCAGAACCCGGGCAAAAAAAAGTGTTGCCCTGTGTAATCTCTATTAAATTTAAGCTGACCCGTATTTTTGAGTTTGGCGAAATTACTGTTATTTCGGATTTTCCCCAAAAAACATATTTTTTCATAAGGTGTTAACGCTTTTTTTAAATTTGAGATTGGACAGCTAAATAAAAACAGGTCACTTTCCCCCCCCCCCCCATTTCCATATGCAAGTTTTAGGACAATCGCTGGGTGCGCTATGAAAGACCACCCTTGTTAGTGAAAATTCCTAAAAGTATTTTTTTCAGAAAGTTTTGTTTTGATGGAGGAATATACATTCCAAAAATCAAGTTTTTATGACGATTATATCAGGTGATCGAAAAAGTACCAAAGTACACAGTTCATTTTTTACCTTTTAGAATGGAAACTTTCTAAAAATACTTTTGTCAAAATATTTTTTTAGAAAGAAGATACACACAAAAAATTATTGGCTAAATTAAATCTATTGATCAACAAAATTTAAATGAGTCAATTATTGTTTTGATCAACATTTTTGTTATTTTCTTTAACTATCAAATTACAAATTTTCAACATACCAGATTTTTTTTCGCTTCAATTTATTTGAAAACATTGATTTAAAAATATACTTTTTACTACGGTTTTACTTTTTTTTATTGTCGGCAACATATTAAAAGGCAAAAAATATGAATTTCTTCATAATTTTTCCATATGCGTGAAATTCATTTGTTAAATCAATAATTATTTTAATTAACTTTAAATAAAAAATCAATCAACTTTTTGATCAAAATCGAAAAAAGATTAATTGAAATAAAAATCAATTAATCACCTACAATTTGATGATTGATATAACAATTTTCTTTATCGGAGGAGTTTCAATTAAAAAATTAATTGAATCCGCGTTTTTGTTGATTGACTTTCGTGTTCATTCTTTCTGTGTAGAAAAAGTACTAAAATACAAATTTTTCCCCTTTTTGTCCCATAAAACCCAAAAGGTGCTTTTTCGCATTGTTTTTCAACTAGAGGATCCCACATCTTTAATTTCAAGTTTCTCCTTTATTTCAGGAGTAGCAAAACGATTTTACCCTTTTTGCCCCCTAAGAACCGCAATTACCAAAAGTACATTTTTTAGAAAAAAATTTTCCACTGAACGATCCTTCTTTCCAAATTTCAAGTTTTTAGGACCATTATTTCACGAAATATAAAAACTACCAAGAGCAAACTTTTTACCGCGTTTTACGCCTTTAAAGTCGGAATTTCCAAAAACTCAACCTTAGTGCATCTATTTTCTGCAATTATCTTCTTAAATTTAGACAGTGTAAAGTAAACCGTATTAGTTTTAAAATAGTCCCTGGGGCCATTCACACGAATTAGTTTTTCTTTGAACTCACCTCTGTATGTAAACCTTTAATTTTCATAGCTTCAGCCACTTTCAAGAAAACTGGTAAATCTTCATATTTAACATTGACCTGAAAATTGGGAAAAAATTTATTAAACATCTGCAAAAAATAATGACGAAAATGTCGGAAGCGCTCTATTTACCTGACCACTATACATAAAATCTAATAAACCAGCCATATGACCGGCTTCAACATCAGCCATTAACAAAATTGGATGGCTGGAAGGATTTTCCAAAAATATTTGTTGGAAATAAGGACTGCAAACAGACAATACCTGAAAAGGAAAATATAAAAAAAAAATAAATTTAAAAATCTACTACCGATTAAAAATACCGTTTTAAAGATACAGAAGTCGAGAGAATGCCGTTAGCCGTAAGCTTTGATCAACATATAAAATAAAATCACGACCGATTTTTGTCCTATGTTCGTACCCGTGTAAAAATTAAATCTGATCAGATGTGCTCACATTGGTTCTGAGCTGCTCGTGTGTTGATACACACGTGTGTGTAAAATCACGACCGATTTTTGTCCTATGTTCGTACCCGTGTAAAAATTAAATCTGATCAGATGTGCTCCCATTGGTTCTGAGCTGCTCGTGTGTTGATATTTAAGATTTAATTTTTACACGTGTACGCACATAGGACAAAAATCGGTCGTGATTTTATTTTACATGTTGATAAGTATTTTATTCTATCTGATCCAAATTTGGTCCTCGTTTATGGGATGTGATCAGATTTGTTTACAACTTCAACAGAAATTCGTAAATAGTTACGAATGTGTGGACTTGAACTTCCAAAGAATCTAAAAACATTTTTAATAATCACAAAAAATCCCGAAGATTTTCAAAAAATCCTGCGAATCCAAAATATCCCGAAAATTTCGGAATCCCGAAAATTGTTCTCCAATCCCGAATTGCTGGATTCAGAAAAACCAATCCCTTTTTAAATCCCTAGTCAGGACCAACAAGTTAGCAGTGACCGTTACATTCATTGGCCGGGAAAAAAATGGTGGTAGGTGCTACTTACCATCTGCTGACTTGTCGTTGCTGACATTCGATAAAAATGATGTAGAAGACTGCAGATTTTTTTCAAGGGAGGGGAAGCAGGGAGTTTTCTCCGACAGAATTGGAATTTTCATTCCAATGAGACAATTTTAAATATCAAAATCATGTGGGATTCGAATACTAAATTTTTTTGACATTCGGCTATTTACGGTAAACCTTCTTCTAGTATCAGTATTTGTTTTCCAACTTACCAATTTATGAGCTTTAAAAATTTTGCCACCCGCTGCTATGGTAACATCAACCATTTTTTCATCTTTTTGTAGAGAGTGAAAACCACGACACATATTACCATGGAAATTGTTCCATGACAGCAGGTACTGATCAATTGTATTGGGATCGGTAAAGGGTTGTTGAGGATGCTGTTGTTTTTGCAATTGTTGTTGGGCAGCTTGATGTTGAGCTGTTTGTAAGTGAATCTGTTGAGCTGTGGTGGTTGGTGTTGGTGTAGTTGGTGATTGTTGTGGATGATGATGATGTTGCTGCTGTTGCTGTGTAGGTGATGATTGTGGTGTAGCATGTGGTGAATGATGCATTTGTAGTTCACGTCTACGTTGTTGCTCTTGTTGTAATTGTTGCTGTTGTTGTTGTTGCTGCTGCTGTTGTTGTTGATGATGATGTAAAATATTTTGTTGTTGCTGTTGTAGAGCCGCATGTAAACTTGTGGGTGGTGGCGGTGGTGGTGTAGCAGCCGATTGTGGCACCAAATGAGCATGATGCTGCTGTTGTTGCTGCTGCTGCTGTTGTTGTTGTGCTGCTTGTTGTTGTAGAAAACGTTGTTGCTGCTGTTGTTGAGCTGCTGCCACTACGGCCTGTTGTTGTTGCTGCTGCTGTTGATGATG
The DNA here is from genome assembly GCA_963921195.1 of Pegoplata infirma. NCBI lineage: Eukaryota > Metazoa > Arthropoda > Insecta > Diptera > Anthomyiidae > Pegoplata > Pegoplata infirma. The sequence goes on from OY992536.1 coordinate 99,986,011, forward strand.
TTGCCTAGCTTGTTGTTTCAATTTAGCCAAATTTTCTTGTTGTTCCTGTTCCCGCTGACGCATAAGTTCATCTTTAATTTTATACTGTTGCATACTTAAATCATCAACACTCTTGGAGAGTTTTATAGCTTCGCTACTATTGAATTTATTATTGGCCAACATTGGTTTCATATCATATTTATAATCGCTCATGGCAAATTTCTTCTCATTTGCTGCTCTCTCCTTTTGACGTCTAATCAATTCATCAATATTCATATAAGCTCCCGAAGTGGCTGCTGCAATGGCCGATGCTATAATTGGATCATCCTCAAAGACACTGTCATCAATTGTCTCTTTTAAGGTTTTGGTAGAGGAAAACAAACGCAAGGAAGGATCATTAACTTGATCACTGAAATATACATCCATTAATGTGAAAAAAGGCCATTCACGACGTTTGGGTTCTTCGGACATTTTAATAGCCTTTTTGCATTTTAACACGTATAGAGAGAAAGAGAGAATAGGAAAGAGAACAGAAATTAGTTTCATTTATTTCTAGTTTCTTATTCGTCTTATATACTGACCTTGTATTCCTGTAATAGATTGTTCCATTTTTTGATTATTTTCGATAATGGTAGAGGAACATTTAATTCTCGTTCAACGACGCTGAGCAAACACAAGATGGCGGCGAATTCATGAAAGAGAAATAAATGGAGATGAAATGTGGAATAGACAGAGAATGGAGATAAGGTTTATATTAGTGTCAAATAAATTAAGCATATTTTCATAATTTGTTTTGTTAACTTAAATGTAATGTAGCAATAATCAAATTTCGCTAGTCGTGTTATAGGAATTTTCAGAGATTTTTGTTCTATCTCTGAAATAATTAAATGTTACGAACACCAAATTTTGAACGTACGATAAGAATTCCAATCGTCTCCGATAAACATCCTCCATTTAGATCACTTTGTAATTTTCTGATCAGCAAACGGTATTTCTTTTTAGCTTAAATTACACTACTGAACATTAAAAAAAAAACAGACGCGACTGGGACGCGACCGATCACAAATCTGGTCTTCAAACTTTTCCATTACATTAGGTTTTTGAGAAAATTGAGGTCAAAGTTAAAAAAATCGCCGTTTTGTGCATTTTCGACAACTTATAGCGAATGAACCTGATGTGATAGCGACTTAAAAATAAGTCGAGGGTAAAGCTTAAACATTACTCTTAAGGATGAAGTTTCCAAATATGCCCAAAACGGCGATTTCTTTGAACTTTGACCTCAAATTTCTCAAAAACCTGATGTGATGGAAAAGTTTGGAGACCGGATTTTTGACCAGCAGAAATATTAATATCAAGTGTATAAGGTCGCGCCCCAGTCGTATTTTCGATATTTAGCAGTATTATTTGTCTGCAATTGAATTTCTTTTGAAGCATACGATCGGTACCGTAGTTCCTAAACTCCCTTACACAGAAATCAATTTGATAACGCTGTTGAAGAAATTCATAGCAATTTTTTGACATCTTGATTCCAAATCTGCCTTTAAAATTTTTCTATCGCGTAAGGTTTTTAAGATATTCGAGTTTGAATATTGAAAAATACGCTAATTTAGCACTTTTTGGGTCTCCCCTGTAACGTATTCTTAAGTTGCTCACACAAAATATGACTAGATTTAGTATATAACCTTTCCAAATCTGTCATCTAAATTTTTCTAATATTGGCGTTTGAAAAACTCAAACTCCACTGTGACGCACTTATATTCTTTATGAATCACACTAAAATTTTCAAAAGCGAATATCTCGAAAACGGAACATGCTAGAAAAATTTGGATTGCTGTTTTGAAATCAGGAGGTCCATTTTATATAAAATTAAGTCCTATTTTGTGGAAGCAACATAAGAACATAAGAATACTTAACAGTGGACCCCCAAAAGTGTTAAAATATTGATTTTTTGAATTTTTAACAGCAAATATCTCAAAAATGGTATGTGCTAGAAAAATTTGGATGGCCGCTTTGAAATCAGGAGACCAAAATCTATAAGGATCAGTTAGACATTTCACTGGGAGGTTTTTGGTGTCGAACAGTGTAATTTCCGACTAAATTTCAGTTGATGCTCTACATCCGCAGACACATTCCATTGATAAAACGGGCTTTTAATGGAAACAACTGAAATATTTTGTTGTCACAACCGAGTATTAGAAGAGCAACTGTGTATTAGGTTGGAACAACCGAGAATCTGTTGTTCCAAAATCTGTTGTTCCAAAATTTCAACACAATTATTTTGGAAAAATTACTCCTGGAAATAAATTTAGAGGCACTGGTGACTGCATGTTAGTTCTTCTTCGCTGACAATGAGTCCAAACTTGGTGTAAAAATTTTTCTTCCACAACAGTACTATATAATCGGAGATAACTCAACTCAGGATCGTAATTCGGAGAAAAACTCAACTCAGGACTATATTGATGAGACTTACTGCATTTAAGGACAATGATGATAATCCATTTGTACGACGATTTGTTGAAAATACACGACGATTTGTTGTAAATACAGCAAAAGCGATCAAGATGGAGGAAATGAAATGAGATGATAAAATCTGCAATCAATTCGATTTTCTCAAACTTATCCACTCTTCTGATCTGATTATTGGACGATAAACGATGAGACTCTTATTTTTTTAACTCAAGAATACCAAAGATCAAAAAGTTAACCGAAGTTTAAGTTTTTGGAAGTTAGAGAAAATAGCGACAGAAAATAGTTTAAGGTTGTGAAAAATATTGAAGATATTAAATGAAACAGAAGAAATGGTCGAGGCAAAGAAAATAAAAAGAGATTGTTAGAACTACAGATCGGTTGTGAAAATTTAATGAGTAACATGGATTGTGAAGAGAGAATAAGAGTGATGACTAAATTATGAGGACTATAGAGAAAAAAAATTATTTAAGAAGATATGGTAGCCAGTGAAGTTACAATTGCCTGTTCAGATTTGTACAAGAGAAGTTAAGCTGATGAAAGTGATGATTTGAAATACGAAAGATGAATGAATTATGAGGATTGTAGAGGCAAAGAAAATGAAAAGAGATTGCTAGAACTGCAAATCGGTTGTGAAAAACTAATGAGAAATATGAATGTTACATTATAATTGTGGAGAGAGAAAAAGAAAGATGAATGACCTATGAGGATTGTTGAACAAATAATGATTTAAAGATGTGGAAGCCAGTGATGTTTCGGTTATCCGTTGAGATTTGTATCCGAGAAGTTTAGCTGATGATTTGAATCTGAAGAAACTTATATAAACTGCTCAATTAACGGATGGCAAAAGCACTTTTATCTGCAATAAAATCTTGCTGAAAGTGCATGTTGCAGTTGTTACAAGCGGATGTTGCTGAATTTTTTTTTTGTGTGCACTGAACAATTTGCTTGCCATTTGAAAATTAAACCCATTATCCGACATGGAAGATAAAGTAATAAAATTAACGGTGATCTTGTAGTATTGCCCAATACTTTAAACAAAAATATGGGTCATTTGACAAGATCTGGGAGCATTGCCAACTGAACTGGCATCTCACTTGATACTATAATTGGCAACTTACATGCTAAGAAAATAATTTTCAAACAAATTATAACCAAATTTTCAAACCCGTGTGAAATTTTATAAGATCTGGTCGGATGAGTAAAGTTCTAATTATATCGAGTGTATCTGATAAGATCTATAAGATACGAGAGTTGTTCCCAATTTCGAGATCTAGTTAGATCTGATCCGTAATTGGATCTGATCAAATCCCGAAATTAACGACAAATCTCGGATCAAATAGATCTGATCAGGTACAATTATTTACAATTATTATAATGAGATCTAAACAAATTAGATCAGATCAATCGGAATAACAGATTGCTTCATTAATGTTCGCTATTTGCTCCATTACTGTTCTGATTCCTCTCTGAAAGAGGTGATTATGGTCTCTGAGCTTTATTATTCGATTTCCGATTCAATTTTTTTTTAAAATATTTTATTTCGTTATTGTTTTTATAATCGCTAGTATTTTGTGTGAAAATATTGTTAAAAAGCAAATTAGTGCAATTAAAAATTATTTTGGTGTTAATTACAAAATATATTCAATAAAAACATATTGCGAAATAGCTATGCAGCAGAGTAATACTTACGCCCATGCATATTTGGAAGCATTTCTTTTGCCTGTGAATAATGGTGAAAGTTCTGCACGTAATCTGATCAATGATTTGACTTTTTCAGCTTCCCCTAAAAAGAAAAATAAGGATAACAAATTTATTAAAAAAAAAATAATAAAAAAATACGAAAATCAAGTCTCCAAGGAAAATTTTTTGGAACAAAATCCTGGTTCCATATATTCTTGAATACATTCTACGGTAATCAAAACAAAATTTTCTATGAAAAATTATTTTTCAAAAAAACTACTTGTTCTAAAAAACGATTGCTTTCGGGACAATTTCAAACAAAAATCATTGATTCTGGAATGTTAAGTAGAACCGGTTGTAGGGTAGTTTGATGGGTTCCGGAACCGATTATTTGGAACAGAAAATTTTGCTGGGTAATTTTAAGTTTTTGAATTTTCCAAACTTTTTTCTTAATTGTTTGAATTTTAGTGATTTTAAAGTTTTCCTAAAAATTTCTTTTTTACAAAAAAAAAAAAAAAAAAAAAAACAAAAAAAAATTTTTTTTTGCAAAAATTCTTTTTTTTAACAAAAAAAAGGAATTTTCCGCAAAATTAAAAAAAAAAATTAAAATTAGTTTATTTTTCATATTTTTTTATCAAAATTTTTTCACAGAAATATTTTTCTAAAAATTGGTTTATAAAATTTGTTTTTACCATTTTTTTTTTTTCATTTTAAGTTTTTGACAATAATATTAGCCCCGATTTCCCATAAACGTATATAAGTTAACATTAACCGTTTAACCGAAAACGCATCCATGTTTAACAAAATGTAATTGGCATCACTATTGTTGTGTATTTAAATTTATTAAGGCAAACACGGCTTTGTTAAATATTTTTATACCCTCCACTTAGTGATAGAGGGTATATATAAGTTTGTCATTCCGTTTATAACTCATCGAAATATCGGTCTGGGACCCCATAAAGTATATATATTCATGATCCCCGATCGATTCTAAGACATTCTAGCGATGTCCGTCTGTCTGTGGAAATGGTGGTCACGGCCAAAATATTACTCGGAGATGACTAAAACTTAACATATTTATTGGAAGTTCTCCCGAGAAGTTTGGTATTGCATTTGAGCGATATCGGTTCAGCGCACATTGGGTTGAATGAGAGGCAAAGTGGCGCTTTATTCAGGGAAGCAGTAATTTTAACATATAATAAGTATTTTTTGATTGATGAATGATGAATAATACATTAGAAAGCACCCTTTTAAAGAGAAAGCATGTGTTTTTTATTTATTTTTAACCTGACAGAATTTTTTTAGTGTTTCTTGAAAATTGAACTTGGTTCACAATTTAAGCTGTAACTTTTAAACCAAAAGCGATAATTTAATGAGTACAGTTGCAAATTAAAGTATTTTTAATGCGATGATAAAAATTTAAAACAATAAAAAATAAATATGTGTTAATACTTGCATAAAATTTGTTTAAAGTCGGATTTTTGTGTTTCACCAAATTTTAAATTTTTTTTAATTTTCCATAAAAAAGTCAGGAAAGTTGTAATTTTGAACTATTAATTTTTTTTATTGGCATCTAATCATTAATAAGTAAATTACCACCATTTTTGAAAAAAAATTAACATATTAGGCGCGTGGATATGCTTTATTTCGGAAAAAACTAAATTCACAATTTTTACTGTATCTGTGAAATTAAAAAACACAATATTTTGAAACAAATAGCAAATTAAAGTATACGTAAAGTGCTATTATAAACGTTAAAACAAAAATTATATGCTCTCATATAAATACTAAATTTATTAAGAAACCTAATTTTTTCATAAAAATTCTTGAATGTTTAAATTTACCTTTTTTAATTTAAGCCTTGGAAATTGAAAAAAAGAAAATATCAGCTGCGTTATTCATAATAAATAAAGTTAACATCATGCATGTTTTTTGTCAAATATTATATTATACCACCCAGAGACACTTGATTACCCCGCCCCCTTCCCACTCCCCACAAAAACCGTCCCTGTAATTTTTATTTTTTTGCTTGTTGGAGGGTATCAAAGATTTGGAACAGCCGAATTTTAAACTCTTACTTGTTTATAAATAGATTACAAAGACCCACAAAAAAAGGTCTCGACCCACTAATACTTATGTATTTTTACCTTCTAAATTCAATTCCGAGATCAGAATTAAATTCTACCGTTAGGTTTTTCTGCAATTTACAAGGAAAGTCCGCAAAAGTAAACCGACCTGATTTCCTTGTAAATTTGACCAACAATAAGTTAACATTTTTTAAAATTTTATTTCGGTGTGGAATGTTCAAGTCTGATTTATTACGAAGAAAATAAGAGGTTTTGTCATAAAATCCATCAAAAATTGCAGAGGTTACTTGCATTTGAACGAAAACGCATTAATTCACAATATAAATACAACTGTTTTTGTATAAAACTGAAATAACGCGTTTTTGTTCAAATGCATGTAACTTCTGGAATTTTTTACGGATTTTATTTAAAATACTCTTATTTTCTACGTAATAAATCAGACTTGAACCTTACATACAGAAATAAAATTAAAAAATTTTGTAACTGTCAAATTCACAAGGAAATTAGGTGGGTTCACTTTGCGGACTTCCCTTAGGTTAGGTTGTAAGTGGCTGCTGACGTTTTACGTCAACACACGTAAATCAGATGAAACCCCAGCTATAGAATTCAATTCTGATAGCAGAATCGATTTCAGAAGGTCAAAATACATAAGGATAAGTGGGTCTAGTTTCTGGGTCAGAAACTTTTTTGTTTTTTTTGTGATGAAGTGTTATTGAAGCCACCATATTTTTTTCATAAAATCTTAAATAAAAAAATAACGGCATTAAACGCGGACGTTTTTTTTCTTTTAAATTAAAGCTTATACTATATGCTTTATTATCACAATGTATAAGCAATAACAACCTATTACATTTTTTTTTATATTCCATCAAGTATTAAAAATACTCCAATATTGGAACATTTTACAAAAAAATTTCAAAAATATTTTTACAACAATTTTCAAAAAACAAAAAACAGAAATGTATTTGAAAATGCCTGAAAATGATGGTTCCATAATAAAAAAATTACCTTTGAATGAATAAATACCAAAAAAAAATTCTAGAAATAAGTTCATTTTCAATTTTTAGCACCATATTCAAAAACACAAAAACTTATTTGATTTTGACGGCGGATTGCAAGAAAAGTAAACAACTCAGAATAATAGTTGTGACAGATTTTTTAGTGTAATTTTATATACTTTAACCCTAAATTAATAATTTTTGTAAAAATTTTTTTTTCAGTTTTGAATAAAGCGCCACTTTTGATCCATTTCAACCCAACGTGCAGCGGTTCAAAAGTTATGAACAAAAATGTAAGGACACCTCAAAAATTTTAGTACATTCAGCATAACCTAAAAATACAAAATGCTTTAATTCGACTGCTGCTTGACATATGTGAACAGAATTGAACACCAAATGGTATTTAAACAAGTACGAACATATTTTTTGCAAAAAAATAAAAAAATAGCGGATTTTTTTTTCGCGAATTTTTTTTTTTCAAAAAAATTTTTTTATTTTCAAAAGTAATTTCCTTTTAAAGAAAGTTTTTTGCAATAATCTTTTTGAAATTGTGGAGGGTATCACTACATTCGGCAAGGCCGAAATTAACTTTTTTACTTGTTTTTCATGAAAATGTGTAAATTTTGGGGGCTTTTGATGTGAAGACATAGACCTACGATATCCGTATGAATACGAAACAAACTTTATTAAATTTAAGTCGACATGTATTTTTGTTCTATTCGACATTCCTGTTAGTTCGGAAGATATCGAAATTTCCTCGAAGGTCCAAATTGTTTCATAAGAGGACAAAGAAGTTTTTAAAAAATTATATGGCCGATAAGCCGAGACACCCCAACATAAAAATCGCCTATTTCATGTATATATTAAGTTTCAGGCAAATCGGTTCATAACGGCTGGGATACTTCTCTTTTCAGTTTTCACACACAAAATTTTACTATATCCTTAAATTTTAATACATAAGTAAAACCACGAAATAATTTAAAACAACTCGAATTTTAGTAAATATATAAAACCGTCCTACCAAATTGAAAAAAAGTCGTTAAACACGAACTGGATAATATACGTTTAAAGATACACAGAAAATAACATCGTCAAATTTAAATCCACAAACATCAATTGTCATCAACCAAACATGATATCAACCAAACATTTAGAAAAATGGCCGCCATTTAGTCCATAATACAAAACTTCGATTTTGTTTTCAACAAACTCAGTCAAGTAATTTTATTTTAAAATTCTTTTATCATGTCAACAAATAGTGTTTGTGTTTGTTAAATTTTTTTATTGAAAAAAAAAAATGCATTTGTCAGATGAACAAATTGTGTTTGCGTTTGTTGAATTTCTTTGTTGAAAACAAAATTTTTTACTTTTGTCAGATCAACAAATTGTGTTTGTGTTTGTTGGATTTCTTTGTTAAAAAAAAAAACAAATTCTTTTTTCAACAATCAAAATTTACAAACGTTTGTTGATATTACAAATTTCCCTATAGGAGCTGTTATAGTGAAAAAATTTATTGTATTCACAAATATGGGGGTCAATATAACAATTGGTTTTTTCTGTGTAGAGACTAAATGTAGTAAAACTGCATTTACAGTAAATCTTTTCGTGATCCTGTTTCCTTTTAAAAGGACTTCAAAGTTTTAGAGGATTAAATTTTATAAAATATTTTTTAATATTTTTACTAGTGCTAGGATGCCACTAGTGCACTCAAAAAAGTATGTCGGTAAAATCTACTACAAAAGACAGTTGTTTTGACTACATTTTGTCGTTGAAAAGGCGTCTACTACATATTACGGTAAAAACAACTGAACATGTTGTTGTTTTTAACTATTGATTTTCAACTACAAAATGTAGTAAAAACTACTACAAAACTGTTTAATACAGTTGTTTTTTCTACAATTGCCTGAAATTTTATTTAAAAAATTTCTTAAACGTTTAAATGATTGATATTTATTTATTTAAAAAGCAATACATTTCAGTTGGTTGTATAGAATTTCGACATGATGACAATTTTTTGATGTATTTATCTGGAATTATAAAAGAAAAAATTATATTAATAAAATGTTAAACAAAATAAATTGATTGTATTTACCTTTGTTTTTTTAATAGTTCATTTCAAATTTTCACCGCTACTGATCAAAATTTGTCTGGAATAAAAAAAAAAAACGAAATGCTTTGGCAAAATTGATTTATAAAAAAAAATAATTAATTTGGAATGTTTCAAAAAAGTATGTACCTGTTCTGTTGTGTATACAAAGAAAAGAAAGATGGCACGCTCATAAGAAAACAAAACACTGCACACATTTTATTTTGGTTATTTTCCGATTGGTTTTTACGCACGCTTATGTGAGCGCTATATTATACACACTTGTTATCTCATTTATCCACTTATTTTCTTTCGTTCAAGAATATTTTTCCAAAAACATATTTTTTGTTATAATTAAATTTAATAAATTGTAATTTAATTTATTTAGATATTATTTATTTGGTATAAAAATAATTCCTTCCGCATCCCGCACAACCAACTCGCTCGACACATTCGTTTGCAATAAAAATTTCTAGAAAAAAACGAGTTTTAGAAAAAAACTAAAAACAACTACATAAATCAACAGTGTAGTATATTTCTTGTAGTTATTTTTTGAAACTACTACAAAAAAAAGTTGTTTGAGATTTTTTCATACAAAAACGACCGAAATTGTAGTTAAAAACAACAGCTACTACTTACTACACAAACGACCGTCATGTAGTAACTGCAATAATTTTCTGAGTGTGATATTTTTAAATATCTGAAAAAAGGAGGTAAGTACCGTCCTCTCAAAAATGTATACTTCAATATAATTCAAAACTTTCAACAAAATATTTTGATAAAGTTTTTAAATGACTTTATTCACATCGTTTTATCCTGATATGTAAAAAAAAAAATAATGGATAAATTAAGGGAGATCCTCCTCTTTCATTTGCCATCACCTGTGTCATCCCAGGACAAGTACAAATATTTCAAAAATATTTAACAAAATGTATCCTTTAAAACTTTAAAGTCATTTTAAAAGGAAATAGGATCACGAAATGAAAAACTGTAAATGCATGTACTTTCAGACATATATCATCCGGATCATGTTTAATATTTAATACAGGGGCCCCGTAGGCTAGTAGTGTGCTAGCCTTTGAACGTGGGGGTCGCACAGTGTTGTGACCTTGGCCATAGATGGTCAAACTAAATGTCTTAAAACTTCAGGTTATATGAATTTTATTTTAAGAAAACATCCCAAATAAAACAAATCCAAAACAGTTAAAAGATATCTTTAATAGTTTTTAAGTGACATGTCTCTAAAGTTGAACTTTTTGAAATATATCATATTGTGGCTTTAAAATCTTTGAAATCCACATGTACTTGTAACGGTTAAATAATTATATTGCATTTAAAATTCGACCTTATTGGTAATGCAGTTTTAGGTTAGATATGTTGCTTGTATGAAAATTATGTTTTGGTTGACATAAGTTAATCATATGGCAAGTAACACCGTTTTAAAGTGAGTTCCAAAGAAAATACTAATTTATTTTGAAAATTTCATATTTGATAGTCAGCTACTTTTGTGGCCCTCATTGGCCCGCTTAGTTCTTTGCAGAAAATATTGGTATAAGTATGTAGATTAAAAATAATAAAAGAACTCGTGCACGTTTTTCCACTTTTTTTAATCAGTTTTTATTTGTGGGAACCCGAATATAAATTTGAAATTTTTTTAACGAACTTAAAGCAAATCACCAAGATGCAGGAGTTGTCCTTGATAATTTGAGATGTTTGCGAAAAATTGTTATGGAACACATATAATAAATCGGAATGCAAAATTAATTGGTCGGTTAAATTTTAAATTTTATTTAAATTGGTCCAAGAACCATTATTTGTAATCCAGGCCTGACACAAATTAGATGCTTGGCTAGACACAAGTTGTACATTAATAGATGCAGACTTTTATTTAGTAAGATTTTGTTTAAGGAAGTACCTCAGCAAAAACTTGCATTACCAAGTAATGAAATGTGTAATGGGAAATTCAAAAGTTATAACTACTTCTGATTCGAAAAAAAAATGAAAAATTTTTGCGTTTTGGAGCAAAAGACTATTCAAGACCTTTCAAGCTCCAAACAGTTCATTCACTAAAATACCAATTTAGCGCGTTTTGCGCGTTATTACTTTTTCATTCAGCGCCTTTAGCACTTTCTTTCTACAACTAATCACTTTGAGAAAAAATTTACATTTTACAACAGAAACGTCCTAATAACAGTATTAAATTCATACTTTGTTGAAAATTAAACAAAAAAAATTTTGTTTTCATTATAAAAACAGAGAAAATTTTGTTTAAAAATTATATTTAGCAATTTTTTAGACTTATTCTTTGTATAGGCCTGATGATTTTATAAAGCTTTTTATTAAAACCGTTAAATTAAAAATATTTTTTAGCGCTTTTCACTTTATTCATATTGAGAGCTTTTTGAGTTACTGTTTTGCGTGTTTTGACTGCAGAAAGTTGCTATCACTCGTTTGAGTGGTGTTTTTTTAAACAATTTAAAATTTTTTCTGTTAAAATATATCATTTTTATGTAAAAAGGTTTATTTTATAAAATTCCCGGATTTCCCGGGAAAAATAAAACAATTTCCCGGGAATTCCCGTCAGAGTTTTCCCGGGAATTCCCGGGAAATACGACCCGGGAATTCCCGGACCCCAAACACTAACAGTGAGTCAAAAAGTGAAAATCTAGTTGTGAAATTTTTTTATTTTATTATAATAACTTAGGTAAGTCATTATTAATAAGTCCTTATTTTACATTTTAAAATAATGATAAAGGTAATTTTCTGTCATTACTAAGTAATTCGAATGGTAATGATGTGTCATTACCAAGTTGTTGCTGGGACGTCGTTTTATATTTTTACTTGCTTATTTTATAAAGGTCTTTTTGAGATAGACATATTCCTGCTCAAACTTAAAAACAATGTTAAACGCATTATAATTACTACGTTCAAAAGTGCTGTGAATTCTTAATAGTTTTAATAGTTTTAAGGTCAAAGGATTTCCCTAAATTTCCTCAAGTATTTATGAAAAGGATATTTATGAGCTAAGAATATCCTCAGGATAGGTTAGGGAAAATCCTTGCGTCCATTATTCTAAAATAAGGTATTTTCAACATTATCAGCACATAATTTAATTTTTTAAGGACATTTTTAATTTATTTATTACATGCTTGCTTCCATTTGATTAAGTTTTTAGGTTTATTCTAAGTGTTGCGGATGAAAAAATTCATGAAGTAATTTGAATTATAAACTTTTTCTTGAATTTTTTAAAAAAGGACATTTTCGAGGAGGGCGTATCCTTGTTCCGATTTGCACAAACTTTGACAAATACATTGGGCATATTATAACAATTTTTGCACTTTTTCTGTACGTTTTTGTAAAAAGGACATTTTTAAACTATTCGTATCCTTGCTCCGAATTGGACCAAATTTAGTAGAATAATTGATGGCATTATAGGTAATAACTACAATAAATAACATGAAGATTGAAGTGTTCTTTTTCATTTTATGCCATATTTTAATTTCAGGATATATGGCAAGGATACGAATCCTTGGGCGGATATTTACCAAATTCAAAATTTTTCTTGATCTTATCGATCTTAACAAGTGTTCCGAATTTCAACTCTCTAACTTAACTCCTTCTATAACTTAACTTCCACTCTTTACATGAATACGCAACACTGTGGATAGTGGGTTCGATTCCCACCAGAACCCTTGGTTTATTTCGCTACAATGAGACTACGGTCATTGTTACCAGTTCTCGGTTATACCCTGTTCTCACGAGCATCTAAAAACGGTTTTAAACGACATTTGTTTTAATTAAAAAAAAGTGTTCACACGTAATTTCACTCGTTTTATTTTGGTTTTTATGTTTTTATTTTGACATTTGCATTATCAGCTGATAAACATGTACACATTTCAACAACAAACGAAATTAAAATATTAAAATTATATTCATTAATTATACATATAACTGTTTATAATGTTCAAGAATTGTTTAAAGATAAAAATAGCACGATTTTTTTTTGTATTATTTACATTTTAGTAATAAACAATGTTGCCAATATTAATAAAATGCTTTAAAAACGCTGAACATTCAAAAATACTCAATTCAACCCCTGGAATTCCGCTCGTTTTAAATCGTTTTAATTTTAAAACGAGCTAAAAACATTTTTATTTTGACATATTACAACAAAAAAATGTATGGTAAAACGAGTCATTAAAATGGTTTTTAAGCATAAAACGAAAAATGTTGCTAAAAATGGTTTTTAGCTGTAAGTGAGAACAGGGTATTAGGTTGAATTTATTAAAAATGAGTTGTAAATAAATAGGAAAGAAAAAATAAAAATAATTGATCATGTGATCAAAAAAAAAAAAAACTATTATTGGCTGGCGGACGGTGTAACTAATCAATTACATTTTATTTTAAGTTCCGTAAAAAAAGTCTGAAAATTCACAAAATTAATTCGTGTCGCTCTGTCTACATTTTGAGCACACAGAGAAAACAGTATAATTGTTCCAGCCGAATTTAGAGCCAACTGCATGGTTTAATTACAATAACCGAAATTTTCGGTTGCGATAAACTGTTCTCTCTGTGCACCTGCTGCAGTCCAAAAAACAACAAAACAACAAACTTTTTTAACAACATTTAATGCAATTTTTTAATGAAACTATGAAATCTAATGAAGAAAGTTTTATGAAAATTCAAAAGAATTTATACTTATTAAAACCTAATGAACAATTTGAATGAAAATATGAAATCTAATGAAACAAATTTTATGAAATTTTTCCACAAAATGAGTGAAATTTCCTTTAGCAAAAGAAACAATTTGTTACTGTAATGAAAAATATTTAATGAATTTCATTCATTCGCATTATGAAGAGTTTTTTTTATCAGTGTCATAGTAACTCTACAAGACCCACTTCTTGACCCTAAGTTCGCTGGACAGTTATATATCATTTGCTCCGTAAAACAGAGACTATTATCTCACAGACTTTGAGCACTTACAGTAGGTAAGTGGATCCAATTAAAGACTTGCTGAATACTAGACTTATGTTGCCCTATAACTCCTCTTCAATTCATGTCTAAAGCTTGATCAAGTAAACTTGCCTGTGGTCGTTAAAGGGTTAAACAAGTTTTTTAAATAACTTTTTTTTGTAAAAGAAGACCACTCAATTGGTTATCTTTGTTTGAATTTTTTTTTTGTTAAAAGATCCGGCATTGCAAAATATTTTTAATAGTTTTATTTTTTTATATTTTTTTTTTACGTTTTTAATCAAAGTAAAGCGAATTTTTTTTTTGTGTTGTTAAAACATTCACCCATCATTGACAATATAATAACCACACCATTACCACTATTATCATAATCATCACCATCCTCTCTCTCTCTTCATCATCATCATCGTCAAATTGTATGAAGTATGAAATTTCAAAAGAAATTTTTTCAATTCAAGTGTTATGGATGATTAAGAAAACATAATACTTGTAGCACCACAAACTACTACGACTACAAACTACTTCTATCTTCAAATTGTCTTTATGTATATCTGACTGAAGCCATCTATCTATTGGGTGGCTACTCGAAACAAAGGTGGGTTTTTGACGAGGTTGTTGGTTGGGTAGATGGGTAGATAGATACATGCACCTATACATATGTACGAGTAGTTACATACCGTACATAAGAAAGAAGAAATGTAAAGAAATCAGAAAACCAGAAAAAGTTATTCATACTTTAAAATACACATTCATACAAATATAGAAAAAGAAACCAATTTTGTTTTTTAAAGTAAATAAAAACAGCAACGTCATGAGCGAAAGTGAAATCTGAAATGTTTTTTTTTTATTTTTTAATTTTTTTATTATTATTTTTTTTTTGTTGTTGTTGCTGAGTGTGTTGTGGTTGCTAATGAAACGAAATGAATTCTTCATACAAAGTATGGGATTTTAATTTCTTGTTTTACACTTTGTTTAAAAAGTATTCGGGATTTCTCAAAGTAGCAAAAATTGTGCTTGAAACTTAATAAAAATAAGCAAAATCGGGCAAGGGGAAAAACATTCCTTGAGGAACTAAACCAGTGGTGCGCACACACATACTATTACATTTATGCTTGTGTGGTAGTAGCAAGCGAAAAGTCAACAAATTTGCTTTTGCAACAGAATTTTATAGTTTACGTGTGTCGACTGCGCAAAAGTAATATTTTTTTGCCTATCCCGCGGGAATACGAATTACAAAAATGCCCGACACTGAACTAAACCAATCTCTAAAAAATTTGATTTTCTTCAAGTTTTTCTAATATTATTATTAAGCAAATTAAACATTTTGATGTCAAAAGAAGTTTGAAGTCCTGTTCTTACACACAGGGGATAAGAAAGGTCGTTTTTTGGTCCGCCTTCTTTTGTGGGCGTGGATATTAAAAAAAAAAAATATATATAAAAAATGAAAGAAATACCGGTCTGGGACCCCATAAAGTATAAATACTTGGGTATTCAATTAATCGAGTTTTTTGTTTAATCGGTTGTTAATCGGATAAATTTAAATTATTCGATTAACCGAATAAAATTAATTTTTATACTAAAATTGGCAATCAAAAACATTCTGAAGAGAAAAATGATTATTTTTAGATGTGCCAAAAAGTGTTGAGGTTCAAAAATCGAGGTCTTAAAGGTTCCCGAACAGAGCGAAAATGTTAATTTTTGGCGGTATGGTAAAACGAAAACTTATCATCAATACTAAAGGCAGATTCGATTTAAGTGCTTAAAAAGCTTTTACACAAAGTTATAGCGGTGGCATTGTAAACAAATTTGGTCTTTTTAGGACCTCCATGAAATATTTGTTTGAGGACGTTTTTACACATTGCTAAGGTTAAACTACAGTCAATTCAGTTATAACGAACTCCAAGGGAGCAGTAAAAATAGTTCGCTAGTTTTATTTCCAAAAAAAATGTTCAAATTTTATTTGACGTTTTTTTTTTGTAAATTAAATTAAAAAGTAAATTACTTATTGAGAAGTAAACATTAAAAATACAAAATAAATTTTTATTGAAATTATAATAGGTCTATTCGATTACCCAAATTTCTTACTATTTTTTACTACAACTGGAAAGTTTGTTTACTTTTTGTATTGAAAATTTCCAGCTGTAGTAAAATGAGTAAAAAACAGTAGATTGTGGTAAGGTAATCGAATAGACCTAATATTAACCAAAAATTTCTAACCTTTTGTGAGTTGGATAAACATAATTTAATTGCCTCAAATTTCAAAATATTTATGGGAGTTCGTTATAAAAAGGTAAATATACATGTAACTGTGTTCGTGGTACCACAATAAGTACTTCGTTTTAAACGAAGGTTCGCTATAACCGAGTATGTTATAAAAGAAGTAGTTGCCAAAACGGCGGAACCGAGAATTAGTTATAACTAACCTTACCAACTATCCCGCTTTTGGCGGGATTATCCCGCTTTTTGAAGTCTCATCCCGCCTTGATTTTCCATCCCGCTTTTTAAACAAAAGTCCCGCTTCATCCCGCTTTATCCCGCTTTTTGACTTTGAGAATAGTAAAGTACAATTTATAATTTTTCAAATATTTTGAGTATGAATGTTCTGTAGTTTTTTTTGATTATATAAATATGGTAACATTTAGAATTTCTTAACTTGTTACAAAATGTAAAGGAAATTACTTCTAAAATTGTGTTGGTATTCAAAAAAATTTCTAAAAAATTCGGAACTATGTCTGAATATTCCAAATTTAGCCTTAAAATTGATGTATTATTTATTTTTAAAAATTTTTTAATGAAATTTAAAATTTTCAGAGAGCAGTTATTTTTTGTTTTCGAGAAAATGAGTGTAATCTTCGAAGTCATTTTTCTCAAAAACAAAAAGTAACTGCTCTCAGAAAATTCGACATCTTGTAAAGAACTTAACAAACTTTTATTTAAATATATAAAAAAAAATCAAAATTGGCGTGTTTTGAAAAAAAAAAAAATTATCCAACATTTGAAAAATTCAAAACCAGCTCTGAATTTTTTCCGCAAACAAATAATACTAATCGATATTAAACTCTATTAAATAGATTTGTTTCGGAAAATTCAGAATTGTTGAGTTACAGTAGAAAAAATTAAACATATAGCAATGTCATGCAAAAATTGATCAATTTTACCAAGTTCAAAATAATTTGTTTTCGAAACAAAAAATAACTGCTCTCTAAAAATTTCACATTTTCTACAGAATTTAATTGATATAATTTAAATAAAACAAATAACGATGGCGTGTTTTTTGCTACATCGATTTTTATGTTAGATTTGGAAAGTTCAGATATAATTAGGATTTTTGTCCAAAAACAAATAATGCCAATTGTTGAGTGACTTGATAAATTTTACCAGGTTTAAACACGCCCATTTTTCCGAAAAGCTAAAGCTTTTGTTCGACAATTTTTTAGTTCCATATAGCGTAACCCAGCAAAAACATGGTAATGAGTTGTGAAAAGTAATCATTACCAAGTACATTATTTATAATGAGTACCCATTACCATTAACATTATTTTAAGCCCAAAAGTAACTACTTTTCAGTAATATGTTATAAAAGCACCTCTAAGTAATAATATCTTCTTGCACTTGCAGATTTTAACCTTTACAATTCAATTGACTTAAAAAGTACTTAAAAACTTAATAAAAATTACGCAATTTTTAAGTTTTAGTAAAAACAAGTTAAATTTTAAAAGTTTTAATTAACTAATTATTTTACTTCTTATTGGTAATGGGTTTTTACTCCTTATTTGTAATCCGAGGCAGTAACTACTTATTTATATCCATACTCTTCACTAGTTATTTTTGTCTCACGCCCTTGTTAAAATAATTAGTGTTTCATTCAATAAGTAAGTAGTGATAAACATTTGTTTCGGATTACAAAACCCATTACTAGTAATGTCAGTTTTTGCTGGGAATAAGCCCTAAGTATGACTTTTATCCACCAACATTTTTTTTCGTGGTACATTTGAAATAAAAAGCTCCACATGGTTCAGAGTTATCATTCGAAAGCTAGTGTGTTTTCAACAGACATAAAGTTAGAGAGACGGATGGATATCGCTATGTCAACATAAATTCGATTGAAAATCATTAATTTATTTATGTACTTTATGGGGTTCTATGACCTATTTCCTATTAGTTACCAATGGAATGACAAACGATAATTGGAGGTTATAACAAGTAGAAAAGTTAAATTCGACTTGGCCGAATCTATGAATACCCTCCACTATGCCCTTTTAAGTGATAGTAAATTTCCTAACGTGAAAAATAACATTTTTGATTAGTTTTTATTTTGTGTAAAAAAACTTTTTTTTTTTTTAAATAATTTAAAAAAAAAAAATAATTTACTATTTTTTTTTTTTGATTGTAAAATTTTTTTCGAGTGTATTTTTTTTTTTAGTGTAAAAATATTTTTGAGGGACAAAAATTCCTTGTAAAATATTTTTTGGCTTACCAATGTTTTTAAAACATATTTAACGGGTTTTCAACTCATGAATTTAAGGTGAAACTAATCTGAAATTCAGGGTTTTGCTAATAAATTTTGAACCACTGGACCGATGTGGCTGAAATTTAAAACAAACTAGGCCTGGGGAACGGAAAATATATATGCCAAGCTTCAGCATCCTTTCGAATGTAAGCGTGTGTTTTATCTAGTAAATTCACGAAAAACCCTTGCCGAAATTCAGTCTTTTGCTTGTTAACTTTTGAACCACTGGATTTTCGCTGGATTGCAATACCAACCTGACCAGGTAAATGCCCAACATACATGCCAAACTTCAGGAGCCTCCGTAAAGTCTTTTAAAAGTTAGCGTGTTTTCAACAGACAGACAGACGGACGGACATCGCTAGATCGTCTTAAAATCGATCAAGGATCATGAATATATATACTTTATGGGGTCTTAGACCAATATTTCGAGGTGTTACAAACGGAATGACAAACTTATATATACCCTCTATCACTACAGTTTAGGGTATAAGAAAGTCCCGCTTTTTTGGTCAAAATCCCGCTTTTTCAACCTTTCCATCCCGCTTTTCAGCCAAAAACAGTTGGTCAGGTTAGTTATAACCGAAAATTCGTTATAACCGAGGTCTTTATAACCGAGTTTGTATGCCCAGAAAGTTTTTTTTACGTTTTTTAGCAGGACCGTGATTTGAATTAAAACTGAAAAATTACAACACAACAAATAAGTAAAAGTATGTACTAAAAAAATTTGGTTAATAGAATTTTTGAAAATTGGCCATTTTAAATTATTTGAACAGTTAATCGACCAAAATTGATCGGTTAACCGATTAATGGTTAATCGATTGAATACCCTAATATATATAAAAATATTCTAAGAAAATTATTCTAAGACATGTTAGCGATGTCTGTCTGTCCGTCTGTCTGTTGAAATGGCGATCACGGCCAAAATATTAAACAGATATGACTGATACTTAACATATTTATTTGAAGTTCGTCCGGGCAGTTTGGTATTGCATTTGAGCGGTATCGGTTCAGCGGTTCAAAAGTTATGAGCGAAAATGTAAGGATACCTCGAAAATTTTAGTGCATTCTAAATAATGTAAAAATACAAAATGCTTTAATTCAGATACCGTTTGAGAAATGTGAACAAAATTGGATACCGAATGGTATTTATAAAGTACAAACATAGTTAAAAAAAAAAATCCGCAAATTTTTTTTTACCAAAAAAATTTTTTTTTGATTAAATTTTTTTTTTTTTAATTTTTTTTTACAAATAATCTTTCTGACAAATCGTTAAAAACATCCCGAAAAAGGGGACAGCGGGGATGAAATGTTTTACAAAAACGTTGGTCACAAGATTTTACTATACATGTCAGAGCACACCAAGCCCAAAAATGACACAAACATCATAAAGAGTCAAATTCAAGATTGCCCGTTAAACAAATTAATCCTTAGTGGGCAATCTTGAATTTTACTGGTTTTTGGTTTAGCAAATTTAGCTTTTTCGAATTTCGAAAACGTCGGGAAAGTTGCCCTTTAGGGACGATATAAACACACAAAAATATTGGACTTGAAAATCGGAAAATTCCAAACAAAGTGAAAAAATTAAAAAGTTATATTTTCATATTTTTTTATACCCTCCACTTAGTGATAGAGGGTATATATAAGTTTGTCATTCTGTTTGTAACTCATCGAAATATCGATCTGGGACCCCATAAAGTATATATATTCATGATGCCCGATCGATTTTAAGACATTCTAGCGATGTCCGTCTGTCCGTCTGCCCGTCTGTCTGTCTGTCTGTCTGTGGAAAATGCTGTCGCGGACAAAATAGTGCACAGAGATGACTGAAACTTAACATATTTATTGGAAGTTCTCCCGAGAAGTTTGGTATTGCATTTGAGCGATATCGGTTCAGCGGTTCAAAAGTTATGAACGAAAATGTAAGCACACCTCAAAAATTTCAGTACATTCAACATAACCTAAAAATACATAATGCTTTAATTCGTCTTCTGGTAGGCATATGTGAACATAATTGAAAACCAAATGGTATTTAAACAAGTACGAACATATTTTTTGACAAAAAAAAAATCGCGGATTTTTTTTTACCAAAATTTTTTTCGCGGAAATTTTTTTTCAAAAAAATTTTTTTTTTTCAAAAGTAATTTCCTTTTAAATAAAATTGTTTGCAATAATCTTTTTGAAATTGTGGAGGGTATCACTACATTCGGCAAGGCCGAATTTAACTTTTTTACTTGTTTTTTCATTAAATTTTTTTATAACCTTCAATCACAGTTTGGGAGTATACTCACTTTGTGATCCCGTGTGAAATGCATCGAAATATTGTTTTAGGTCCTCATAAAGTATATTATTGGTCAGTGATCGATTCTAAGGAGTCTGTCTGTCCGTCTGTAGAGGACACGATACGGTCCAAAATAAAAGAGGTATACAGCTTAACTTTGGCACAAATATGTGTTATGGTCATAGGCTTGTTAAGTTCGAAAATGGACAAAATCTGGCCAGGGAAAAAAAGTTCCCCCTTGAAGGACTAAACCAAAGTCTCAAAACCCCATTTTTATGCCCTACACCATTTTGTGCTAATGTTTGTAACTACTCGAAATATTGGTTCTATACCCACATTAAAATTATTTTTGACTTAGAATCACTCTTTCAGTCCTTCTTCCTTCAGTCGTCCTTCCTCCTTGTCTCAAGCTCTACAAAAGGGTCGGCGGAATGAAATTTTGATACTTTTTTTAAAAAATTTCTTGAACGTAGGAAAAAACCGCCATTTTATACAAATTTGAAATGGCGATATCTCAAAAACCGATCGAGCGATTTTAATTTTTTTTTGATATTCGTGCTCAGCGCACCGAAATTAACAAATATAATGTGTCAAAAGATAAATATTTTTTTAATTTTATTTTAAAATTTTTTTCAAAAATCCAAAACTTTGACCGCCGGGCGCCACGGGTTAATTTAATCCCATTGGCCTCAAATTGGTACCACATGAGGTTTGGGCCTAGTAGAATAAAAAAATTCCCGGACTTTGAAAATCGGAAAAGAAAAAAATTTTGCTATACAGAAAAATGCCAGTCCAGCGCACCATGGTACATTAATTTAATCCGATTTCAATTAAATTTGGTTTGCGTGTATTTTCTACACTACACTTATAAAACCCTTACCAAATATAAATCAGATCGGTACAGTTTGGATTATTTTGCGGGAAACACTGTTGTAGGGTATTTTATGGTTGGTCTTTACCGACTTTAATTTTCTTATTTGTTTAACATATTTTTTTTGTGTATTTTGTTTACGAAATGAAACATTTGTGCTAGAAGAAGTTTAAGGTGCTGCACTTGGAGGCACTTGTTTGTGGGCGTGGGTTTAATACTTTTATTTAAAACAAGTGAGAGTGTTAAATTCGGCTGTGTCGAATCTTTTATACCCCCCAACACGTTTAAAAAAAACAGGGTTGGGGGGGGGGGGGTTACGTCGTTACGTCGGTGAAAGACAACCTTCCTGGATCCAACTGCAAGACTTTGAACTTCTTTTGACATAAAAACTTAACCAGCCCAATACCATAAGACATATTCGTGCCAAATTTCAGGATCTCTTTTACTTTGGACTGTATCGTGTCTTCCACAGATGGACAGACGGACGGACATCGCTAGAATGTCTTAGAATGGATCACTGGTCAATAATATATATACTTTATGGGGTCCTAGACCGATATTTCGATGCGTTACACACGGAATGACCCCCCATACTGCGGTTGGAGGGTATAAAAACGATAAAATTGTATTACTCTAAAGCAGAAATCATAATACATATATTTTACCGACCCTTCCCAAAAACAGCCCCTGTAATTATTTTTTTAATTTTTTACATGTTGAAGGGTAGCACAACCGAATTTAACACTCTTACTTCTCATAAAAAAAAAAAAAATAGTTTTTCATAAAAATGCATACT
The DNA here is from genome assembly GCA_963921195.1 of Pegoplata infirma. Classification (NCBI taxonomy): domain Eukaryota; kingdom Metazoa; phylum Arthropoda; class Insecta; order Diptera; family Anthomyiidae; genus Pegoplata; species Pegoplata infirma. Next base: position 100,008,739 of record OY992536.1, read on the forward strand.
TTGATTTAAACAATAAAATGAGTTTGGTTCCAATACCAAAAGTTACAACACAAACTGTCATTTAAATTTATATTTTGTTAAATTTTTTTTAAATATTTTTTTAAAAAATTTTAACTGGGTTCGTTTCAAAACTTTTTATACTGTTCTTTTAAAAATTTTAAATTTCTGTAAACTTTTTGACCATAGTGTATAATCGTACATAACGGGCTTCTGCTGAGTTTTGGTTAATGTTTAATTTAACAAACATTATATACAAACATTCACACAATAATACCATAAATATGTGCGTTTACAAATAGATTTTTGTTTTTATATAAAAAAAATCTATATAATTTCTGGGTAAAAGTTGGTTTTTAAAATTTTTTTTCCAAAAGCCGTTTCTATAAAATATTTAATTTTTTTTTGTGGTATGTAGATAAGTTTTTGTTAAAGGCCGCTGTCTTAATTTGGTTTTGTAACTAATGATCATGGTTTTGTTGCTGTTGTTTTTGTTGTTGCTGTTGGCTAGGATGATGTTGCTGATGATGATGATTATCAACTAACAACCATTGCTATCCATCCAATATCACGGTTAGTTATTATGTTGCTGCAATTTGTCTAGTTTTTGCTGTTTTTTAAGTTGAAAATTTATTTAGAGTTCATTGTAACTACGTATGTTTAATAGATTCATATATATTTATGTATGAATATGAATCTATGTAAATTTTTTTACAACATTTACACTTTAAAATTGAGAATCATGGAAAGTAAAAGTTTTGTAAATTTTAACCACTTAATTTTGAAAAATTTAACCACAATTGATGAGATAAAGCATAAAATATTCGTGGATTTTTTTTTACAAAACTTCGCGGAATTGTAGCTCTATTCTTCATTATTAAAGTTTGGAGGATATTATCAAATTTTGATGGGCGGTGGTGGGGATATATGGGCTTAGACTCAGCTTTTCCTATCGTGCCGGAATCTACATCTTTTTGGATGTTCTGTAGCTATGTGGCAATTGCACCCTCATTTGTTAATTCATCGGCCTTCTCGTTCTAGGCGACAAAAGACTTGAGTCTCAAACATTTTAGAATCTACTTATTTTCAACTGACGGTCGTACAGACGGTATGAATATACCCCCATACTGTGCCTGTAGGGTATAATTGGACTTTTACATAAGTATGGTTTTCTTAAAAATTTCTATTGGGGCCCCACGTTGGGCGCCGAAAAAGTAACTTGTATCTTTATGTCTATACACAGAAAAATAAGTTGTGACTACCGATGTTCAGCTGGGACGACTTATATGTAAATGTATCAAGCGATTTTTTTGTCGCAATAACTGACTTTTAAATGATGACTAGCAAGATGGTGTTTTGTGTGTACTTAACTTAAAACTGTTGCCAGTTTTTTTTATGCCATCACCAATTTAAAATTTCTCATCTCCAAAAATCCCCAAAAAAAATTTTCTCAAAATTTACTTTTGGGAAAAATAAACCAATCAAGTTCTTTTACCTAATTTTTCCAATTTTTTTGAACAAAAACTTGGTTAACTTACGCACAAATACTTGGTGGGTTTTATTTTACACAAAATCTTGGCTAAAAAGTATAAGTGTATTTTGCGTGTACAAAAAAACCTTCAAGTTTTAAACTTTATTAAAAGATGACCGATTAGCACACCATTTGAAACCGCTAAATATTATGATCAAATTCAAAAACCAACGGAAATGTTTTATCAGGGATAGATAACTCAGGAATTTTTACTTTACACGCCACCGAGTATTTTTTTGATCCAAATTTGATTTACTCTTGTGTTTATATGTTGAATTTCCCCATAAGTCATGGGTTCCAAGAAATTTTTTTTACCCTTAAGAAACACCAAGGAAAATTCGTTTAAGGTTTCATATAAGTAAAAATGAAGGATCAGTACTGATCCGAGAAATGGATCGCTAAAATTAGATCAGTTTTAATCGGACGGCGACATTTTCATTCGATTAAAATTGATCTTATCTTAGCGATTCATTTTTCGGATCAGTACTGATCTTACTCGGATTATCACTGATCTTTAAAATCTGGGATCTGGGATTGCTTTAAAACCTCTAAATCTTTCTTAAAATATTACGGAAGGTGTATCCAAAACGAGGCGTTGCTATTTAAGATTCAGAGAAGTCGTAAAATACCAGTATTTTCAATTGAGGTACTCGGATCTTACCTTTAGAATTTTTGTTCAGAAAAACTAGTAAATTTTGTGAATTTTCTATAATAGATTTAAAGGATATGCTGTAGAAAATGTACGAAAATCTATTATTTGGGTTATAGGAAAAGGAAAGCATGATAACATGGTACCACTACGATCCAGGTTTTGAAAGATTCCAAAAAAAAAAATTGATTTTTTTCTTTATAAATCTCACAAAACTCGTACGTTTGCGCTTTGTTTTTGGATGTTTGAATATTCACGATTGATCAAAAATAAAGTAGAGTTCATTTAACCGATTATAGTATTTTTTTATGATTTATCTATTAAAAAAACACTTGTTTATCTAAAATATTTCATCCCCTTAAATTCCCTGAAAAAATCAGTGTCATCCCCATGAAATCCCTTGATCCCCAAATCTAATTTTTTATCCCCATTTTCAAAAAAAAATCTTTATTTGGGACGAATCCCCTAAACTGGCAAGTCTGCTTAACTGTGGTAATATAAAAAAATTCTATTGCGCCCCACGGTGGGAGCCAAAAAAAATTACTTGTGTCTTTGAGTTTTAAAATTATTTAGAGTACATTTTTTCCTTTTTTCAGTTAACAATAAATAAAAGTTGTTTCTGATGTTTATAACTACTAAAAATATTAGTCCTACACAGAGCTTCGAAGAATGAAATACATTTCGAATGAATTCTCCAAAAAATCCATTCGATTTTTATAGTCAGTGAATGCATTAGATTTTTTAAATTGAATGCAGTCCTTGGATTGCATTCGACAAGGAGCCAGGAGCTACAAAAATGATTTTGGATTTTTCGTCGTTTTGTCGTTTGTTGTCATTTCGTTTGTAACGCATCGAAATATCGGTCGGGGACCCCATCAAGTATATATATTATTGATCTATGATCGATTCTAAGACTTTTCTAGTATGTCCGTCCGTCCGTCCGTCTGTATAAGACACGATGCAGTCCAAAATAAAAGGGATAGACTCGTCAAGTTTTGCAGGAAAATGTGTTTTGGTCCTAGGCAGTTTAAGTTTGTAAATCGGCAAAATCGAACCGGGGGGAAAAAGTTACCCTTTGAAGAACTTAACTAACCTCTGAAAAACTCCATATTTTCACAGTTTTTTTTTGTATTTTTGTTAAGCAAATGAAACAATTTGATGTCAGGAAATAAAAAAATCGTTTTTTTGTCGGGGGCGGGCCGAAAAAAATGGGTGGATATTAAAAACGTTTTTAAATAATGATAAAATTGTATTACTTAAGCTACAAAAGCATAATAAATGAATTTTAAAACATTTACCGCATGGATTTATGTGCCCCCCAATGACCCCCCCAAAAAACGCCCCCGCTATTTTTTTTTAAATTTTTTTTTATATGTTGGAGGGTATTAAAGACTCGGCACAGCCGAATTCAACACTCTCACTCTATTCAAAAGAGGGTCGGCAATACTATAGGAATTCTAAGGACCAAAAATTGACTCTGTTTTGTTCTATCTTGCGTAGTTTTCGAGATATTGCCATTTTAAGTTTTTTTATGCAATGAATGAATAAACCATTCGATTTTTTTAACTGAATTAAAATAAAATCGATTGCATTCGATGTTTAAAAGTCGAATGCACTCGATTTTTAAAAGTAAAATGAAAAATTTATCGAATGCATTCGATATTTATAAATCGAATGAGTCTAAAGTGAATTCATTCAATTCGCTAAAATGTGATTGGAGAATGCAATCACTAAATTTTCATTCGGAATGCCTAATCGAATTAAGGAATAAAATCCTTCGAACCTCTGGTCCTACACCACCTTTTATGAATACCAATCGATTGAGAGGTACTTTTTGCGTCCTTTACCGATGTCCATTCGACCGTCTACCCATGAAACCGATGCGATCACAATTATCAATAAATTTGGATGAAGTTGAAATTTTCTTTGTTTTGACTGAGAAACCATTTTCTGGTGTGCACTGGTGCAGGTGATTATATGATCGGTCTTTAACGACTAAATTTTCTTCTTGTTGTTTCTTGAAATTTCATTTTGGAAGCATTCCCAGTCGGAAACGTCCTCGAGCCATCCGCAGCGATGGCGCGGTGACATGTCAGAGTCTTTGCTGACATCCACAAGACGTCTCTATGTACTGATTGTGAGCTAAGGACAGTTTCATATAAATTTTCAAAATGTCCTCACTCAAAGTCAGCAGTAGTCAGGGCATGCTGACCTTCTGGAGATATGTCACCTAAGACTTCTTTGGGAAAATGTCTGACGTAGGTCATACGAAAATACAAAAAATTTTCGTATTTCCTTAAGTGTTTACTTTTATCCATTTTCCTTTATAAATTTTCTATCTTATATTTAGAAAAAAGCTTTTCGCCTTTTTTACTCCCAACTGGATTTGAACCTAGAACCTCCAGTTTATTAGTCCCACACCTAACTACTTGTTCCAAACATTATTTTCAAAATTGTTTGTCTATTCATTACTTTTATACTACTCGTTAGATTTTGATTTTATTTTAAATAAATCGATAATATTGCCATATTTTTCTTGGAAAGTGAAGAGTTGCCCAGATTTAGAATTATAATTTAATATGCTGCTATTCTGAAGACATTTTCTTTTCGACATCTTAAAGGAATTGTCCACACTCTTAAAGCAAACATTCAGTGCTGACACTGTTAGGACATGTCATCAAGGGTTACGTATGATTTGTCAGAACCTGAAGACATTTCCCCAAGGAATCACTGTGTAAATTTCCTCAGTGACATATTTTCCAACTGGGTTTTCAAAACTTAAATAATCGAGGTTAAGACTATATGATTTACCTAAATTTCAAAGTTATGGACCTAAAAACCATGCTAGTTGATCAAAATATAAGTTCAAAAAATATAGATATAAGATCTTAAGGGGTTTCGATTTAAAAACTCTGCGGTTTCAGTTTGGGTGTGTGTTTGACCAATTGACTCGTGATCACTATTTGAGTCTATTTAGAGATGTCTATCTGTCTATCCAAGAAACCTATTAAAATCCTGAAAAATCAGTCCATTCGAAGACCTATCCCCAATAGAACGTTCCCTTTAAATTTGGCTAAAATTACTTTTATAACACTGATGAACACCAAAAACCTCCCACTGAAATATCTAACTGATCCTTATAGATTTTGGTCTCCTGATTCCAAATCTGCCATCGAAATATGGATTTTGGACATAAAACCTTTTTATTGACCCTTAGTGGATTCTAATACCCAATTCACACCTGAGGTGAAATCTCGTTCGAACGAGATTTCGATCATACGGTTGTGAACAGTGTTGCCAGAACTTGCTAAAAAACGGCTAAATTCATTCGAAAAAACGGCTAAAAAACGGCTAAAAAATGGTTAAAAAAAGGGTAAAGTTAATATATATTTTACTTTTTTAAGAAAAAACTATTGTAAATTTAAATCTTGTTTAATTTTTACACACAAAATTAAATAAAGAGATTGTTATACATTTGGTAGGGTGGACTTATTCTAGATAAAAAATAGAGTTCAAAAACATTTTTCCAATGATTTTCATTTTTTTAATGCAAAAATAAAAATGTTGACTAGAAAAAATTTGTTCTGAGTGAAAGAACTTTTTTAGTTATTTTTGTTTAAAAAAAATTAAGTAAAATTTTTTATTGAGTGCAAATTTTTTTTGTAGTTAGAAAAACACTGCATACATTTTTTCTTGACTTTCTTTTGAAAGTTAGCGCTTTTGCATCACGTGAATTCTAGGTAAACTTTTTACTCCAGGGACTATTTTCACTGAAACCTGACAAGAAGAATAGCAAATCTCCGTTTCTCTGTTAAAAATACGCTCGAAACTATACAAAGATTCAGCAACCAGTCTTTAAATAGAGTTTCGAACGTTAAGGTATTTTAACAGAGAAACGGACATCGATAGTCTTAGATTTAGTATAATGTTAATAGCATGAAAATAACAAAAATATCCGTAGTTCGGTACTAGACTGGGAATATTTAAAATTCAGATATATGAAAAACAAGTACATATTAATAAAAGAAACCGACATTAAAAATCCTGCTGATGATAACACAGTGTTTGAAACCGGTACGAGAATACCAGAAATGTTTGTAATTTTAGAAATAAAATTTCTTCTACATTTTATAACTTAAAACTTTATATTAAATAGAATTGGAGCTTTTTCTTGATCTGTACTAACATAAAACCAATTAATTCTTTATTTAAGTATAAAAAAACACAAAAAATTTGTTTTAAATCAAAAAAGTCAAAAATGGCTAAAAAAACTGCTAAAATAATTTAGAAAATGGCTGAAAAAACGGCTAAGAGCTAAATGCATTTTTTTCCGGCTAAACGAGTTCAAAAGGAGCTAAATCTAGCCGGAAAATGGCTGAAATGGCAACACGATGCCCGTATTTCTATTAAAACCACGAATCAGTCCAACCTGAAAAAGACCCCAAAGTTTGGCACAAATTTATTTAAAATTCCTTAGATTCGCTACGAAACTAAAATTATGTAACAGTTAATATTTAAAAAATAACAAAACAATTGAATAGCTCTTCCCCCAAAAAATAAAAACATAAAATTAAAAACATTGTTTAAAGATTATTAAAAAAAACTGCTTAATAATGTAGTGGATGTACTTAAGAAATCAACAACTGAATTGAAGAAAAATAAATCAGGCAAACCAAACCCACATGAATACATAATATATACAAATACGAATTTGAAATAAAAATTGAACACAAACTCATACAAAACAATTTACAATCATAGTGACCATTTAAATCGAAAAGAAGAAGTATTAACGTAAAATTAAAAAAAAAATATTTAAAGCGATATTAACGCATATGTAAGTACGAGACAGGGAAACCTAGATTAACAAGACGAAATTTAAAATTTTCAACACTAAAATAAGAAGAAAGAAATTTCTTATGTCCGAAAGCTACACTTTTAAAAATAGCTGTTTCTTCATTGCCACCAGATTTTAAGCCACCCGATTATTTCCCCCTAGAAAACTTTCTGGTCAGCCTCTGTAAAATATATCTGACTTATCATATTTATCGAGGTTTACCTGTCCGAAAGTATATTTTATATGTAAATGTATAGAAATGTATACATATTGCGTACGTGTTTTTAAAACTTGTAAGTATAAGAAGTTGAGTGATTTTCAACTGTTTGATTTTAACATGTAGATATGAAAAAAATTATAAAAATTTCACTTTCTTTTCGTTTGGAAAAAAAATCATGTTTCTTTTATATATATTTCTTGTTTTATTTCAGTTTTTTTTTCTTTAGCTTTTTTTAACATTTCTTTAAGCAATTAATGTTTATGGTTTAGAGAAAAAAAAATAAGAAAAAAACTTCTTTTCATTTCTTTATTTGGTATGTCTTCTGCTGTCTTGCCTTCTTCTGTCTTCTTTTTACTTCTTGGGTTGCAGCAACTACATCTTGAACCGAAAAATCTTGTTTTATTATCTACACATCGTTATAAAAACCACATTCACTTCTTCTTTTGTTTCCCTTTTACCCGCCATTGTCATCTGGTCTTGTGGGTCTTATATATAAATATAAACTTTTAAACCTTTCATCTTAAAGAGTTTTGGGTGAAGCCTATTAAAGTTTAACCTTCTGATGGACGAATGATTATTTTAATGATTATTTTCATAAAACTTTAAGCTTCATTGGTCAGCTTAAATTTAAGCTGATAAGATTATCTTATAAATTGTCTCAGATATTGAAAATTTCTACAGGTGTAACAAGTTTTTGTATTCCTCACAGAAGTCGTGGTTTTCTTAAAACGTAAATATCCCAGAAAAAAACAGTGTCTACCAATTTAAAATGAAATACTTCATAACTACAATAAAAGTAACCAAATTCCATAAAAAAACATAATAAACACTTGAAAAGTTCCTTACAAGTAATATTTTTTTTCCCAAAAAAGCTATAGATTAGCCCCAAGTTGGGCGCCAACAGAAATATGTGGAATTACTACATCTCCAATCTCTTCGACTATTAACAATAAATTGTATATTTTTTTCTATTGGCGACCAATGCCAGCAAAATTTTCCTTTCAAAATAATCGATTCCAGAACGCTTTATATTATTTTGCAATCGATTCTACTAAACATTGCAGAATCAATGATTTTTTTTTGAAATTGTCACGAAAGCAATAGTTTGTTAGAGCAATTAGTTTTATTGAAAAATTATTTTAGTATTGTAGAATCTTTTGCAATGGGAATTTGTTCCAAAATATTTGCCTAGGATGTAGTGGAGAAGTTTACCTCTGGGGAAATGAGCCCACCATGGTGAACCTTAAAACATAAGCTACATACAAGAAAGTCTATCTGTCCGGAAATCTCACCTCTTGTGGAGCTCACTTGTGTTTTATTGATTAAGAGAAGGCCAAATCTATAGTCTCACACGTTTATCCAACTGCCCATCTCTGCTTACACGAGCAAAAATGTGAAAGATCAGTACTAATCCGAAAAATGGATCGCTATGATTAGATAAGTTTTAATCGGATGGCTACAATTTCATCCGAAAATTATATAAACCCATATTTCGGATGAAATTGTATCCGTCCGCTTAAAACTGATATAATCTTAGCTATCCATGCATCTCTCGATAAACGATCGAATTCAAGATGCCCAAAAATAATTTTATGCGCAACTCAAAATTTATAAATCCCGACTAATAGCTCGCTCACTCAAAATTTATAAATCCCGACTAATAGCTCCCTCACTTAAGATAAGGCTGTATAAAACAGTGGAGCTGCCGGTACTAATATACGGTTGAAAAACTTGAGACTTGACACTCTCAGATGAAGAAAAGCTTCGAGTTTTTGAAAGAAAAATTATACGAAAAATATATAGCCCAAAAATAAATGACGACGGTAGTTACCAAAGAAGAAATAACTATGAGATCGATAATGTAATCGAAGGTTAGGATGTTGTTAAATTTATAAAAGCACAAAGACTGAGCTAAGCAGGACATCTAGCCAGAATGCCTCCGAACAGAGCTCAACAAAGAATAATGTATACCATGCCCTACAACACAAGAGCGAGAGGAAAACCAATATCAAGATGGCTTGATGGAGTAGAAGAAGATTGTAAGAAAGTTGGCATTAACAACTGGAAACACTGTGCGCAAGATAGATCCGAATGGAAGAAGAAAGTGGACAAGGTTAAGGCACACCCCGGGCTGTAACACCAAAAGGTGATGACGATGTATCTTTGCGATCCATTTTTCGGATCAGAACTTATCTTTTAAATCTCGAATCAGGTGTGATATATAAGAATATATATAAAGATTTTTACTCCTGTAGTTTCCCTTGAGAAAAAAAGCCATAGCTTGGAAGTTTCTAGAGTCATACTAACACATTCCTTTTCCGTAGAAACCTTTAAGATAGTTCTCAGTCTTGCAAGCTTTTCGGCTTTGCAATTCCCTAAAATGTATCTGTGCACTGGGATCATGATTTGCATATCAAACTGCTTGGCAATGTTATTTAAGGACGTGCGGTAGTTAAGGGCAGATTGTTGTATGAGGTAGAAGAAAAGACATTGCATCTCAACCAGTCAGTCAGTCGTGGAAGATTTGATTAATAATATCAACATAACATTGATCTTAAAAACTTTGGAAAATACGAAAACGGAACTGAAATTTAATTGTACCGGCAACATGTTGCATAACAGAGCCATTACACGTCCATCCAAATGCCCATCTCTGATTAGTCTTCCTCGTGGAACAACCCCGTAGATTTTGCTTGCAAGTTTCTAGAGGCATCCTATTCCGTTGGAGCCTATGACGTAGTTTCCAGTATTGCAAGCTTATCGGCTGTGCAATTCCGTAGAAAGTCCCAATGCACTGGTATTCATATGATTTGCATATCACACTGCTTAGCAATCTTTTGAAAGGACGTGCGGTAGTTAATGGCAGATTGTTGAATGTGGTAGGAGACAAGACATTGCACTTCTTCCAGGCGTGGAAGAAAACACTAATAATATCATTATATTATTGATCTTAAAATCTTTGCAGGAAAGAAAACGGATCTACAGAAATGTCATGGTACCGGCAACATGTTGCATGACAGAGCCATTACCATCAACATAGAATATGGGGTGGAGAGGACATTGTGACCAGGAAAACACCATTATCACTGAAGTATTTATTTCTCCTCTTTAAGGGTCTTACCATAATGAAATAACGTAGCGTGTGACGTACAAAAACATTTAAAATTAAATTTTAACATCCGATTGATTGAGGTACCTTACATATAAATGGTTAGAACGAAAATGGATTTGAACGTTAGGTCCAACGCGGCATTATGTGATTTTGGTTGGAATATTATGGAACCAAGTGATCAATGAAAGTCTTAAGTCTTTTAACAAAGAGGTATTTAGGTGAACCTAGACTGATGACGTTGGATTCTTGTCAGAGGCATACACGATAAGTAATTTAATGTAATCAACATTTGAGAAACTTATAATATTAGCAATGGAAGGTTAAGGATTCCGTCAATTTGAAGAAATATGTTTCGCCTTGGTTTCGATCGTGAATGTAGAGTTCAATAATATCGAAACAATATCGATCTTAAAATCCGTGGAGAATTCGAAAACAGATCCACTGAAGATATAGAGGTGGCTACAGAAACCATGGTTTGGAATAAATCCACATTAAAAATAATCTTTAGAAATGCAATGTTTTCTTCTTCAATCACAAACCCTTAATAACAATCAGAAATGGCATACGCCGATAAAAACACTAAAATACAGAATTGACAAAAATATATGAAAATATATGTACTCATCTTTAACGTGTATGAACAAATAATTCAGCGCTAAAATTGTAATGTGCAAAAACGAGACAAAGAGAGATTAAGGAATGTTGTTGTTTCTAAGGATCGTAATATTGTTTGTGTAAAATAAAAATCTTCTGTTGACGTCACACACACAACATCTGTAATGAAATAAGAACTAACTTCTGCTGTTAGTTTATCAAAGCTATAGCCTAGATGGTTAAGTGCTAGCTTTGCAAACTGATGGAAAATTTCATGAACGCGGGCTCGATTTCAATCAGAATTAAGTCTGTTGATGAAAAAACATATAGAAAAAACAGTCTTACAAAAATCTAACAATTTAAATCCAATGTAATTTTCTCCACTGAAGACGTAGAGGTGGCTACAGAACCATGGTCTGGAATAAATCAACAATTAAAATAATCTTTAGAAAGATATTCCTTCCTATCTATGAATGGTATGGGTATTGAGGGATCGGATACTCTTTATGTTCTGGGCATACAAATACAGTGTAATGTCCGTTGGAATTAACACGTATTATAAGTGTCAAAAGATGCATTCAAGTGTCTTGGTTCTCTGAAACGGAGCAAGACTTAAACTCTATCCGATCTCCTGATATCTATACTAGTTATATCTGGACGAAAATGGAGTACAACTCTCAGGAACTTTTAGAGTCTATTATGAAGCTTCTGTACCGTGTTTAGGGGAGGGCGTTGAAGTTTATCAAACTCTTATGATTCACTTGACCATCGTCGGAATGTGGGTTATGTGACACAATTCTATCGATATTATCATGAAAGGTACTCATCTGAAATAAGTGAAATTATTCCCCAAGCCCGACTGTTTGTTCATAATACTCGCTGATCTCGTAGATAACATCCGTTTCTTGTTGATTGTCCTGTGTTTCGCACAACGCATTGCACAGATAATTGATACCTGAGTATTAGTTTAATTACAAAACAACAGACTCCAAGGTTGTCGCCTATTTCGAAGACATTGCGACTCCGGCCAGAAGTATTGGCGATCATTGATTCAATGTAATGGGTGCTAAAGTATCCCATAATAAGGCAAATGAAGAATATGACTAAAGAAAAATACTAAGAGACGAAAGTTTGATCTTCTAAAGATGGCACAACTCTGAAAGCGCCCGAAATATTTCTTAGGTGAGGTCTAAACTTGCATATCATCGACTAGTCTGCAAAACTTACTATGAGAATTTCCAATTCTTCTTGAAATAGATATGGATATGTATATAATCAAGATAGCATCACAATGACATCTTCGATATAGGAATTCTTTCATCAAAGGTATCCTATCCTCTGAATAGATATTGATATCTGATGGCGGAAGGCTGCGGATATAAAATAAAGACTTTCAACGAACGTAAGCGTAAAAAATATGGCAGGCAACCGGAGCAAACGATTCGACCGTAGACTAAAGAAAACTGAATATCATATCCCCCGACATATTCACCTGAAGTACGTCGGCGAAGGCGTCAAATCCGTTTAAGGGAGTCGCATTACCTAAGACATCGCTAATTAATCTGAGAACAGTATAGAGTCCACAGCATAATCGGAAAATAGATCAAGATACAAACCGGAAAAAACTGTGCCTCGAACTCACGAGAACTAGCGAGAAGATCTTAGTGTATTATGACGGTTTGAAGATGCAGTCAATGAAAGGTTTAAGGGTTTACTATTAGGATCTTAATTTTTCAGAGACTTCAAGACAAATGTAATGTCTTTCAGGCTCAATTATGCTGCAGCGCAAATAGTTTTTCAAGAGGATTATTAATATATTTGTGAAAGTTTTGCTGCTGTCACAGCTTTGGAATCGAAAACCATAAGATAACCAAAATGTGTAGGGAAATGCATTTAGTCTCTCAAACAAATTCACCAACACACAGTCATACTAATGTGTGTTCCAGGCCAGAATAGAGCCATAGAAAACAATCTAGCGGACTAGTGTTCTCGCACACTGCGCAATATCTTATCTTTTAGGTTTAAAGGCAATAATTCTTTGCTGATTTAAGCTGCTAAGTGGGTATTTTGGTTATTAAGCGGAAGCTTTAGGAAACGTTCATATTTAGTATCTACCCAAGTAAAAATGTGAAGAATCAGTACTGATCCGAAAAATGGGTCGCTAACATTAGATCAGTTTTAATTGGATGGATACAATTTCATCAGAAAAATGGGTTTATCTAATTATTTTTATTAAATATTTTTCGGATGACATTGTATCCGTCAGAATAAAACTGATATAATCTTAGCGATCCATTTTTCGGATCAGTACTGATCTTTCAAATTTTGGATCAGTTCTGATCTTTCAAATCTCGGATAAGATGTTATATATAAGAATATATCTAAACATTTTTACTCGGGTACTCATTATTTTCTCAATAGTTTTGTTTCAAACTGGTCCCCCTCTGTACATTAGAAGGTTAATTATAAAAAAAAATCATATAACAGTGTAGAAAAAAGAAAAGATTTCAAAGACTTGGTGTCTTTTTAAGATATTTTTTCCAATGTTTTTTTTTTCTTCTTAAAACAAGATCTTTTTTTCTGTTTGTTGTAGTTGTTGTTATTGCTTATTTCTCATTGTCTTGAGATCCATAGATCTTGTTATACGTCAGTTACCGTTAGTTTCTCTTTTGACCCATATTTTGTTGTTTTTTTTTTATTTTCTTTAAAGAAAAAAGTAAATTCTAAGTCAGTAAGCATAAACTAAGACCATAATGACGACGAAATCTTCTCTGTCTGGGTTGTGTTGTCTGTACAAACTAGACCATGATGGTGGTGATGATGATGGTGATTCTTACTCTTCTTTCTATATTTATATTTGGTATTCTTTAATTGTATTCATTGTTAGTTAAGACAAGATGGTGTTTGTTCTTTTAAAAGGGTATCTAAGCTTCCGCTTTTTGTTGTTGCTGTTATTTGAATTTTAAATAATATTAGATAAGAGTTTGAGTAGATTCGGAATACATAATTTTTGAAGTTGTTACCCAATTTTAGACGGAATAATGAATAGTGAAATAGGGATAATTGCTTTAGGAGCACAATTTTCTATAGACAATTTTACGTTTTTTTGAGAACAATTTTATATAGGAAATTTCTGAGTTTTTTGGAGAATATTTTTTTGTAAAAAATTTCTCATTTTTTCGGAGTGCACTTTTCTATTGAAAATTTCTCCGTTTTTCGGAGTAAAAATTTCTAAGAAAATTCTTCGTTTTTCAGTGTCCAATTTTCTATAAAACATTTCTCGGTTTTTCGGAATTCAATTTTCAAATTTTTCCGTTTTTTTGAGTACAATTTTATTAAGAACATTTTTTTGTTCTTCGGAGTATAATTTTCTGAAGAAAATTTCTTCGTTTTTCGGAGTATAATTTTCTATAGAAAAATTCTTATTGTTAGTTCTTCGGAGTTTAATTTTCTATAGGAAATTTCTTCGTTTACTAAAATTAAATAAAATACTTACTAGCTTTTGCAAAGAGTTTAAGAAAATTTTCCTAGAAAATCCATCGGTTTTTCGGAGAAAAATTTTCTTTAGAAATTTTATTCCATTTCGGAGCAAAACTTTCTGAAGAAAATTTATGCAATTTTCGGTGTAGAACTTTCTGTAGAATAATTATCCGTTATTCGGAGAAAATTTTCTATTAAAAATTTGTATAGAAAAATTATCTATTTTTCGGAGTAAAATTTTCTTTAGAAAATTTATCCGTTTACCGCTGTAAATTTTCTATAAAATTTTATATGTTTTTCGGAGTAAAAGTTTATAAAAGAAATTAGTCCGAGAATAGAAAATTTATCCGTTTTTAGGAGTAAAATTTTCTATAGAAAATTTATCCGTTTTTCGAAGAACAATTTCTAATAACAAATTTAGCCTTTTTTCGGAATCAAATTTTCTATAGGAATTTTATCCGTTTTTCTGACTATAATTTTATATTGGAAATTTATCCGTTTTTCGGAATACAATTTTCTATAGAATATTTTTCCATTTTTTGGGGTAAAATTTTCTATAGAAAATTTATCCGTTTTATGAAGAACAAGTTTTCTATAGAAAATTTCTCCATTTTTTGGATAAATTTTCCATTGAAAATTTATTAGTTTTTTAGAGAACAATTTTATATAGAAACATTTTTTCAAAAAACAATTTTTATAGGAAATTTATCCGTTTTTCGGAGTATAATTTTCTATTTGAAATTTTTCCGATTTTTGGGATACAATTTTCTATAGAAAATTTTTCCGTTTTTCAGAGTACAATTTTGTTTAGATAATTTCTCTGTCATTCGCAAAAAAATTTTTCTAATGGAAATTTTTCCGTTTTCAGAGGTAAAATTTTGATGGAAAATTTCTTTGTTTTTCGGAGTAAAACTTTTAAAACATTTTTTTTTCACATTATAATTTTATAAAGTAAATTTTTTCGTTTTTCAGAGTACAATTTTCTATAGAAAATTTCTTCGTTTCCGGAGTACAAAATTCTATGGAAAGTTTCTTAGTTTATCGGAGTACAATTTTCTAAAGAAAATTTCTTTGTGCAATTTTTTGTGTAAAATTTCTTATAAGTTTCTTTGTTTTTCGGAGTGCAATTTTTTGTTTAAAATTTCTATAGAAAATTTCTTTGTTTTTCGGAGTACAATTTTCTATAAAAAAATTTCTTCGTTTTTTGGAGTACAGTTTTCTCTAAAAAATTTCTTTCCTTTTCAGATAACAATTTTCTATAGAAAATTTAAGCATTTTTCGGAGTAAAACGTTCCATAGAATATTTATCCGTTTTTCGTAGTAAAATTTTATACAGAAAATTTAACTGGTTTTTCGAGTAAAGTTTTGTTGTAGAAAATTTATCTGTTTTCGGGGTAAAATTTTCTATAGAAAAATTAATCATTTTTCGGAGTAAAATTTTCTATAGAAATTTTATCCGTTTGCCGGTGTACGATTTTCTATAGAAAATATATATGTATTTCGGAGATAAAGTTTCTAATGAAAATACATCAGTTTTTCAGAGAACAATTTTCAATAGAAAATATATCCGTTTTTCGGAGAACAATTTTAAATAAGAAATTTAGCCGTTTCTCGTAGTGAAATTTTCTATAGGAAATTTATCCGTTTTTCGGAGTACACTTTTCTATGTGAAATTTATCCGGTTTTCGAAATAAAATATTCTATAGAAAATTTATCCGTTTTTTTGGAGTAAAATTTTATTTATAAAATTTATCTGATTTTCTATAGAAAAATTTTCTATAGAAAATTTATTTGTTTTTTAGAGTTATGTTTTATTAAAAAATTAACCGTTTTTCGGAATAAAATTTTGTATCGAACATTTATTTGTTTATCGGCGTAAAATTTTTTATAGAAATTTTTTATGTTTTTCGGAGTAAAAAATTTATTCGTTTTTCGGAGTAAAACTTTCTCTAGAAAACTTATCCGTTTATCGGTGTAAAATTTTCTTTAGAAAATTTATTTGTTGGTCGGAATAAAATTTTCTTTGGAAAAATATGTCTGGTTTTCGGAATAAAAATTTCTTTTGAAAATTTAACTGTATTTCGGGGTACAATTTTCTAAGTACATTTTATCTAAGTTTTCGAAGTACACTTTTCTATAGCAAATTTCTTCGTTTTTAGGAGTACATTTTTCTACATAAAACTCTGCGTTTTTCGAAATACAAATTTCTATAGAAAATTTCTACGTTTTTCGGAGTACAATTTTCTATAGAAAATGTATCCATTTTTCGAAGTAAAATTTTCTTTAAGCAATTTATCCATTTATCGGAGTAAAATTTTCTGTAGAAAATTTATCTGTATTTCGGGTACAATTTTTTAAGTACATTTTATCTAAGTTTTTGAACTACACTTTTCTATAGCAAATTTCTTCGTTTTCAGGAGTACATTTTTCTACAGAAAACTCTACGTTTTTCGAGATACAAATTTCTATAGAAAATTTATACATTTTCGGAGTACAATTTTCTATAGAAAATGTATCAATTTTTCGAAGTAAAATTTTCTTTTAACGATTTATCCATTTATCGGAGTAAAATTTATCTGTTTTTCGGAGTAAAATTTTCTAAGAAAATTTATCCGTTTATCTATAAAAAATTTTATTTGTTTATCGGAGTACAATTTTCTATAGAAAATTTATGTTTGTGTCGGAGTAAAAAATTTTACTCTTAAAACGAATTAATTTTCTATAAAAAATTTATTTGTTTTTTGGAGTAAAATTTTCTATAGGAAACTTATCCGTTTATCGGTGTAAAATTTTCTTTAGAAAATGTATTTTTTTGTCGGAGTAAAATTTTCAATAGAAAAACTTATCCTGTTTTCGGAGTAAAGTTTTGAAAATGTATTCGTACAATTTTGTATACAATTACAATTTTCTATGAAAATTTATTTGTTTTTCGAAGCACATTTTTCTATAAAAAATTTCTTTGTTTTTTGGAGTACATTTTTCTATAGAAAATTTCTTCGTTTTTCAGATAACAATTTTCTATAGAAAATTTAGGCATTTTTCGGAATAAAAATTTCAATAGAATATTTATCCGTTTTTCGTAGTGAAATTTTTTACAGAAAATTTAACTGGTTTTCGGAGTAAATTTTTTTTGTATAAAATGTATCTGTTTTCGGAGTAAAATTTTCTATGGAAAAATTATTAATTTTTCGGAGTAGAATTTTCTATAAAAAATTTATCCGTTAAATAGTGTAAAATTTTCTATAGAAAATTTATGTGTTTTTTCGGAGTAAAAGTTTCTAAAGAAAATTAATCCGTTTTTCAGAGAACAATTTTCTATAGGAAATTTATCCGTTTTTCGGATAACTATTTTAAATAAGAAATTTTGCCGTTTTTCGGAGTAAAATTTTCTATAAGAAAATTTATCCGTTTTTCGGAGTACAATTTTCTATTGAAAATTTATCCGTTTTTCGGGATACAATTTTCTGTAGAAAATTTTTCCATTTTTTGGAGTCCAATTTTCTATAGAAAATTTCTCAATTTTTTGAAGAACAATATTTGTATAAAAAACTTTTCCCATTTTTTGGAAACAGTTTTGTATAGAAAATTTATCCGTTTTTTGGAGAACAATTTTGTATGGACACAATTTCTTCAAAGAACAATTTCTATAAGAAATTTATCCGTTTTTCGGTGTATAATTTCGTTTTTTAAAAGAAGAATTTTTTTTAGGAAATTTATCCGTTTTCGGAGTATAATTTTCTATTGGAAATTTATCCGTTTTTCGGGATACAATTTTCTATAGAAAATTTCTTCGTTTTTCAGTGTACAATTTTTTTAGAACATTTCTCTGTCTTTGGAAAAACAATTTTCTAAAGAATTTTTTCCGTTTTCAGAGGTAAAATTTTCTATAGAAAATTTCTTTGTTTTTCGGAGTATAATTTTATTATAGAAAATTTCTCCGCTTTTTGAAGAACTTGTTTTCTATAGAAAATTTCTCCATTTTTTGGAGAACAATTTTTTGTATAAAATTTCTTCGTTTTTCGGAGTAGAATTTTCAATAAAATATTTCTCCGTTTTTCGGAGTAAAATTTTATGTAGAACATTTATACGTTTTTCGGAGTAAAAGTTTCTAAAGAAAATTAGTTAGGGGCCCCTGTAGGCTAGTTTGTAGCGTTTGTTTTTCGGAGTACAATTTTTTGTAGTTAATTTCTCGGTTTTTTTTGAGTAAAATTTTTTATAGAAATTTCTTCATTTTTCGTATTACAATTTTCTATAGAAAACGTATCCGTTTTTCGGAGTAAAAGTTTCTAAAGAAAATTTATCCGTTTTTCGGAGTAAACGTTTCTAAAGAAAATTTATTAAAAATTTTCAAATTTTCAAACAAATCTAAAAAGTTTCTAAAAAAAATTATTTGTTTTTCGGAGTAAAAGTTTCGAAAGAAAATTTATTA
Organism: Pegoplata infirma; assembly: GCA_963921195.1. Lineage (NCBI taxonomy): Eukaryota > Metazoa > Arthropoda > Insecta > Diptera > Anthomyiidae > Pegoplata > Pegoplata infirma. The sequence continues at coordinate 100,027,588 of OY992536.1, forward strand.
GATTAGTTAGTTAGTTAGCTATAGATAATTTATCAATTTTTCTGTGTAAAATTTTCCATAGAAAATTTATCCGTTTCTCAGAGTAAAATTTTCTATAGAAAATTTTTCTCTTTTTCGGTGTAAAATTTGCTATAGATAAGTTATCCGTTTATCGTAGTAAAATTTTCTATAGAAAATTTATCCGTTTTTCGGAGTAAAATGTTGTATAAAAAATTTATCTGTTTTTTGAAGTAAAATTTTCTTTAGAAATTTATCAGATTTTCGGAGCTAAATTTTCGATAGAAAATTTAGTCGTTTCTTAGAGTAACGTTTTATATAAAAAATTAACCTTTTTCAGAGTAGAATTTTCTATAGAAAATTTATCCGTTTATTGGAAATTTTCTATAGAAAAATTTTCTGATTTTCTGAGTAAAAAATTTTTACTCCTAAAAATTAAATAAAATTTCTATAAAAAAAAAGTTTCTATAGAAAATTTATCCGTTTTTCGGAGTAAAAGTTTCTAAAGAGAATTTATTTGTTTTTCGGAGTAAAGTTTGCTATATATAGTTTATCCGTTTTTCGGATTACACGTTTCTAAAGAAAATTTATTAGTTCTTCGGAGTAAAATTTGTTACAGATAATTTATGCGTTTTTCGGTGTAAAATTTTCCATAGAATATTTATCCTTTTTTCGGAGTAAAATTTTCTATAGAAAATTTTTCTCTTTTTCGGAGTAGTTGTGGATAAGTTATCCGTTTTTCGTAGTAACATTATCTATAGAAGTTATCCGTTTTTCGGAGTAAAATGTTCTATATAAAATTTATCTCTTTTTTTAAATAAAATTTTCTTAAGAAATTTATCTGATTTTCGCAGCTAAATTTTCTATAGAAAATTAATTTATTTTTTAGAGTAACGATTTCTTTAAAAAATTAACCTCTTTTTAGAGAAAAATTTTTAATAGAAAATTTATCTGTTTATAGGTAAAAAATTTTCTATAAAAAATAATTCTGTTTTCGGAATAAAAAATTTTACTCCTAAAAATTAAATTAAATTTCCATAGAAAATTTGTCTGATTTTCGAAAAAAAAATTTTCTGTAGAAAATTTTTTCGTTTTTCAGAGTAATTTATTCGTTTCCAAAGTAAATTAGCCGATTTTCGGAGTAAAATTTTCTATATAAAAATTTATTCGTTTATCGTTGTAAAATTTTCTATAAAACAATTTTTCCGATTTTTAGAGTACAATTTTCTATAGAAAATTTCTCCGTTTTTCTTAGAACAATTTACTATAAAAATTTATCCGTTTTTCGAAAAACAATTTTCTATGCTTTTTCGGAACAAAATTTTATATAGAAAATAAGGCGCTTTTCGGAGTAAAATTTTCTATTGGAAATTTATCCGTTTTTGGGAGCATAATTTTCTATGGGAAATTTATTTGTTTTTCGGAGTAAAATTTTCTATAGAAATCTATCCGTTTTTCAGTCAAATTGTTTATAGAACATTATTCCTTTTTTCGGAGTATAATTTTCTATTAAATGTGAATTCGTTTTTCGAAGTACAATTTTCTATAAAAAAAAAATGTATCTGTTTTTCGGATAAAATTTCTTTAGAAAAGTTATCCATTTGTCGGAGAAAAATTTTCTATAGAAAATTTAGATGTTTTTCGTAGTAAAATTTTCTATAGAAAATTTATCCGTTTTGCGGAGTAAAATTTTCTATAGAAAATTTTGCCGTTTTTCGTATTAAAATTTTCTATAGAAAATTTATCCGTTTTTTGGAGTAAGATTTTCTATAAAAAATGTATTCTTTTGTCGGAGTACAATTTTCTTTAGAAAAATTATCCGTTTTCGGAATAAAATTTTCTATAAAAAATTTATCCGTTAATCGTAGTATATCTTCCAAAAGAGAATTTTCTTCATACCAACTTACTTTTTCTCAAATCTAATAATTCTTTCTTTCAAAGTCAAAATGCGTGACGTAAAAATATGTATTTTTAGCTTTTGATCATTGATTCTTTCGTTTGTTACTAACTTCATATTCTTTTTTTATATCTCAGCAACCACTAGCTGCTGATTCATTTTTAATATTTTGTTTTGTTTTTTTTACCGTTGTTATTGTTCGCTAACACGAACGAACTAAATTTTCATTTCTTTTGAATTTCTGTCGATGTTGTTGTTGTTGTTGTTTAGAACCTGATTAAGACACACATTTACTTTCATACACGAACCAAGTCGGGTCTTGCTTGTCTGATTATGATTGTTGTGCTATAGAATTATCTACTTGTAGGTACGTACGTATGATTGTTCTACCATATAGTGTTAAATGTTTGTTATTGTTTTGCTTTGTTTTTGCTTTTGTTAGCCATTCAAGCGTGGGTATTCTTAACTGTTGCTGTAGTGGTTGTTGGTTTTTTGTTTATATACTGGTTATTATCGTAAGTAAGTATAAGTAACCTAGTACTCTAGAGTCTCGTGAGAATTTTTTTATTAAGTGGGTCAATCGTTTAAAAATGCATTCTTTTTGTTATTTTTTTTTTGTTGTGTTTTTTTATTTTCTTTTTCTTTTTTATTTATTTTTTTTTAAATCTTTATGGTTTTTAAAGTTTTTTTCTTTTATGAACAAATAATACCTGATGCATGTTTGTAGATAATATTTGAAAATTCTTTATTTTTTTCATTAAAAAGGTGTGTGTGTATTTTTTGAGTTTGAAATTTGATTCTTAGAAGATTTTGTTTGTTAATATTTGTTTGGTTATGGTTAGAAGATTTCAAACAAAAAATATTAAAAAAAAAATCTTTTAATCTTTTTTAGGTTTTTTTCTTTTTATAAAATTAGGTTAATTGGATATTTGTTATGCCAATCAAAAGTATGTTCTTTAAAATTATTTGAAGATTTAATAATGAGTTGGCTGCACGTGTTTGAAAAATTAACTTGATTGGAAAAAGTAATTAAGATTTTTTTGGGGAATTTGATTTTTGAACAATTTTTAACAAAGTGTGAAATTTTTTCATAAATTTTAATCGATAAAAAATAATAAATAAAATAATAAAAATAATTACTTTATTTATAAATATAAATCGAATATAACTATTTAAATAAATTTAGACCGATTAAGTTGATTTTAGGAGGACTATTTCATTTAATCATAATTTTTTCGGTATACGGTGCGTATTATGAATAAACATGACATAAATTATACGCCCCATAAACTAAACAAATAATTTTGCAATTATTATTTCGTAATTAACTTAATGGACACATTTTTTTTTAAAGTTTCTATAGTGCCTAGAAAATGACACATTTTTACGGAGTACAATTTTCAATAGAGTATACACTGAAAGAATTATTGTTCATTATATCTATGAACAAATTTCATAAAACCAAATTCATAGATTCTATGAAATAATTCATTGGCTGAATGAATATTCATTAGTATTTTGAAATATTTCATAGAATTTTATTCATAGATTTTATTAAGTTCATAGAAAAAAATCATAGAATTTATGAATGTCATTCATAGAAGAAAATGCCATCAATATGCCTTTTAATTCTTTTAATATTTAAAATAATGTTACAATAATTAAAATAGTTGAATAAATTTATCAAAAAAATAAAAAAAAAATAAAAAAAAACATTAAAAAAAATATCATTGCTGCCCTGACCGGGGTTCGAACCCAAGACCTACCGGCTGAAGTGGTAATTGTCGACGCCTTAGCTATCAGCGCCACCAAAGAAGAAAAATCTCGCCAACTAACGCATGGTTTTATAACGCTTCATTTTTGTAAATACACAAAATATTTGTTTTCTACAAACACACACACAGCTTTTGGCAGAGCATTGTGACAGAGCATAGACACAAACTCAATATATTAATCAAAATTCATTTTAAGTGTTGTTACTTGTTTATATAATTTAGCTCAGTGGCTAGAGACTAAGCTTTACGAACAACAGGTTCTCTGTTCGAATCTCGGTGGAGATAAGTTAAAATAAAAAACATATAAATTTTTAAAAATAGGAAATTGTAAATAAATAAAATAATAAAAATAAATAAAAATAAAATATAAAAAAATAAAATTAAAATAAAAAAATAAATAAAAATAGAATTGAATAATAATTTTTTTTCCATAGCCTATGAACTTTTTCATAGGTTTCTGGTTTCTATGAATTTGATTCATAGATTCTATGAAGGGCATCATTGGCTCACTTCTAATGATTTTTTTCATAGAACCAATGTACGTTTTCATAGCCGTAATGAAGAAAATTCTTTCAGTGTATGACTTATGTATATCCAAAACTTGTTTTCTGCATAATGAAAGTTTTTTTAATTGAATTGTTATTTTTAGGTTATTCTTAAAATTCAAATAAATCTTTCTTCTACAATATTATTTAACAAAACTGTTTTTGAAATAAAACTTCAGTTTAAAATTAATTTGATAGATGACAAACTAAATTAGTGAACACATTTCTTTTAATAAATCTATTTTGAAAATATTGTAGATAGCAAGTTTTAAATATGAGCCACTCGATATAGAGAATTTTGGAGTATAATTTTCGGTTCGAAAAAATTAGCTGTTTTCGAAGAAAATCTTATTTTATTTTATTTTTTTCCCGTTTAAAAATAAATATATTTTTCCGTTTTAAAATAAAATTTTCTATAAAAAATTTCCTTGAAAATATATACATGCATTTGGAGTACAATTTACAATAGATTACACTGTGCTACAAAAAACACAAAATCGAATATACTTTTAAAATGAGGTAGTTAAGGTTGTAGCTCTCGTCGAAAAGATCACAAAAATGCCCATCAAACTTGCCAGACACCCTCAAATTTTAAAGTTATTGTCAAAAAACGTTTTTTTGGGACTTTTCTCACTAAACCACGTGTAACTTAAACATTTTTCAACCGATTTTCAATTTTTCAACTGTTTTGAATAGAGGAAGGATACCCAAGTAAAAATTTTGATATTGCACCATATCTATATAGATCTTGCTCAATATATAATCAGATCTTATTAGATCTGGAAATTGACCCGATCTAATTATATCTGTTTTGATCAGTTCTGATACAAACTGATCAAATTAGATCTCGTTGGATCCGACATTTGTCCCATATACATTCTGATCTTTTAAGATCAGAATTGATATTGTAGCATAATCGGATAACATCGATTTTTTCAAAATTTCTATTGAAGAGAACAAATAATCAAATTTTTATTTGAAATGGTAATAATTAAATTTTATTCAGTAATAGTAAAAATATTTTAACATATATAATTAAAAACAGTTTTAATTGCAAAAAACGTATTTCAATATTTAAATGACAAAATTAAAAATAAATTCATACATATCGCTCATTTACTTGTATAACGCCATAACTCAAAAAACGCGATTTTTGAGTTAGTGATGCAGAATTATTTGTTATATGTACCATGCTTAATATTGTGTCAAAAGTTAGTATTAATATCTTTTAAACTCACCGCTTGAGAAGAGAACACGATATTATTACATTTTCAATGACTGGTACATTGAAATGGAAAACCAGTTTTAATTGTAAACTTTAAACTCGATTTCTGCAAAATCCAATATTTTGAGTTATGACGTTATACAAGTAAATGAGCGATGTGTACATTAGTCAAGCCCAATTGAGCCTTAAAATTTATACAAGCATACGTAAAATTGTATTTGCGTACATCCCAAAATCCGAAATTTTTTGGCATTTGGGGTAGAAAACAGTATCCGTGGATATTACAAAAACTTTTATTAATTTTATTTTAAGCAAACCGACCCCTCTGCAATTTTTCTTATTTCAGGAAAAAATTATAGGCATCATACTCATGTTGTTGAAAAAACTAACTTCAATGATTCTATCTCCATCTTCAGTAAATTCGAAATTTGTTTATCCCATTTAGTATCATTTTGATATTTTGAAAAAATCTGCAGATTGAAAAAAAAATTTAATACTTTCATTTTTAATGTTCATGCTCGTTGCTAAAATACTTACATTAACGTTACAAACATCTGAGAGCTGGATTCAAATGGATTTCCCCTTATTTTGATGGAAATAATAAAAATTTTACGTTATTTTTCCAAAATACGTATTTTTTTTATTAAAAATTTTGTTATTTTTTATTTGACAGAATTTTCTGTTTCTGTTTTTATTTTTTTTTTTTGTATTTTGTATTTACATTTTTAATTTTGTTTTTATTTGGTATCAAAACAAATAAAAAACAACGAAGATTTTAAAAATAGAGGGTTTCAAAAAAAAATGAAAAGCTTTGTTTTTTTATTACGTTTTTAGTTGATATTAATGTAAATCTATCTTAAGTGGCAGATATGATAGCAGACATAACCAGATATAATACAAGATATCGTTATATATGGTAGCAGATCTAACATATCTGGTTATATATAATTTGATCTTGTATAAGATATCAATGTGTATGATCATATCTTGTTAGATATAATTATATCTAATAATTTTTACTCGGGTAGGGCTTTTCATGTGTGTGAGTTGGTCTATACATATAAAAAAGATATGTATTGATTTTTTTCAACAATATCTAATATTTTTGTTATTTTTTGAAAATTTTTTGAGTTTATCGATTTTTTTCTGCTATAGTTTGTTCAACAATATTTATATTAATAAACGTATTCCTATTATGCCAAAAAAATTGGATAGCAATTGACAGAGTTGTGATAATTTTTCTAAAAAAGAAAATTAAGATTTTATATGAAATTTCCGTGCGGATAACCCAGGCAAAAAAAATAAAAAAATAAACGAACATACTGAGAGGTCGCGTAACATTATTTTAAAGGATTTTGATCTCCTGAATTCGAATTTGACCTTGAAATTGCGCTATCTTATTAAGTTTTTGATATACCAATTTATGTTAAATATCTCAAAAACCTGACGAGATAGAGCAATTTAAAGACCAGATTCGGATTCAGCGCGCCAAAAACCTTTAAAAATGTTGTTGTACATGACTATTTGTGATAAATTTATTTTTTTTTGCCTGGGTTATCTGAACGGCGATTTCCTGCAAAATCTTTATTTTCTTTTTTAGATAAATTATCACAACTCTATCAATTATTATCCGATTTTTTCACGATAAAGCTTATCGTATTTAGAATTAAATTTTCTTTAAAAAAGCGCTCATAAATATAAAGGTTGTTAAATGAACTATAGCAGAAAAAAAATTGATAAACTCGAAAAATTTTCAAAAAATAACAAAAAAATTCGATTTTATAGAAAAATCAATAGATATCTTTCTTTTATGTGTTGACCAATTCACATACGTGGAAAGCCCTATCCTTTTTCTATCCAAAACAGTTTAAAAATTTAAAATCGGTTGAAAATTTTCTGAATTACACAATGTTTAGTGAGAAAAGTCCAAAAAATTTTTTTTTGACAATAACTCTAAAATTTGAGGGTGTCTGGCAAGTTTAATGGACATTTTTGTGATCTACTCGACAAGACCAACAACCTATACTATGTCAAATCAGAAGTATTTTTTCACTGTAGCACAGTGTTATTTTCCAGTTTTTCGGAGTACAGTTTTGGATAAGAAATTCGGAAAAATGTTCTATAGAAAATTTATCAGTTTTTCGGAAAACAATTTTCTATAGAGAATGTATGCTTTTTCGCGGTACAATGTTCTTTTAAAATGTTTTGCTTTTTTTGCAGTACTTACAATTTTTTATAAAAAAATTATCCGTTGTTCTTCTTCAACTTTCCATAGACTATAATTCGTTTTTTCGGAGTGCAATTTTATATAGAAAATTTATCAGTTTTTTAAAATACTATTTCTATAGAATATTTATCCATTATGATTTTATTGATTTTTTGAAGTATAATTTTCTGTAAAAAATTTATCAGTTCTTATCCATTGTTAAAAAAAAAAAAATCAGAAAAATTTTCTATAGAAAACAGTACTCCGAAAAATCGGAAAAGTTTTTTATAGCAAGCGGAGAAGTTTTTCATAAAAAAAACTGTACTCCAAAAATCATATAAATTTTATATAGAAAATTTTACTCTGGTAAACGAAGAAATTTTTCTATAATAAATGTAATCTCAATAATTGAGAAAGAAATTTTATAGATAAAATTTCGCTACGAAAACGTTCAAAAATTCTTCTCCGAAAAATCAAATAAATTTTCTATAGCAAACTGTACTCCAAAAAACCGAAAATTTACTCCGAAAACGTTTGAGTTTTTTGTAAAAAAATATATTCCTTTATATTCTCCGAAAAACGAAGAAATTTTCTACAGAAAATTGTACTTCGTAAAAGGGAAAACTTTTTTATAGATAATTGTACTCCGAAAACTGGATAAATTTTCTATAGGAAATGGTACCCTTAAAAACTGATAATTATTTAATAGAAAATTATATAGAGAAATTTTGTATAGAAAATTGTTCTAAGAAAAACTGAAATTGTACTGCGAAAAACGGATTAATTTTCTAAAGAAAATCGTACTTCGAAAAACTGATGAATTTTCTATAAAAAATTGGTCTTTATAAAACGGAAAAATTTTTCTAAAAAAACTAAACTCCGAAACAGATAAATTTTTCATAAAAAACTGTACTCTGAAAAACGGATAAATTTTCTATAGAAAATGGCACTCAGAAAAAAGGATAAATTTTCTTTATTATACAAAATTGTACTTCAAAAACCGGTAAATTTTTTACAGAAAATTATACTTTGAATAATGGATAAATTTTCTATAGAAAATTAAACTTTGAAAAATGGATGAATTTTTTATACAAATTGTAGCCCCAAAAAATTGATAAATTTTTGAAAAACGATTACATTTTCTTTAGAAAATTGTACTCCAAAAAACAGATAAATTGTCTATAAAAAATTGTACTCAGCAAAACGGATAAATTATATACAGAAAAGTGTGCCCCGAAAAACAGATAAATTTTCTATAGTATAGAAATTTGTACTCAAAAAAATGGATAAATTTTCTATGGAAAATGGTACACCAAAAAACGGATAAATATTCTATAGAAAATGTTCTCGGAAAAACGACTAAATTTTCTATAGAAAAGTGTGCTCCTAAAAACGGATACGTTTTCTCTAGCATAAAAATTTGTGCTCCAAAAAACGGATACATTTTTTTATTGTATAGAAATTTGAATTCTAAAAAACGGATAAATTTTCTATGGAAAATTGTACTCCTAAAAACGGATAAATTTTCTTTAGAAAGTTGTACTTCGAAAAACGGATAAATTTTCTTTAGGACATTGTACTCCGAAAAAAATATAATTTTTCAATAGAAATTGTACTCAGTAAAACGGATACATTTTTTTATAAAAATACTCCGATAAACGAATAATCTTCTACAGAAAATTGTGCTCGGACCAAAAATCAAAATTTTCTATAGACAATTGTACTCCGAAGAACTGATCCATTTTTTTTACAGGAAATCTTACTGCGAAAAACACAGAAATTTTCTAAAAAAAAATTTGTTCAGCTAAGAAAAAAAACTGTACTCCAAAGAACAACTACATAATTCACAGTCAGAACTGAATAATTTTCTACAGAAATTGTAGTCCGAAAAATTTAATAATTTTCTTTAGAAAATTATACTTGGACCAATTGATAAATTTTCTATAGAAAATTTTACTCCGAAGAACTATTAAATTTTCGTCAGAAAATTTAACTCCGAAAAATGCAAAAATTTTCTAAAGAAAATTATATTGCTAAAAAAAGATACATTTCCCGTAGCAATTTGTTTTCCGAAAACGGTTAAATTTTCTTTAGGAAATTGTACTTAGAGAAACCGACAATTTTTCTGTAGAAAATTGTACTTTAAAAAACGGATAAATCTTTAGAAAATTGTTCTCCGAAAAACGGATTAATTTTCTATAGTATTGAAAATTATACTTTGAAAAACGGATAATTCTTAAAAAAATTGTACACCAAATAACGGATAAATTGGCCATAAAAAATTAAACTCCCAAAAACGGATACATTTTCCATATATTTTTTGTACTTTAAACTGGAAAATTTTCTATAGAAAATTGTACTCTGATAATTTTCTAAAGAAAATTATGCTCGGAACAACAAATAGTCTATAGAAACTTGTACTCCAAAGAACTGGTAAATTTTCTACAGAAAATTTTACTCCGAAAAACGCAAAAATTTTCTAAAGAAATTTTTATGCGAAAAAATTATAAATTTTCTGTAGAAAATTGTTCTCTGAAAAACGGATAAATTTTCATTAAGAAATTGTACCAGTAAAACCGAAAAAGTTTCTTAAGAAAATTGTTCTTTGAAAAAGAACATAAAATTTTTCAATAAATTTTTATTCCAAAAACGGATATTTTTATTATGACCAAGTTTACTTCGAAAACGAATAAATTTTCTTTTGTAAATTGTACTCCCAAAACCGGGTAAATTTTCTATAGAAAATTGTTGTCGGAAAAACGGAGAAATTTGGTAAGGAAAATTGTCCCCAGAAAAATGGATAAATTCTCTTTAGAAATTATACTCCGAAAAAACGGAAAAATTTTCTATAGCAAAAAGTGCTCTGATAAACGAATAATTTTCTATAGAAAGTATTGCTCGGAATATGGGATTTATATTCTATAGAAAATTTTGCTCCTAAGAAATAATAAATTTTCTACTGAAAATTGTTCTCCGAAAAACGCAGAAATTTTGAAAAGAAAATTTTACTGAAAAAAAATTTTCTATCGAAAATTGCACTCTAAAAAACGAAGAAATTTTCTAAGAAAAATTTTACTCCGTAAAACCGGAAATTTTCAAAGGAAAATTTTACTCCGAAAAATGGGAAAATTTTCTATGTAAAATTATACTCCGAAAAACTGATAAATTTTCTATAAAAAAATTGTACACCGAAAACCGAATACATTTTCTATAGAAAATTGTACACTGAAAACCGAATATATTCTATATGTGTTCTATAGAAAATTGTACTTTAAAATCGGATACATTTTCTATAGTACATTGTACTCCGAAAAGCGGATACATTTTCTATAGAAAATTGTACTCTGAAAATCGAATACATTTTCTATAGAAAATTGTACTCCGAAAATCGAATACATTTTCTATAGAAAATTGTACTCCGAAAATCGAATACATTTTCTATAGAAATTTGTACTCCAAAAAGCGGATACATTTTCTATAGTAAATTGTACTCTGAAAAGCGGATACATTTTCTATAGAAAATTGTACTCCGAAAAGCGGATACATTTTCTATAGAAAATTGTATTCCGAAAATCGGATACATTTTCTTTAGAAAATTGTACTCCGAAAATCGCATACATTTTCTATAGAAAATTGTACTCTGAAAATCGGATACATTATCTATAGAAAATTTTACTCCGAAAAGCGGATACATTTTCTATCAACAACTTTTCTCTGAAAAGCGGATACATTTTCTATATAAAATTGTACTCCAAAAAGCGTATAATTTATTTATTAAAAATATTATATTCCGAAAAGCGGAAATATTTTCTATGGAAAAAATTGTACTCCAAAAAGCGGTAAATTTTCTATAGAAAATATTATTCCAAAAAGAGGTAAATTTTCTATAGAAAATTTTACTCCGAAAAACGGATAATGTTTCTATGGCAAAGTATACTTCGAAGACGAAAAATTTTTCTTTAAAACATTACATACATTTTCTATCCAAAAATTGTACTCCGAAAAGCGGATACATTTTCTATCAACAACTTTTCTCTGAAAAGCGGATACATTTTCTATATAAAATTGTTTTCCGAAAAGTGTATAATTTAGTACTTTGAAGATACTAAAATTAGTAACTAATTAGTAGATTTTTGTACAATATCACTTACTAAACCTTTTACTGTTGAATTATTTTGGGTGTATAACAATTGAAATATTTTTTATTTACCTGCAGGATAAGTGGCCGGTCCTTGATAGTTCTCATGATATGTCACTTATACACATTGACCTACATATTACAAACTTGATACCTTTTATGTAAAAACACTTGTTTCTTTCGTGAGGAAGTGTCTTAAACTCCGGATACATCACCCTTAAACTCCGGATACATACCCGTTTCGGTTCAATACACCACTTTTTTTCGGGACTTTTCCAAATTTTTTCCTAAAAGCATTTTTAATAAATTTTTTATTCCAAAACGCAAAGAAAACTGTAAACAAATTTTTTCCGGTACTTAGAAAATTGTTCAAAGTTTTTTATCCTAATAAATGAGTCGATAAATTTTTTTACCCTAATTTAATAAATTTCTTTATTCAAATAAACACCAAAAAAAGTTGTGTCTTATGGACTTATGTATACAATTTAGATACGTCACATTTTTTTGTTCTAAAAGTGCTATAACAGTACCATATTTTTTGTTTTTAAAGAGCTTTCAAAGCGCTTTAAAATAGCAACGGCATACCGTTTACCGTGGTTATCATTTTGGACGCTGGGAGAGTACTAAACTGTGATGCTTTCCCAGCACACAAGCGACCATAAAAGGTACTTTGCCAGCGCTCTCCCGTTCGTATTTTTCTGCCTGGGTTTTTAAGATTATACTTTACCAACAATTCAAATAAAATTTTCCGAACAACTTACCTAAAATGAAAAGAAAGAAAAAAAATTATTAGAAAATATTTTTTAAGAAGAAAGAAAAGAACATTTTTGGTTAAAATTAAAAAAAAAGTTATTACTAAAAAATAAATAAAAGTATATTCATACGTAGGGTCTTTCCGAATATCCTAAAACGCATTGACTTCAAATTGTTACGATATTATTTTTTTTAATGGAGAAAGGCTTTACTGAATTTCATTTAACCTTTTCTGAATTTAAATTTGTTTTTTCTAAATTTTAATTCGACTTTTGTGAATTTCATTTGACAAGATAGAATACCTTACAAAAACTTTTCTTTTAAAAATACTGTTACTCGCACACATGTAACAGAAAAAAATGCATCCGTTAAATTTAAATTCAAAACGTTTAAAGATAACGGTTTAAACAAATAACATAATGATGATCATTGATCATCATCGTCATCATCTAAGCAAATAACCCTAACTATTGCTTTACAAAATAAAGTTTTATGGACTGGTGTTTTTTTTGTTTAAAAGTTATGAATGTTATTTAAGTTATTTTCATACTTTACAAAACGATTTACAGATAAAGAAAACTAAAGAAAAAAAAACAATTTTTCTATAAAGTCATACAAACGATTATTTATCAAACAACATCATTATGAGCTGCATTATCATTACAAACATCATTATCAGCATTATGTATTTGTAAGAAACCATAGTCATATTGTCATGGTACCGCCATAGTACGGGTTATAAACATTTAAAATTCTGAAATTTTACTTTCTCTTGAAGGCAGCTAAAAAAAACTTACAAACTGCCTGTTGACATAACACGAATTATATTAGTGGAAAAAAGCTACTTAATCCTGCGATACATTATATTTATTAATTTTTAAAATCGGTAAAACGGTTTACGAAATAATGCTATTTGAAATTTGCAAAAATGGCGATTTTCTCCCATGGTCAAGAAATTTTCCAAATTTATTTTTTTTCCTTGACCCTTTTATAGAGCTAGAAAACGGCCATTTTTGAATTTTTTTTGGAAATTGAATTTGTTTAAACCGGCGGCCTTAAATTTGTACCACATAAGTTTTAGGCCTAGTAGAAAATGTCCCGGAAATTGCATGAAAAACTCTTTTGCCATTTAAACTTGGTCCATGACCTTCAAGTATACCGATCGACTCATAATCTGTGAATGTGATGTTCGCGGTCTATTCATTTTTTTAATTAGTCGTTTAAAATTTTAATTTTTTAATACATAAGAGTTTCGAGAGTGTGAGTCAAAAGTCACTCACGCTTCCATCTCTAGAATAATGTTCCTTTAAGGAATTCTGATTTTATTGGGGTAAAGAGAGTAAACATTTGTACTTTTTTTTATCTCGTGAAGTAATGATAATATAAAATGGAAATTTGAATAGACAAAAGTACTTTTTTAGATGGTTTCAATTCTTAACATTTATTATGTTTTTTGTACTTCAGTTATAAACTGTATCATTATTTACATAAATGTTTAGTATCCATGTCCACAAAAGGGGTGGGTCATAACAAAACGATATTTTTAAATCCCTCTTGTCCAAGTGCAGGACTTTGAACTTCTTTTGACTTAAAATTGCTTCATTTGTTTAACAAAAATACAAAAAAACATGTAATGAGTTAAGAAATAAGTTATAGTCGGTCAAGACCGACCATATAATACCCTGTACCAGTTTTCCGAAAACGATCTAAACATGGACGGAGCTTATATTTCTTTTTTAGATCCATAATTAGTGTAAAAAACCCTTTTAAAACAAATTTGAGTGAAATTGTTTTTTGGTGCCTTCTAAAAAATAAAAGATCGACCCAATTAACTTTTCCCTCCAAAAATTTGTTCCAAACATACCTTCACCCTTTCTTTACTCCCTAAGCAAGCTCCCATACAAAAATGACATTTCCTCAAAATTTGCTCCCGCTGATCTATTTGTACAAGGGTTGACCTCAGAAGAGTAAAATGTATGACCGATCTGCAATATTTTTTTTAATTCTAACATATTTTTAGAACATACCTACCCTCAATCTTTAACCCTTAAAATGGTCCCATACATTTTTATACCCTCCAACTACAGTATGGGGGTATACTCACTTTGTCATTCCGTGTGTAACGCATCAAAATATCAGTCTAGGACCCCATAAAGTATATATATTTATGATCAGTGATCGATTCTAAGACATTCTAGCGATGTCCATCCGTCCGTCTGTCCGTCTGGCAGTTCGTCGGTGGAGGACATGATACAGTCCAAAATAAAAGAGCTAGACTCCTATAATTTTGCATACATAAATGTGTCTAACGGTCATAGGCTGGTTAAGTACGGAGATAGAGATATACGCCATTTTTTACAGATTTTTTTGTGTTTTTGTTTAACAAATGCAACATTTTGAAAATATAAAAAGCTCAAAGTCCTGCATTTGGAACCAACGAATTAGAAAATGTTGTCTTTTTTTCTAATTCGTTGGGCGTGGAATATTTTTTTAAATATTGATAAAATTGTATTTCTTTATCGCAAAAAGCATGAGAATTAATTTTTAAACACATATTCGAGAGGATTTTTTTTTGCATGTTCGAATGACAACGTTAAAAATTAAAAAAAATATTTTTTTATTTCTTTGAGAAAATCTGTTGTTTTGCCACGTAAGCGAAAGGGATTTTCTTTAATAAGCGCAATTATCAATCGATCCAAGCAAAGGACGTTAAATTCGGCACCAAAGAATATAACACTCTCACTTGTTTTATGTACATTTGATAAACAAATGGAAAATTTTTATGCGAAAAGCTTAGACTTGGTGAAAAAAATGATTTTTTTTTCACGAAAACCTAATAATGTTAAAAAAATTTAATGAACCCAAAATTTTTGGTCAAAAAAAAATTGGTGAAAAAAAAGTTTTTGATGTAAAAAAATTGATGAAAAAAAAAATTTTTTGGTGAGAAAAAACTGACAATAAAAAATTTGATAAAAAAATTTGATGAAAAAAATATGATAAAAAAATTTATGAAAAAAAATGTTGATAAAAAAAAAATTTGATGAAAAAATTAATAAAAAAAATTGATGAAAAAAAAAATTTGATGAAAAAAAATTGATGAAAAAAAAATTTGATAAAAAAAAACTTTTGATAAAAAAAAGTGATGAAAAAAAAAAGAATTTGATGAAATAAAAAAAAAAATTATGAAAAAAAAAAATTATGAAAAAATTTTTTCTTTTGTTGAAAAATAACTATGTTACTTTTTATTCACCCGCTGGTGATAAACGGTTTTATTCACCACGAGGTGAGTTATTATTAAAGTTACAAACCCAAGTTATTAAAATTTTTGGTTTTAAGAAAATGAAACCCAGCAAAAAAAAAACATTACTTAGAACAATGATAAAAAGGACTTCTACTGCTTCGGGAGTAGTGAATATCTACTGAATATCTCATCACATTTTCATATAGTTGTCGCAGCAAGTAAGTAGTTGTTTCGACTCGTTTTTCAGTACATATGAAGTGGTCTTCATACTATTCTATAACTTTGAACTTTTGACTATACTTATTAACCACTTCATTGCGAATGCATAATATTGTATATTTAAGAAGTAATTAAACAATAAAATCAACTGAAAATGTCAGTTAAAATAACTACTTTGTAAGTTGTTTTGGGGTCAACTACTTTTTCAGTTAAATTAACTAACAATGATAGTTATTTTAACTGACAAAAAACAACTGACTTATGTAGTAAAAACTACTAACATTTGTAGTCAAAACAATAAAAATGTAGTAAAAATAAAATAACAAGCGCGGGTACAAGGGGGGGAAGGGGAAATTACCCCCCCCCAGACCAAATTTCAAAAAAAAAAAAGAAAAAAGAAAGGAAAAGAAAAAAGTAGGAATCGCATACGACTCGTTTTAAATTAAACGACTCGTTTGAGCTCATCATTCTATTACCATATAGTGTAATTTCGTTGTAATGGAATAAATACTAAACGAGTCGTTTAATTTAAAATTAAAAGACGTGTATGAGAATACGGGATTATAGCACATTCGCATTGCTATGGTAAAACACGGTTTATTTGAAACATTGTTTTATGATTCGTTTAACAATAGTTTTTGATAGCAAGAAACATTAGCCCTGTTTTCGCGTAAACGTTTATATTTTAACATTAAAATTTTTAATTTTTTTGGCACCACTTTTGTTGAATGTCAAAGTTTATTTAAGCAAACACGGAAAAAAACATTTTATTTTCAAATGCGAACTTTTTATCGAAACTTAAATTTAATGCCAATAATTATAAAAGTTAAAAATAAGCGTGGATAGTTTAAAATTTGTATAGGTGGGCGTATATACGGTTATGCGAAAACAGTGCTATTGCTAAAACCGAGTTTATAATAGTCATAAACTTGGATATTACCAAAAAAAAGCTGTAGGAAAAAGCTATAGAAAACAAAAATCAAACCTAATATTCTGAATTTTCATGATATTTCCTTACTATACGTAAGAAGCTTAATATAATTTATAAATACATTCCTTAATGGAATTATTTCATGTAATTTTTAAATATAAAGCATTTGTAAAATAACCAATATTTATTAAATCTATATATATAATTTCCCTATTTGTGTGTTCCTCTTTTTTTGTCTATCCAGAGCTTTTTGAAGCCCACTGATGAGCTACAAAGCTGAAAATTGGCATGCTTATAGTAAAACACATGGAGCAGATCCTAACGTAGCCGGATTTTCGATTTTTTTGCCTGTGGGCGGAGAAATAAGCGGGAAAGTGGGCGTGGCAAAATGCAATTTTTTGATGTTTTTGCTTAATTTAAAGCCCCCAAATGACTTAGGAATCTGAAAATTTCCTAGTATATAGTCCTAACGATGCCGCATATCCCCAAATAGTCGGATTTAAAATTTTCGCAATGTGGGCGGAGAATTGAGGGGAAAAGTGGAGTGGCAAAATTTAGATTTTTTAACATTTTTACTTCTTTTGAAGCCCCCAAATGACTTAGGAAGCGGGAAATTGCATAGCATTTAGTTATAACAATGAAGCATATCCTGAAGTAATCGCATTTAAATTTTTTAGGCTGTGGAAGGAGAATTAGGAGAAAAATGGGGCTTGGCAAAATTGTGTTTTTTAATATTTTAACTAATTTGAAGATCCCCAATGACCTATGAAGATGAAAATTGACATTTTTGTTTATATTAAAGTCCTCTAATGACTTAGGAAGCTGAAAATTTCCTAGCATATAATCTTAGCGATGAAGCATATCCTGAAGTAGTCGATTTTAAAATTTTTGGACTATGGGCGGAGAATTGTATGGAAAATGTGGAGTGACAAAATTGGGATTTTTAACATTTTAACTTCTTTTGAAGACCCCAAATGACTTAGGAAGCGGAAAAATGCATAGCATATAGCTCTAACAATAAAGCATAACCTGAAGTAATCGGATTTAACATTTTTAGACTGTGGAAGGAGAATTAAGAGAAAAAGGGGGCGTGGAAAAATTGTGTTTTTTAATATTTTAACTAATTTGAAGACCCCCAATGACCTGTGAAGATAAAAATTCACATTTTTGCTTATTTCAAAGCCCTCTAATGACTTAGGAAGCTGCAATAGCATATAGTCCTATATATGAAGCATATCATGAAGTAGTCGAATTTTAAGTTTTTGGACTGCGGGCGGAGAATTGAAAGGAAAAAGGGGAGTGACAAAATTGAGATTTTTAACATTTTAACTTCTTTGGAAGCCCGCAAAGGAAGCGGAAAATGCATAGCGTATAGTCCTCACCATGTAGTATATCCTGAAATAATCGGATTTAAAATTTTTCGGCTGTGGACGGAGAATGAAAAGATTAAAGGGGCGTGCAAAAATTGTGTTTTTTAATATTTTAACTAATTTGAAGACCCCCAATGACTTAGGATGATGAAAATTGGCATGTTTATAGAAGGTTTCATGGGGAAGATCAAGACAAACCTGAATTTTTGACTTCCAGTGTATGGATGGAGAGTAAAAAAAGGCAAAGGGCGTGGTAAATTTATTTCCATCTATTTTCTGTATATATAATTAATTTTTTTTGTGTTTCTGTTATTTTTTGTGTATCCAGCGCCTTTTGAATCTCATTGATGGACTTAGAAGCTTAAAATTGGCATGTATATAGTAAAACACCAGGGACAGATTCTTACGAAGCCGGATTTTTTGCCTGTAGGCGAATTGCGAGAAAAAGGGGGCTTGGCAAAATTAATTTTTTTTTTTTTTACATTTTAGAGTATTTTTAAGCTCCGCCCCAATGAATTAGGAAGCTGAAAATCCCTAAAATGTAGTCCTAACTATGAAACATATTCTAAAGTAGTCAGATTTAACATATTTGGAATGTAGACGGAGAGTTGAGAGGAAAAAGGGGCAAGGTAATATTATGTTTTATTTTTTTTTAATTTAAGTTACTTTAAAGCCCTAATGACCTACGCAGCCGAAAATTGGCAAGCATATTGTCCTGACACTGGAGCATATCCTAAAGTAGTCAGACTAAAAATTGTTGGACTGTGGACGGAGAATTGAGAGGGAAAGGGGCGTACGAGATTAGTACTAACGATGGAGCTCATCCTAAATTAGTCAGATTTAAAAATTTTGGAATATGGACGGAGCATTAAGAGAAGAAATGGGTGTGGAAAAATTATGTTTTTACATCTTACCTAATTTTGAAGACACCTTATGACCTTGAAAGGTGAAAATTGGGATGCATATGGTAAGGACTATGGCAAAGATAAACACTGACCTGGATATCCAGTGAAAGGGCGGAAATACAAAAAAATCCGTGAATTTTGTTCATATATACTCTGTAACGTAGCCAAATTTTCGGCCTTTAAGTCGGGGGGAGTGGCGAAATACAGCGAAATTTAGTTTTTAAACATTTAAATCATTTCTGAAACCCTTAATGACTAAGAAGCTGAAAATTGTAAAGCATAAAGTATTGACAATGGATCATATTCTAATGAAGTCAGATTTAATATTTAAAATGTGTTTTTTTAACATTTTAGCTAATTTTAAGACCCTTCATGACTAAGAAAGATTAAAATTGCATGTATATAGGAGTGACCATGGGACAGATCCACACCATGGATTTTTGATATCCGGTTTATGGACGGAGAGATGAAATGGGGGTGCTAAATTTAGTTCTAAAATGTTATCAATAAAACCTTTTATACTCATTAAATTTTTGAAGCCCAAACAAAATTTTTTATAAAGTTTGGTGAAAAATTATAACTATTGAGAAAAGTGATTTGGTGTTCCGCCTGGCAGGGACAGGCTATTCGACTAGTAATTATTGATAATTTCCAAATTTTTTAATGAAGTTTTAAAGTGGAGATTTCTTTAGTGAGGAAGTGCATACTAATGTCTATATTTGGAAGTGGTGCAAGCCATAATTTATGACATTATATATCAATTTTTGGAAGTTGTTTAAAAGTATCTTCATTTGAATAATAAATCAGGGGTTAACTGCTTTTTTTGGAGTACTTCAGAAGTGGTTTGATTTGGACTACTTCCCTTATTTTTTGCTGGGAAATAGTAATTCTTGTTTTCTTTTTCGTTAATTGTTAGCTTATATAGTCAAACTGAGGTGGCGTTCTGCAACTTTTTTAAAACTAGACACCAGCCTAAAAACATTATCATGTTAAAAAAAAATCGCGGACTTTTTTTTCATTAAAAAGTTTTTTCCGCGTAATTTTTTTTTTTTTTTTTAATTTTTTTGAAAATAATCTTTTATTACATTGTGGAGGGTATCAATACATTCGGCAAAGTCGAATTTAACTTTTTTACTTGTTTGAATTGGAATGGTTCTTATACGAATTACAATTGCAATCGTCGAATAAGAATTGTTTTTTTTATCGCGCAACAATTGATATTTATTTTTTTATACCCTCCAACCACAGTATGGGGGTATACTCACTTTGCCATTCCATTTGTAACGCATCGAAATATCGATCGGGGACCCCATAAAGTATAATATTATTGATCAATGATCGATTCTAAATCATTCTATGAATGTCCGTCCGTCAAAAACAGCTAGACTCCTGAAGTTTCGCACATGTTCATAGGCAGGTTAAGTTTGCGAATGGGCAAAATCGGCCATGGGGGAAAAAGTTCCCCTTGAAGAACTGAACCAACCTATGAAAAAATACACTTTTTTATATGTTTTTTTGTATTTTTGCTAAATAAATGAAACGTTTGGTATATTTATAGCGATAGGAAGGTGCTGTCAATGTCCCCCACTGACCCCATCACCCCCCGCCCCCCAAAAAAAACGCTCCTGACAATTTTTTTTTTTTTTTTTAATTTTTATACATTTTGGAAGGTATAAAAGATTTGGCACAGCCGAATTTAACACTCTCACTTGTTTCAAATTACAATTGATCTTTTCCAAATTACAATTGGAATCTTCGAATTACAATTGCAATTTTCGAAAAACAATTGGAATGTTTGAATTACAAGTAAAATCTTCGAAATACAAATAGAATCTTCGAATTACAAATAGAATCTTCGGATTACAAATGTTTTTTTTTCGAATTACATCTGTAAATGGGTAGTTAAATATAAGCGAATCAAATTAAATCTGGATCTATAAAATTATTTTCCAGCATCATCAATGCTTAAAAAAATACACAAAAATTACTCGAATCGTAATATGGCAACTGGATGTTAAAGAAAAATAACAACAGCATCAAGAAAAATTTTTACAAAACCAAGAAAATAAAGAAATACTATTTGTATAAAAGTGTGTGTACATGAGTTTTTAAGAAAAATTATAACAACAACAAACATTAAAGAAAAACAAGTAAGAGTGTTAAATTCGGCTGTGCCGAATCTTTTATACCCTCCAACACGTTTAAAATTTAAAAAAATCGCAGGGGCGTCTTTTTTTTTTTTGGTGGGGGGGGGTCGGTGGAGTTGGTGGGGGACACCTGTACCCCCGCTTTATATGTTTACAAAGTATTTGTTTGCGGTATTTACGCTTAAATAATACATTTTTATCGTTATTTTTAATTAATTTCTATAACCACGCCCCCCAAAGGGGAGCGGCCTGAAAAAAATCAAATTTCCTTACCCCCCTGGTCCAAGCGCATGTTTATGAATATAATATGGCATACAAATGTTACATTTGTTGAGCAAAAATTAAAAAAAACTAGTAAAAATATTGTATTTTTCAGGGGTCGTTTTAGTTCTTCAAGGGGGAACTTTTTTCCCCCTGGTCCGATTTTGCCCATCTTCGAACTTAACCTTACCAGTAACATAAGAGATATTCTTTCCCAATTTCAGGGGTCTAGCTCTTTTGGTTTGGACTGCATCGTTATTTCTACAGACGGACGGACGGACGGACGGACGGACATCGCTAGAATGTCTTAGATTCTATCATGGATCAATATTATATATACTTTATGGGGTCCCCGACCGATATTTCGATATGTTACACACGTAATGACAAAGTGAGTATACCCCCATACTGTGGTTGGAGGGTATAACAAGAAAAATTATTTTTGTGTACAATGTGAATGATACTCTTGAATAGAAAGCCAGCCAGTCAGGCAAACCAACAACAACAACAATCAGAAAAAAACCAACAAGAAGTTGGGGAAAAATTTATTTTCCAACCAACATCATCGTCGTCATCATCAACATCAACCTCATCGTTTCTATACAATATACAACAAGAAAAACTGCAAAAAAAAAAGAAAAATCTCATACAATTGCTAAAAAAGTATTTTGCTGTTGTTGTTTTATTTTGTTTATCTTATATTGTGTACTGTAGTTATTGTACCTCATCGTATGAGTAAATGTGGATGTGAATATTAAAAAAAAAAATAAACGTGCCTTAACATCATGGTCGCCTGGTGGAAAGTTAAGAAAAATAACACAAACAAACATCAAATATAAACAACAACAACCATGGAACGAACCAATATTATTACTAACTTACAACACGGCTATAGGGGAATAAATAATAACAATACAAAAACAAAAAAAAATACGAAAAGAAAAACACTTGCTACCATGCGATTTTTCCACAAACAAGTCTGGCCAGTGATGTCAAGCAACTCTTTAAAAGGAAATTTGCTAGGCTTATTAAACAAAAAAATCGTAGATAATATAATTAGCTCAGTAAATTAAGTAATTATCATCGGAATTTCAGAAAAGATGCTAAAAATTTGAATAAAATGTTTACTAGGTTGGTGCGTATTCCAACAAAGTGCTCAGATCCACTATTTATAGTACGATAGGTTGGTACAAGATAATACAAGCATTTTAAAAACAATAAGATCAAAATATATCTTCTGTTCACTCATCGCGGGTCACAATAGGGGATTTTCAATCAAATGGAAAGAGGAGAATCTTTGCCAAATTTTCCATTTTTTTATTTTGCGAATTTATGGAAGGGGATGTAAATAATGTCCTTTCAAATCTTTATCAAAATATTTTGTAAAAATTTTAAATGATATTGAAGGATAAAGTTTTGAAAGGGCATTACTTCCCTTCTTTTTTCCTGATACGTCAAAATAATAAATTGGGAAAATTAGCGGAGAATCTCCTTTTTCATTTACCATGACAAGTAGCATTCTAGGACAAGCACAAATTTTTAAAAAATATTTTACAAAAATATAATGCTCTCCAACTTTGAAGTCGTTTTAAAAGGAAACAGGATCACAAAATGAAAAACTTTTTACATATATACATTCTCTAGTTTCAATCTTATATTATCCCGTTCGTATTTAACGTTTTTTTCTCGCTGTCAGACCGTGTTAATACTTGAAAACTATATAAGTGGCGTATACTTAATTTTGTAATTGCCTTTTAATAACAATCGTACGCAACGGTGCACAGTGGTTTATTTTTAATAATTTGGCTATTTCGTAAGTAGGTACTGGACGGATTGCAGCGAAATTCATACCGGTTATAGCTAACGTAATTTCGAGCTTAAGTTTGGACGCTGGACCCCACATGTCCAATAAGGGCACCACCAAGGCCCTTAAAATACGACATATTAAGTTTACAAAAACTTTAAATGCTTTAAAATCACCATCGTCAAATGCGTGTAAAAAAAATCTAGCACTGAACTAAAAAAAAGTCCTAAGGGGTTTCTTATATAAAAACTCAACTTTGATTTGCTTTTGGTTCTATTCCATTTCGATTCAGATATATATTCAGATATACCCCGCCTCTAATATAGGCGTGTCAGCAAAAATTGTTAAAAATCATTTTTTTTTTGGGAAAATTTTAACAAACAAATTGGGAATTGAGGGAATTTTTTCATCAAATCTTTATATTTTGTTTTGTGTTAAAATTTCTTATAGTAAGATTTATATCAAGTTTCTTTCTGAAACTTTCAGAAAAATCACTAGTTTACAACGAAAATGCCTCCAAACCTCGACTATTTTTTTTTACGTAAAACTCAAAAATTTACGGGAAAATTTTTTTCACGAAACATTTTTGTTAATCAATTTTTTTAGCATTTTTTTTTGAGGTATTTCACTATTTGCCTTATATCTTTAGTTATGTACCTCCGATCTACTCGCGAAAAAGACCAAATTAAAGCTCATCAAACTTGCAACAAACCCCACACACATTATTTTGCCATCAGTTCATAAGTTATAGAGTAGCAAGCGTATTTAATATAAAAAATACACTTTTTGATTAAAAACCAGATTTTTATTTTTTTTTTAACTAGAAATCGTTAAAATAATCATTATATTTATTTTTCTTAAAAGCCTGAACCTTTACAAAGAAAGCAAAGTTTCATTAAAGTCTATGGGCAAATACCAAAGCTATAAAGTGTGTAATGAATCTACACATAAAATTTCGCATGTATTTATATATTTTTTCTGTATTTTAAATACAACAAAAAAACTTGGTTAAGTAACTAAGTGTTTGTTGTGTGTTTTTCTATAAAATTTTTATAACTTTGGAGTTAACCCATAGATTTTTATCAAACCGACTTTGTTATCTTTGTAAAAGATTATGCTTATAGAAATTTTTGCAAACTATATGGGAAAAATATTTATTTTTTTTTTTGCATATTTTATAGGAAAAATATAAAAAAAATCGAAAACAGCAATTTTGGTAAACGGATTATGATTTTTAAACATAAAAATTATTTTTTTATTGGTTCCAAAAGTTTAAAAATGGTAAAAAATATAAAAATGCGATTTTGGACTAAAAATGCTGATCAGCGATTTTGGTCCACAGATTGTGATCAGTAGGGTTTAGATTTTCATGCACTAAAAAAACAAAAATACTCGCTTTAAATATGCCCCTAAAAAAAAAAATTAAAATTATGCACTAAAATGATCAAAAATATGCACTAAAATCATGAAAAATGTACGATAAAAATCTTGTTTTTACACGAAAAAATTCGTTAATAGTCAAAATATCTTCGGTTTTTAATATTAAGATTTAAAACTTTCTATAAACAGTTAAGTGAAAGATTTTCTTAATAAATAAATAAAATCTAAAAAAATAAAAAAAATATTTTTTGTTATTTAAAAATAAATTTTTTAAAATTTAAATAATTTTTGAAACAAATAAATTTCAATTGGTGCTTATCTTTGGAAAAATATGCAAAAATATGCACTTAAAAGTTTAAAATATGCAGTTAAAACGAAAATATGCAAAAATATGCAGAAATATGCAAAAATGAATCGATGTCATTTTAACAGAAAGATAACACCGCTTAACACTCATTTTCAGGTTTGAATTCTGATGATCAATTTTAGTAGTTTTTGATCTCCTGATTCCAAATATGTTCTCCAAATTTTCCCGTCACATCTAGATTTTTAGTTATTCACGATTCAAAAAGCGAAAAATGGCGATTTTTGCATTATTTGAATTCCTGCACAGCAGCCATTTAGTGGAATACAAATCTGGTATAAAGCGCAATAGTACAATCCGTCTATGGACTCCAACATAGGAAACAATTTTTTTTTCCAATTCTCGCGTTTTGTTGGGTTTCACTTGCGTTTTGAAATAATACTGTTAAAATTATCATTTTTGTAAAATTTATCTTATTTTTTTGATATTTTTTAAAGAAAAACTAAAAAATAAATATTTTACAAATTTAAGTTTTCTGTATTATTTTTCATATAAACCGGAAGATATCTTCAATGGGTTAAAAAATCTATAAAAAAGAATGAACTTTTTCCTAAATTTTGAGCTCATCACAGTAAAGATTGATCATCCGGTTTTTGTTTTTTGTTTTAGAGCCTTTTAAAACCCAGCAAAAAAAGAGCTTACCATTCTCTACAAAATTCACCATAACTTATGAACCAGATGTACTTCTTCTTCAACTGAAACATTGATGAATTTAATATGGGCGTGACACACAAAGTATGTTCTTTTTTTCGCCACTTTTCAATGGCGAAAGATTGACATTTTTATCACAACTTCTGAAGTAGTGATCCGGATGTTAATATTTCATCACTTCTCTAGAAGTGCATATTTCTTGGCATTTTGGGTGTGATTATGTCATTTTTAATTGGTGATTTAGAACTTCCAAATTAGAAGTAATTTTTTCACTACTTTTTGTAAGATAAATTGAAAGAGTATTTTTTTGTAATATTTACACTAAAAACACTGTTTGACAGCAAAAACCAGTGGGTATCAGGTTGGTTGGCTACCATTTAATTTCCTCTCTCAAAAAGTTGGTTCTCTTAGTGTTGCCTATGCTATTGCATGTAAAAACTCTCTTAAACATTAAGAGAACCAATTTATATAAAGTGACATATTGTTTTGGGGCCTATCAAAACCTCTGATATATTCTTTACTCTATGGCAAAAACCTCCCAGTGAAATTTCTAAAGCACGTACGTTTTTGAGATATTCGCTGTTATAAAAAGTAAAAAACAATATTTTAGCACTTTTAGGGGTCTACTGTTACGTATTCTTACGTTGCTTCCACCAAATAGGACTTGATTTCATATAAAATGGACCTCGTGATTCCAAAACTGCAATCCAAATTTTTCAAGCATGTTCTGTTTTTGAGATATTCGCGTTTGAAAATTTTAGTGTGATTTATAAAGAATATAAGTGCGCAACAGTGGAGTTTAGATTTTTAAACGCCAATATTTCAAAAACAGTACGCGATAGAAAAATTTGGATACCAGATTTGTAATAAATTTTACTAAATCGAGTACTTTTGTGTTTGAGCAACTTAAGAATATGTTACAGAGGAGACCCAAATATATCAATATTCAAACGCGAATATCTTAAAAACCTTACGTGATAGAAAAATTAATTTCATTGATAATCCAACGTATATACTTCGAATTAAAAAAAGGAGTAATTGTAAAGATCACAAAACTAAAAAAAATTCACGGCAAATCGAAAAACCAGTTTGTTCTGACCACAAGCATAAACCTCAATTTTCTAAAAAGCTTAAACAATCTTTAATAATGTGATCGATAAACACTCGCTTTAGTTCGTAAATGTATTTATTTAATTTAGGACCACTATTTTTCGATATATGTAAGATATAGAATGGTAGTTAAACGTCAAATTGCTTGTATGAAATTGAAAAAATTATCAATAATCGATTTTCGTCTTTTCGAGTTTTTAAGCTCTATATAAAGAGAAATGAAATGCCATTACCAAATTTAGTCACCATTTTTGCAAAACCTAAATCTATTCGAAGCTCGACGTAGAAAAAAGTGCATACTTCGTGTATCACCCCCATTCTAAGCGTTTCAGTTGAAAAAGAAGTTCATATGTTGTGGTGATTTGATTTAATTTGATATGATTTAATTCCTAAGAACATATAAATGAAGTACTTTGAAATCATTAAGTAAAGAACTGGTGAAAAATGTTTTTATTATTATTTTGTAGCATTTTTGGAAGTGATTTTAAAAGTACTTCTTACGGAATATGAAGTTCGGCACTTATCGCTACTGTGTATGTAGTGAAACCGCTAATTCTTTTTGAACCACTTCGTTTATTTTTTGCTGGGAAATGGTGCTTTTTCAAATTTTTTTCACAGTGTTTTTTTAAACTACATGTTTGACCAATAATAGTGCAACAACTTCAAATTTTTTTCATCATATATTTGAGATCATAGTTCAATTCTACTCTTACGCTGTATACCAGATTTTTATTACACCCAGTGGATGCTGTGCAGGCTTTAAAAAAAAGCAAAAATCGCGTTTTTTCGCATTTTCAACCGCGAATAATTAAAATTCTAGACGTGATGGAAAAATTTGGAGCACAGATTTGGAATCAGCGAGTCAAAATTGTTTAAAATTCAAACCGGAGCCAAAACCTTCGATTTGTTGAGCGGTGTTATTATAATATTTTTAAAATTTTATAAAACAAAATTTGGTCAACTGATATTGACACTCCATTGTAGAATGCTTTTTTTAAAGGACAAAATCGGCTGCAGTTGTAAGCAAAAACTACTGGACCAATTTTGATTTGTAGATTATTAAATTTTTTAGTACTTACCGTGGCCATTTTATTAAATTTTGACTTAATAATGTTTTTAATGAAAGAAGAAAATTGATTTTTTCCATTTTTAAAGTTTACTTTAGCATAACTTCAACAAAAATCAATATTTTTCAAAAAATGGCCACGGTAAGTACTAGAGAATTTAATAATCTACAAATAAAATAAAAAATAAAAAAAAATCATCAAAATCGGTTCAGTAATTTATGCTACAACTGCAGCCGATTTTATCCTTAAAAAAATAATCTGCGATTGAAAGGCATCTCTGGAAATTCTTTATTTTTTTTTTTAATTTAAATAATTTAGTACTCTGTCCTTTAAGGGTGAATTATTCTAGCAAATAAATGTGTCTACACAACTTGTTAACGATTGAATTTTTGCAAAACAATCACTCATATTTGTAGAATATAACCTTGCGTATGATTGATATAAAATTGTTATGAAGAAATAATTATTACTCATACGTCATAGAACTTGTTTTCATAGAATTTAATTTTGTGAGATGCACAACAAAAAAATTCTAATAAGTTTATTAATTTTTAACTTAATAATCACATGAAGATAAAATTTCAAAGAGCCATATCCAAAACTCTGATTAAGAATCCTGCAGAATTAGAGTCCTAAGGAGCAACTTAAAATCTAAAAATAATTCAGAACAACAAATTTTCCAAAAATTTTTTTTTGATTTATAAAAATTAAACCCCACCTTTCACTATGAAAACAAAATACCACATTACTCATACAACATAAAGGCATATGATACCATACGATTACAATATCATTTACCTTGTAAAAATTTTCACAGTGGAAAAAATCTAAGAAATTTTTTTATTTTTTTTAAGCGAAAATAAAAAAAGTTCAAAAACCTTGTAAAAATAATGATAATGCTGCTTGAATTAGCAAAAGCAACGACATTATGATTTTAAAAAGCGGCTTTTGCACTTCTTAGCTATGTATGTATAGTATAATATGCACACACCACAACAAATATAATAAAATCATATAGAAAAACATTAACAAACCATTATATATAATGCGGTAAAACTATAATAATTTTCCACATTTTCACAAATACTGATAAACTCGTGCACGCATACATTTTCAAAATATTTGTAAGCAAAAATCTAACAAAAATCCCCATTATAAGTTTTGTAGCTATAATCTGTGTATAGAGAGCTTTTTCTTCTCGTGATTTCTAGGAATTTCCACTAAATCATCGAACATTCAACTGTCTTTAAAATACATATTAGCGATAATAACAACAACAATTACAGCGAAAATAATAACAATAACAACAGCAACATCAACAACCAGTGCAACTTGTAAATTAATTTTGTAAAACTTTTTAAGCGCACAAATCCGTTAGAAAATACTATTTTAAACAACCATTTGCAGTAGGGTGGATCAATTTTTGAAGCAAAAGAAAACAGAAACAACAACAACATTTAAGCCTAAGTTAAGCCAAATCCGATCATTTTAACCCGTGGCGTCCTTCGATCAAAGTTTAGAGTTTTTGGTAAAAAGTTTCTAAAACTAAAATGATCGGATTTGGCTCAAATTAAGTTTATATGAAAGATTGTCTTAAGCTCTATGAAAGGGTTTTGAGATTTGTAAAAATAAAAATCTTAAACGTAGGAAAACCCGCCCTTTTTGGATTTTTTTTGACAAATTTTAAATGGCGGTATCGAAAACTGAAAAATGGCCTTGTCTTTCCCCCTCCTTTTTACCCCCTAAATTTGAATTTGTGCCGCTTTATTTTTTCTGATCCACAAAATAAACCCAATTCCATAAAGATCCGCGGGTGACACTAGGGAGACTTCCCTTGTAAGTGGAGGGTATAAACAATATTGGACCAGTAGGGCAATGTCATTAGGTTTCTTTTTTGACTTAAAAATAGGAATGTTCCGAACAGAGTGAAAAAATGAAAGGGTCAACGCAAAAAAATTTTGAGACTTTTTTAAAAAAATTCACAAAAAATTATAAAAATAAGCTTAAATTTTAATTTTATACAAAATATCCCACAAAAATATACAAAATATGAAAAAAATATGCATTTATAGCAAAATATGCATTTTCAGTCTGCTCAACAGGCAAATTAATGATGTTTACAAAAAAAAATTCATAAAAATGGAAAAAATAAGCCAAAACTAAAATTTTATACAAAATATGACCCTAAAATGCATTTATAGCAGAAGACGAGCAAAATATGAATTTTCAGCAAAATTTGCAAAAATATGCACTAATGAGTCGATGCCATTTTAAAGCAAATTCGTTGATTCTCAAAGATATTTAATTTATGCTGTTCTAAGACTAGCGGGAAAAAACATGCATTTTTATGAAAGTTCTATATATCGTCACCAAAAATGTAAAACGCCCTAACTAACAAAAAATTCAAAATCGGTATTTTGATAGATTCTGGTGTATTTTATTAACCTACACGTTCCTACAAAAAATTAGTGTCACATAATAAAAATTAACGATTTTATAGCCAAAAATTAAAAACATGTGAATTGCGAAATGGCCAATGAACGCAACTAGAAATACGTTTTTTAATAATTTTAATAAATGTTGATACATATTCATAAAACGTACGTTCTCACAAAATTTTAGCCCAATTCAATCAAAACTAACAAAGTTATTAACAAATTAAAAATTTTACTCTATACTGTTTTTTGCTTCTTCTGTAAAATCAATAAAATGTTAGTTAGGGCCTTTTGCATTTTAGGTGACGATATGGTGATAACCAAGGAGAACAGCACAAATCAAATATATTTACAAATCAAAGAAATTGCTTTAAAGTGGCATCAATTCGTTATTGCATATTTTTGCATATTTTTATGAAAATTTATATTTTGCTAGTCTCTGCTATAAATGCATATTTTTGGGTCATATTTTGTATAAAATTTTATTTTTGCTTATTTTTTCCATTTTTTATGAATGAAAAATATGCAAAATTTTTGAAAATTCAAAAATTTTGCATATTTTGCTAGTATTCTGCTGTAAATGCATATTTTTGGGTCATATTTTGTATAAAATTTTAGTTTTGGCTTATTTTAGCCATTTTTTTATACAATTTTTTTGTAAAAATCATTAATTTTTTTTCTAGGTCAAATACTTGTCTGACCGAAATGATTTGTTTTTATACCCTCCAACCACAGTATGGGGGTATACTCACTTTGTCATTCCGTTTGTAACGCATCAAAATATCGATCGGTGATCCCATAAAGTATATATATTATTGATCCATGAACGATTCTAAGACATTCTATGAATGTCCGTCTGTCCGTCCGTCCGTCTGTCTGTAGATAACACAATGCAGTCCAAAATAAAAAAGCTAGACTCCTGAAGTTTGGCACAAATATGTCTCATGTTCATAGGCAGGTTAAGTTCGCGAATGGGCAAAATCGGCCCTGGGGGAAAAAAGTTCCCCCTTGAAGAACTGAACCAACCTCTGAAAAAATACACTTTTTTTACATGTTTTTTTGTATTTTTGCTAAATAAATGAAACGTTTGGTATATTTATCGCGATAGGAAGGTGCTGTCAATGTCCCCCACTGACCCCATCACCCCCCCCCAAAAAAAAAACGCCCCTGACAAATTTTTTTTTTTTTTAATTTTTTATACATTTTGGAGGGTATAAAAGATTCGGCACAGCCGAATTTAACACTCTCACTTGTTATTAATAACACTGTGCCACAAAAAACACAAAATCGAATATACTTTTGAAATAGGTAGTTAAGGTTGTAGGTCTCGTCGAAAAGATCACAAAAATGTCCATCAAACTTGCCAGACACCCTCAAGTTTTAAAGTTATGGTAAAAAAACTTTTTTTTTACACTATTCTCACTAAACCACGTGTAACTTAAAAAGTTTTCAACCGATTTTTAATTTTTTAACTGTTTTGGACAGAAGAAGGATAGGGCTTTTTATGTGTGTGAATTGGTCTATACATATTAGAAAGATATGCATTGATTTTTTCAACAATATCTACTTTTTTTTGTTATTTTTTGAAAATTTTTTGAGTTTATCGATTTTTTTCTGCAATAGTTCGTTCAACAATATTTATATTTATAAACGTACTCTTAAGGAAAATTTAATTGTGAATACGATGAGCTTTATGCCGATAAAATCGGATAACAATTTACAGAGTTGCGATAATTTTTTTAAAAAAGAAAATTAAGATTTTGCATGAAATTGCCGTGCGGATAACCCACACAAAAAAAAAAAAAAAAAAAATAAACGAACATACTGAGAGGTCACGTATCATTATTTTAAAGGTTTTTGCCTCCCTGAATTCGAATTTGACCTTCAAATTGCGCTATCTTATTAAGTTTTTGATATATCAATTTATGTTAAATATCTCAAAAACCTGACGCGATAGAGCAATTTAAAGGTCAGATTCAGCGACCCAAAAACCTTAAAAAATATCGTACATGATCTCTTATGATAATTTTTTTTTTGCCTGGGTTGTCTGAACGGCGATTTCCTGCAAAATCTTAATTTTCTTTTTTAGAAAAATTATCACAACTCTGTCAATTGTTATCTAATTTTTTCAGGATAAAACTCATCGTATTCAAAATTAAATTTTCTTTAAAACTACGTTTATAAATATAAAGGTTGTCAAACGAACTATAGCAGAAAAAAAATCAATAAACTCGAAAAATTTTCAAAAAATAACAAAAAAACTTTGATATTATAGAAAACAAGTAAAAAAGTTAAATTCGGCCTTGCCGAATGTAGTGATACCCTCCACAATTTCAAAAAGATTATTGCAAAAAACTTTATTTAAAAGGAAATTACTTTTGAAAAAAAATTTTTGAAAAAAATTTCCGCGAAAAAAAAATCCGCGATTTTTGTCTTTTTTTGTCAAAAAACATGTTCGTACTTGTTTAAATACCATTTGGTGTTCAATTATGTTCACATATGTCAACCAGCAGGCGAATTAAAGCATTTTGTATTTTTAGGTTATGTTGAATGTACTGAAATTTTTGAGGTGTCCTTACATTTTCGTTCATAACTTTTGAACCGCTGAACCGATATCGCTCAAACTTCTCAGGAGAACTTCTAATAAACATGTTAAGTTTCAGTTATCTCTGTGCAATAGTTTGTCCGTGATCACCATTTCTACAGACAGACGGACAGACGGACAGACGGACAGACGGACATCGCTAGAATGTCTTAGAATCGATCACTGATCAATAATATATATACTTTATGGGGTCCCAGACCGATATTTCGATGAGTTACAAACGGAATGACAAACTTATATATACCCTCTATCACTATGTGGAGGGTATAAAAACAATAGATATCTTTCTTATATGTGTAGACCAATTCACACACATGGAAAGCCCTATTATACTTCTATCCAAAACAGTTGAAAATTTTTAAATCGGTTGAAAATTTTCTGAATTACACAAGGTTTAGTGAGCAAACTCGCGAAAAAACGTTTTTTGACAATAACTCTAAAATTTGAGGGTGTCTGGCAAGTTTAATTGGCATTTTTGTGATCTACTCGACAAAACCAACAACTTATACCATGTCACATCGGAAGTATTTTTTACTGTAGCACAGTGTAAATAATTATTTATAAGGGTTCAAGTTGAAATAATGCAGAAGAAAAATTGAATTTCTAAAAATTATAGACATTTCTGGTATTTCCCATACCGGTTTCTAACACCCCAGTTAGTGTCATCATCAGTTGGATTTTAAATGTCGGTTTGTCTTGTTAATGAAAACTGTTTTTTATGTATGTGAATATTTATAGTTTCTACAGAATAAATTTTGACAGTTTCCAACACTACAATTCTATTTCTAGCAGTCGCAACCTCACTTTATACTTTCTTTCAACTTTTTTATCTCTTACATTATTTCGCAAGGGTTACCAACATGATCTGGAATTGCAGACACAAATGAAGGAATTTGCATTTTCTGTTTCGGAGACGTGCCTAATGGCAACATATTTTGTCAGTAATTTTATTTGATTTTTTCTGTAAGTACAGATCGAGCACGGGCTCTAATTATATTTGTTATAAGGGTTCAAGTTGAAATAATGCAGAAGAAAAATTGAATTTCTAAAAATTATAGACATTTCTGGTATTTCCCATACCGGTTTCAAACACCCAGTTAGTGTCATCATCAGTAGGATTTTAAATGTCCTACTGATCTTCATCAGTAGGATTTTAATTGTCACAATTTTTATAAGTTTTAGTGCATATTTTTGTAGTTTTTAGTGCATATTTCAAGATTTGTAGTTGATATTTTAGGTAATTAATACATAGTTTTTTAGTGAAATAAAGCTCCTGTCCGTGGTGATTACATTTGATATAGTTTTGAAGCACTCCGCTAGGAAGTGGTAATGATTTTTTTTTACAGGGTTGTGGTGTCAGTTGTTATTTCAGAAATTACTTTAAATAGAAATTTCTTAGACGCCCTCATAAACATCAAGAGTGACCTATAACTTTTTCCTTTAAAAGTATGATGTGTTTGCAAAAATATTTAAAAATTTTATTAACCTCAGCATCTTTATTTTTTGAAGATTTACTTTTAATTTATAATTAAAATTTAATAAATTTTATTTTAAAAATCGGTTATGCTTTGTCATTATTTATAATAATGTAAGCATATTATATTTTTTTTAAATTGTTATTATTACTTTGCTTCCAATTTTTGATTATATTTTTTTTATTGTTTGTAACACCATTTTTAATATTTTTCGAAATGTGTTTTTTGCGTATTGCATAAATCTTAATTTTGGCCTTTGTTAGGTTGAGAGTTTTTTTTTTCTTAATTTTTTGATAGTTTTTTTTTTTTTGAATTGGTCATCTAGTTTTTTTTTCATACCACAAATCACGTTTATTAAGCAATTAAAAAAAAAAATAGAAATTAACAAAAAAATAAAAAAACTTCAACTCATAACAAAAAAAAAATAAAAATAAGAGTGCAAAATTTTTATTATTATAAAAGAATTAACTAGCTTTTTTGCACTTTTACAACAATAACATTATTAAAAACACTTATTATGTAATCACGCACGAATTTTTTGTGGATTTTAATTTTTTTTCGTAAATATTTTTGTTTTGTATTATGTTTTGCAGAAAAAGAAGTGAATCACTAACAACTTATAATGTTATATGATTTTGGGTTTGTTTTTTTGAAAGATTTTGATATTTTAGATATTTTGTAATTATAACACTGTTAAACAAATTTAATCTTTTTTAATACGTGAACAATATCTTATGCACGTGAGACCAGCGCCCCCTGGTGTAAAACTGTGTTTACAGTTTTTCATTCGGTAATTATTTGTCATTTTTAGAGGACTTTAAAGTAAAAAAATAAGATCAAAAATAAATTTTAATCGTTCAAACAGTTTTTGAGATATTTTTAAAAAAATATTAAACTTTGATCGTAGGGTGCTACGTGGGAAAATAATCTGATTAGTTTTAAATCAATTCAAATTAATTCATTTTTTTCTGTTAGTACAGTTTGATTAATTAAATTATTTTTTTTTTAAATGTCTAAAAGAACAAATTCTGATTTTCTTTTATATAATATGATAAAATTATATAATATCATATGTAATTACACCGTCCGACCTGGATAAAATACGTTTGAAACTAGAGAATAAATGTAGTAAAACTGCATTTACAGTTTTTAATTTAGTGATCCTGTTTCCTTGTAAAAGGACTTCGAAATTTTAGAGCATTAAATTTTATAAAATATTTTTTTTTAAATATTTGTACTTGTTCTAGGATGCCACTAGTGATAGCAAATGAAAAAAGAGGATCACCCGTAATTTTCCGGTTTAATTTTTTTTTTTTTAGATATCAGGAAAAAGGAGGTAAGTTACAACTAGAGTTTTTCTTTTCCCGGACTTTTTCATTTCCCGGGAAAGCGGGATTCATTTTTAAATTTCCCAGGATCCCGGGAATTCCCGCAAAAACTGAAAACCCAAATTTTTTGTCAAAAAAAATTTATAAAAACCTTATGAATGCGATTACACTATTTGTAATGTTTATTTACACCATAAAAATCGTATTAAGTACCTTTAAAACAAACAAAAAAAAAAAATAAGTTTCAGAAAAATTAACAATTTTTGTTACACAGTTTTTATAAAAAACCGGCCCAAATATGTCGAAGTCTTTTAAAAGTATTTTTAAGGAAATATTTTATTTTACATCGCTTTATCTGTTTTAGTAATAAAAATTCATCATTTATTCTAATTCGCCTCAGTTGATTTTTACAATTGGTTCTATCAAAGCTTTGCCTCTAAAACACAATGAAACAGATTCAGAGAAATTTCTTAATTTTGTCTCTGAAACTGAGTGTAACTGTTTCAGAGAAATGCAATTATAGGAAAATTTTACGCCAAAAAATTATTAAAAAAATTTAAAAATTCTGGTTTCTAAAAGAAAAACCCGTTAATTTCAGAGTCATTCCTTACACAGATTTTATATCAACTTATTGATTTAAAAAGAATCATGTCCAGAGACGTAAATATTTTCTATAGAAACAAGTAATCATACTGCAAATTTTTCTAATGCATGTCTCAGAAAGAAAATTTTTCAGCTTCTGAAAAAAAGTACTGGGTTATTATATCCTATCGAAGATTTAGATATTGTGAGACTTTTTCATTTAGTAAGTCTCAGATTTTATGACATTTTTTATTTAGAAGGTATCACTTGGAATACTTTTTAGGCCCTCCTGGTCCCTGTGTACGTTTCTGCCATCAATTATCAAGAACTTTAATAAAATCTCTAAAAAATCACATACAAAATATTCAATAGAAGTCGAAAAATCAACAATTTCAAAGAAATTAAAATTCCCGGGAATTCCCGCTCTATTTCCCGGGATTTCGGGAACGAAAATTTACGGGAATTCCCGGGAAATCCCGTCCCGGGAATTTCCGTGAAAAAACATTTTTTTTTTTTTTTTTAATTAAGTGCATCTTTATCAAAAAGCAATTATTATACAACCTTTCTAATTTTCATCCTTCAATATCATTAAAAATGTTCAACCAAATATATTGATAAAGTTTTAAAAGGACTTTATTCACATCCTTTTATCCTAAATTGGCAAAATAAAAATGGAAAAATTAGGGGAGATCCTCCTCTTTCATTTGCTATCACCAGTGGCATCCTACAACAAGTACAAATATTTCAGAAATATTTTAAAAATTGTATCCTGTAAAATTTTAATGTCCTTTTAAAAGGAAACAGGATCACGAAATGAAAAACTGTAAATGCAGTTTTACTCCATTTGATCTCTACTTTCAGACGTTATCATCCAGTTCATGTTTAATATTGGCTGTCGGACGGTGTAATATAAAATTATATGTAGAGCATTCCATATCAAATCGGATACTTTGACATTTTTTTTAGATTTTTTTTATTTTTTTACAGTTTTTATACCCTTTGAAAGTTTCTTCGTGATAAATTTTCTGATTTTTTTGATAATTCCTTCAAAAGATATCGAATTTTCAAAAATTGGTAGTTTCCTTTGCTCGAACTTCTTTCACTTATAACTTCTTCAAAAATGTTTCAAATTCCAATTTTGGCGTTTAATTTTTGAGTTTTGGCGTACTTTAAAAAAAAAAAAAATCTAAAAAATATTCATGGGTGATCTAGTATGCGATTTTTATGCTTTAAAGTTAAATCTTTTTTTTTTTGAAAATGTGTTTATTCTTTGATTTTTTTAATTTTTTTTTTGTGGAAAACTTCTTTTGATTATAAAATGTTTTTGCCCATTAGGATAGTGGGATAACGATTATTTTTATTTTTTAAAATTAAAAAAAATAAAATTATTATAACTTTCCAATCTTAAAGTCATTTCTACTGCTCATAAGCAAGACCGATCCCCATTAATTTTCATGCCTAAACATTTTTTCGGCAAAAACTTATACTTTATCTCCAATATACAAAAAGATTTTTTTTAAAATTTGCTCCAACCACTCTAACTGCCCTAAGGGTGCCCCTAGAGCAATAATGTATGACCGACCCACAATATTTTCATTGAAAACATCTTTTTCATTGAACACACCTAACCCCTATCTTTAACTCTTAAGGCGGCATCCATACAATTTTTATACCCTCCACTCTAGTGATAGAGGGTATATATAAGTTTGTCATTCCGTTTTTAACACCTCGAAATATTGGTCTAGGACCCCATAAAGTATATATATTTATGATTCTCAATCGATTTTAAGACGATCTAGCGGCGTCCGTCTGTCCGTCTGTCTGTCTGTTGAAAACACGCTAACTTTTGAAAGACTTTACGGAGGTTCCTAAAGTTTGGCATATATGTTGAGCATTTACCTGGTCAGGTTGGTATTGCAATCCAGCGAAATCGGTCCAGTGGTTCAAAAGTTATAAGCAAATGAGTGAATTTCGGCAAGGATTCTTCAGGAATTTACGAGATAAAACACAAATTAACTTTCGAACGGCAATTCTGAGGGTGCTAAAACGTGGCATATATGTTTACCGTTCCTCTGGTCCAGTTCGTTTTAAATTTCAGCCAAATCGGTCCAGTGGTTCAAAAGTTATTAGCAACACCGTGAATTTCAGATTAGTTTCACCTTAAATCACGTGTTGAAAACCCGTTAAACATGTTTTAAAAACATTGGTAAGTCACAAAAATATTTTACAAGTTATTTTTGTCACTCAAAAATATTTTCACACAAAAAAAAAGTACACTCAAAAAAAATTTTACACTCAAAAAAAAAATTAGTAAATTATTTTTTATACCCTCCACTCTAGTGATAGAGGGTATATATAAGTTTGTCATTCCGTTTGTAACACCTCGAAATATTGGTCTAGGACCCCATAAAGTATATATATTCATGATCCTCGATCGATTTTAAGACGATCTAGCGATGTCCGTCCGTCCGTCCGTCCGTCCGTCCGTCTGTCCGTCTGTCTGTCTGTCTGTCTGTCTGTCTGTTGAAAACACGCTAACTTTTGAAAGACTTTACGGAGGCTCCTGAAGTTTGGCATATATGTTGGACATTTACCTGGTCAGGTTGGTATTGCAATCCAGCGAAATCGGTCCAGTGGTTCAAAAGTTATAAGCAAGTGAGTGAATTTCGGCAAGGGATTTTCTGGAATTTACGAGATAAAACACACTGTAACTTTCGAACGGCAATTCTTAGGGTGCTGAAGTGTGGCATATATATTAACCGTTCCGCTGGTCCAGTTCGTTTTAAATTTCAGCCAAATCGGTCCGGCGGTTCAAAAGTTATTAGCAAAACCGTAAATTTCAGATTAGGTCACCTTTAATTCACGTGTTGAAAACCCGTTAAACATGTTTTAAAAACATTTGTAAGTCAGAAAAATATTTTAAAAGGTATTTTTGTCACACAAAAATATTTTTACACCAAACCAAAAAAAAATACACTTAAAAAAAAAGTTTACACTCAAAAAAAATTTTACACTCAAAAAAAAATTGGTAAATTATTTTTTTTTTTTTTTCAAAAATTAACAAAAAAAGTTTTTTTTACACTAAAACAAAAAAAAAAAAAAATACACTCAAAAAAAATTTTACACTCAAAAAAAAATTAGTATTTTTTTTTTTTTTTTTCAAAAATTAATAAAAAAAAAGTTTTTTTACAGAAAAAAAAAAAATTCTAACCAAAAAAAAGTTTACACTTAAAAAAAAATTTTACACTCAAAAAAAAAATTGGTAAATTATTTTTTTTATTTTTCAAAAATTAACAAAAAAAGTTTTTTTACACTAAAACAAAAAAAAAAAATACACTCAAAAAAAATTTTACACTCAAAAAAAAAAATTAGTATTTTTTTTTTTTTCAAAAATTAATAAAAAAAAGTTTTTTTACAGAAAGTAAAATATTTCTAACCAAAAATGTTATTTTTTTCACGTTAGAAAATTTACTATCACTTAAAAAGGGCATTGTGGAGGGTATTCATAGATTCGGCCAAGTCGAATTTAACTTTTCTACTTGTTTTTTTTTCAAAAATTATTAAAAGAAAAGTTTTTTTGCACAAAATAAAATATTTCTAACCAAAAATGCTATTTTTCACGTTAGAAAATTTACTATCACTTAAAAAGGGCATTGTGGAGGGTATTCATAGATTCGTCCAAGTCGAATTTAACTTTTCTACTTGTTTTTTATACCCTCCACTCTAGTGATAGAGGGTATATATAAGTTTGTCATTCCGTGTGTGACACCTCGAAATATTGGTCTAAGACCCCATAAAGTATATATTTATATTTATGATCCTCGTTCGATTCTAAGACGATCTAGCGATGTCCGTCCGTCCGTCCGTCCGTCTGTCTGTCTGTTGAAAACACTATAACTTTTGAAAGACTTTGCGGAGGCTCCTGAAGTTTGGCATATATGTTGGGCATTTACCTGGTCAGATTGGTATTGCAATCCAGCGAAAGCGGTCCATTGTTTCAAAAGTTATGAGCAAAAGAGTGAATTTCGGCAAGGTATTTCGCGAATTTACGAGATAAAAAACACTATTACTTTCTAAAGGCAATTCTGAGGATGCTGAAGCTTGGCATAAATATTTGTCGTTCATATTGAATTTCAGCCAAATCGGTCCAGTGGTTCAAAAGTTATTAGCAAAACCGCAAATTTCAGATTCGCTTCACCTCAAATCCACGTGTTGAAAACCCGTTAAACATGTTTTAAAAACATTGGTAAGTCACAAAAATATTTTACAACGCATTTTTGTCACTCAAAAATATTTTGACACTAAAAAAAAAAAAAATACTCTCGAAAAAAATTTTACACTCAAAAAAAATTTTACACCCAAAAAAATTTTTGTAAATTATTATTTTTTTTTTTCAAAATTAGTAAAAAAAAG
This sequence comes from Pegoplata infirma, assembly GCA_963921195.1. NCBI lineage: Eukaryota > Metazoa > Arthropoda > Insecta > Diptera > Anthomyiidae > Pegoplata > Pegoplata infirma. Next base: position 100,068,412 of record OY992536.1, read on the forward strand.
GGGTTTTACACAAAATAAAATATTTCTAATCACAAATGTTATTTTTTTCACGTTAGAAAATTTACTATAATTTAAAAAGGGCATGTGGAGGGTATTCAATGAATACTATTCATAGATTCGGCCAAGTCGAATTTAACTTTTCTACTTGTTATTTTATAAATTTGTTTTAATTAATTAGCCTATACCGGTATAATCGCGCGTCCTAGAGGGGTCATTGGTGAGAACGACCCCAGTTTATTTTCACACTCCAACATTTTTGCAAAACATACCTACGCCCCTTAAGTGGGCTCCCATTCAAAATTACATTTTTATAAAATTTTCTCAAACTGAAATTTGTATGGGAGTCCACTTATGGAGATAGGGTATTAGTTTGTTCCGAAGACATGTTTAGACGTAAAAATTAATGGGGGCCGGTCTTGAAAATGACCCCTCTATAACGCACCATTGGAGCAGTAAAAATGATTTTAAGATTGAAAATTACAATAAAATTTTTTTCCAAAAATTTTAAAAAATAGTAATAATCGTTATCCCACAATCCTACTGAGCAAAAAATTTGTAGAATCGATAGAAGTTTTACACAAAAAAATTTCAAAAATATCAAAGAGTACATACATTTTCAAAAATGAGATTTAAATTTTAAAACTTAAAAATCCCATACTAGACCACTTTAAAGAATTTTTCTGGATTTTTTTTTAAAAGTACGTAAAAAAATTAAAAAAAAAAAAAATTTGCAATTTGAACCATTATTAAAGAAGTTATGAGTAAAAGAAATTTGAGTAAAGGAACAAACTATCAATTTTTAAAAATTCGATATCTTTTGAACGGGTCATCAAAAAAATCTGAAAATTTACCACGAAGAAATTTTCGAAGGGTACTAAAAACTGACAACAAATTGGGAAAATCTAAAAAAAATAATTTCAAATTGTCCGATTTGACATGGAATGCCCCATATATTACTGATCAGTGCGACATCCGTCAGTCTGTTGAAATAGTGATCACGGCCAGATTGCCTGTCATGTAACATATTAACTTGTTGTTGCTTTGAGAAGTTCTGTGTTGCATTTGAGAGATATCGGTTTAGCAGTTTAAAAGTTATGAATGAAAATGTAGGGACACCTCGAAAATGTTGGTACATTCCACATAACATAAAAATATTTTTTTTTTTTTTTTTTTTTTTATTTATTTATTTATTTAATATATTCATCTTATGTAATATTTACAAAGTTATGAGATTTACTTAAAGTACTACAACAATTGAGGTCATAATAATTGAATAAGAAAAACTTTTTAATATCACAGATTAAGGAAAAATAGTTTGAAAAAACCTTTTATGTACAAGAAAGAAAATAGTTTAAGGAATTTAAGAAACAAGCACATTCATACATTCTTTCATTATAAAAGAATTACGTGTGATTGCCAACCAAATTCCTTAATGTTTCAAATGAAGGCATTCTGCATCGATCATTAAATGACAGCGTCAGTTCCCTTGTAACCGAACTGATTCGATTATGATTGAAATTTTTGTGTAATAATTCAGTAGAATATCTTTGAGATAAGTTGTGTATTATTTTCAAATTTTTATTTTGAATAACTTGCAGTTTTTTAGTATGCGTTTTAGCAGCTCTGCTGTACCAGACTTGACAACCATAGGTCAAAATTGGACGAATACACATCTTATATAAAAGAATTTTGTTTTTTAAATTTAGATTTGATCTTCTGTTAAGTAGAGGATACAATGCCCGACCACATTTAATTGCTTTATCACGTACACTTTCTACATGTTTTTTGAAAGTAAGCTTCTTATCTAAAATTATTCCCAAATATTTGATATCATCTTTTAAATGAATTGTGTTTCCTTGTACTCTCAATGGAATGGTAGGAACACGTTTAGGAGACTTGTTAAATGGGAATAAAATTGCTTGAGTCTTTTCATCATTGACCTTTATTTTCCATTTATCAAAGTATTTTTGGGTAGATTTAATTGAATCTTGCATTCGTTTTATGATAGCATTTGAAACTTTACCACAACAGATAAGAGCACTATCATCCGCATAAAAAGCTGCATCAAAACTTTTACGGATGTTAATATCAGACGTAAAAATTGAATATAGAGTTGGCGATAACACAGAACCCTGTGGAAGACCTGCAGGAATTTGTCTATCTGTGGAAAAGTTGTTATTGACATTTACAATAAATGAACGGTTAGTCAAAAAACTTTTAATGATTTTCTGTAGATAAACTGGGAATTTAAAGATGTTAAGTTTAAAAACCATTCCATCATGCCAGATGGAGTCGAAGGCCTTTTCAATATCCAGAAATATAATGCCTGTACTTTTACGATTGGATTTGTTTATGTCAATAAATTTAACGACTCTCTTAACCTGGTGTGTGGTGGAGTGCTCCTTTCGGAAACCGAATTGCTCTTTATTAATAATATTGTTTTCATTGGCAAAATCTATAATTCTCTTGTGAATTATTTTCTCCAAGATTTTATCAAGTAAGCTTAAAATGCTTATAGGCCTGTAGCTTGATGGTAGTTTTCGATCCTTACCATTTTTGTGAATGGGGATCACTTTAGCTTTTTTAAAAACTGAGGGGAAGTAACCATTTGATAAACACCAGTTAAATATCTTACATAAAATTTCAAATAATATATCCGGCATATTCTTAAGAATAATACTATTAACCCCATCAAGACCGGGGGCTTTGTTATTTTTTAATGTTAAAACCAATGATTTAACTTCATTGACGTCAGTAAGGACAACTTCAGAATCAATTATTGCTCTACGCATGAGACTATCAATATACTTTTTAACTCTTACTTCCAAAGGTGAAATATTATTGATGGTAATCATGTGTGCACCTTCAAAAACATCAGCAATTGCATTTGCTTTTTCATCACAAGTTTTTAAGACCTTACCATTTATATGAAGATCAGCAAGAGACGTGTTTTTACCTTTAATGGCTTTGGTTAATTTCCAAAACTTTTTGGAACCAGAAGGTAGCTTTGATATAAATTTAGACCAACTTTCGTTTCTGTCTTTATTTAGATGAAAATCAATTAGTTTGTTTAATTGTTGTAAAATAGCTTTTATATGAGCTTTACGGCTTATATCCTGGCATCTTTGGTATTTTCTTCTATATTTATTTCTTTGCTTTATTAACATTTTACTTAGCTCAGAAATTTCTCTTTGCCATGGATTTTTGCGGCCCTGTGGAATTTTATTAAAAACCTGTTTTATAATATTTATTAAACTATTTAAAGACAATTCAATGTTGTCTGTATTGATTTCCTGATTACTGATGTTTTGTGACCTGATTTCATTCTCCACCCACACCTTAATTGCAGGCCAGTTTGCCTGTTTATATAATGGAATTGAATGTTGTATGTTATGAATTTGTCCGTGAATTGTACAAGATATTGGAACATGGTCCGAATTAAGTGCGTTTGGATGAGTCTCAAGTGAAGAAAATGGAATACTAGAATTCGATAAGAGGATGTCAACTGTGGAAGGTTGCACCGTTTTTACGTTTTGTCCAAATCGAGTATGAGCATTAGTATAATATATATAATAGTTTGATTGTAGACTATGACGATAAAGACATTTTCCAGCTGAATTATTAGAAACACAATTCCAACTGGTGTGATGAGCATTCAGATCCCCAAATATAAAAAAGTCTTTTGTAGAGCTGGTTAAAGTGTCTATATCTTGAATAAATTTATTATTATACTCAGGAATATAAGCTGAAGTAAAAACTACAGCCCGATTGTTAACAACAACTTCGATGGAAATATTTTCTGCTTTAAAAGTTTTTAATTTCGGTAAAAGCTTATGCTTAATATTATTTTTTATGGCGATGAGTACCCCTCCACCATGGGTGGGTCGGTCCTCTCTATATATTTTATAACTCCCAATTCGAAATTTATGATACGGCTTTAAAAAGGTTTCATTTAGAAGAAGAATATCTATTTTTTTAAAATGCAAAAATTGTTCGAGCTGCGAAACAGCTGATTCAGTCGTTATGCCTTGCGCATTCCAGTGCATAACATGAACATCTTGATTGACAGTTGATTTATATGGCATTTTTGAGAATCATGCCTAACACTCTTAATTTGTCATATTTGTTACGACATTTTTCAAGAGCATCAATTGCATCGAAAAATATTTCCAATAATCTCTCATTGGAAATGTCATCTTCATTGTTTTCTTTGTTATGTTTCTTCTTTGAAACATCTGAGTACAATTTTTTACCATGAGAGTGAGAATCATATGTTTTTGACACATTATCAATGTTTGATACATGTGGAAAATCATTTTCGTTTAAGTTAAAACCAACTTTGTCAACATTTTTACGAGGGTTTACACGAGATCTTGATGTTATTCTTTGACGAATTTCTAAATAATCTTGCCGGCAGGGGCACCGAGGATCATCCGCTCTATGGTTTACATTTCTTAGATTCTTTTTTGTGCAATTATGACATTTGTATATAACACTACCATCAAGGGAGGTTTTGTTTAAAGTGCAAACCGAATAATCGTGATTACCTGCACAAGCTGGACAAACATTCACTCGGTTACAGTTCTTACCACCATGGCCATACATGGAACACTTGCTACATTGTGTTGGACCTTTGCTTCCCTTAAGAGGACTTCTCCAGTACACAGAAATGCCGTAAAAGAACCTTATTTTTAAAACTTCTCTTTTCAATATATGTTCTCGATTAAATTCAATCAAATATAATGCATCGTCAACATTTGTTCTCTTTGTTTGAATTTCTTTAACACTAACAGGATGTATATTGTGTGAGCTAGCAAATTCTTCACTGATTGTTTTGATATCTAGCTGGGGTAGTCCAAACAATACCATTTTAAAATTTTTGGAATTTTTTAACTGGTGTGTAAAATAGTTCATGTTATTACTTTTAAGTGTTCTTTGAGCTTCTTCATACAGAGTCAGGGATTCAGACATTATTTTAGTGCCAATCGAAATTCTTTTAAAAGTATATCTATTTCCAATCAGACTAAAAACTTTAGTAAATCCATGTGAACTATCCACAATTATAGGTGGAACCTTTTCCTTATATGGCCTTATCTCTCCTTCCTCATCACTTGATTCGTCGAAATCAGATAACATCTGGAACCTATTAGCACTAGTGCTAGGACCATTAGTGGTTTTACGAATTTTGTATTTGGGACTATTACCCCCAAATCTTTTTCTCTTTTGTTTATTCATCGCAAACGTTCAAGAAAATTAAATTAACTTGAAAAAAGCTTTATCGAATAATTTTATTAGAAAATCACGCGAGCGCAAAAATATGACACGTTGCCGGGTCAGCTGATTGCACTGAACTGATATATTAACATAAAAATATAAAATGTTTCAATTTGGTTGATGGTTGCAATATGTGAATAGAATTAGATTCCAAAAGATATTTAAATAGTAAAAAGATTTTTCCGCTGAATTTTTTTGTCAACAAAAAATTTTTTGTCGCGGAATTTTGATTCCTCAAAAAAAATTCTCTCATTAAATTCTTTTAGCAATTTAACAACAAATTTTATTCCAAAAAATTTTTCCGCAAAATTTTAGTTTTTCTTTTCTTTTACTTTTAACCAAATTTTTTTACAATTTGTTTTTTTTTTAAATAAAATTTTTTGCATAATATTTTTTACATGGGGGAGGGTATCCGAATTTCATTTTCATGTACATTTTTCAAAAACACATTTTTAATGGTTTTAAATTTTTCTTGTAAAATAAAAGAAAATTCCTTCAACTGAAAGTTAATTTAATTGGTTTTTAGGCTGATAACATCCAAAAACATTTAAAAAAAACATTTATTAATTTTTTTTATGTTATTGAAAGTGAAAACTTAATCACCCACAAAAAAATATAATAAACATTTTTTAATAATTTTTTTGAATATCTTTTTGCCAAAATTTTGACCAAGCCGTTTAAATATAATTAACTTAAGAAATTAACTACAATTTAAAATAAAAACTTATAAATGTCTATAACCAAAAAAAATAATTACAATTTTATGTAACATTTTGATTTGTTAAAACAAAATGGTAAAAAACCACCACAACAAGAATCCATAAATAAAAAACAAACAAAAAAACTTACAACCAAAAACTAAAATAAAAGATTCCACTAATTATAAATAAAATTTCTCTTTTCTACGGTTATAATGAAACATTAAAATAATACCAACAACAACAGCAACAATACAAAAATCAAAATTCACAAAATTAACAATTCACTTTTATTTTCTATAGTAAATTAAAGAAAAGAAAGAAATAAAAATAATAAAAAAAAACTAATTTAAGCATAACAAAACAAAAGAAAAAAAAAAATACTATAAAAAGACTAAAAATAAATTAAAAAAAAAATATGAATAAAAAAAAAGCTTGAAAAAAAGTTAAGAAAAATATATTAAAAAAAAATTATAAAAACAACCAACGCATTCTTCACTATCACTTGACTGAAATTAATGCAAGAAATGAAATGAAACATTAAACAAACGCAAGACTTAAGAAACATACAAGAAAAAGCTTTAAAACGAAAGACTTAAGAAACAAACTTGAAACGAAGCGGAATTAAAATTCTTATCATCACTTTTTTTTAACGCACACACACACACAAACCAAAACTTACACACTTGCATGTTTGTGTGTTTTAAAACTGAATGCACAAAATGTACAACAACAACTTCTACTACAACAACAACAACAAAACAACAAACTTAAACAAGCATTAAAAATAAAAAAATAAATATAAAAACTTTCACTTTACACAACAATACTTGAACAAAATTTTTTTCTTTAACAAACTTTTGTAGAAAAAAAATTATACAAAGATTTTTTTATTATTATTATTTTAACTGCTACCATCACCACTATCATAACTTAAACTTATGTTTGTTTAAGCCATAGAAATATTAATAAAAAAATCTTTAAGAAAATTTATTTTATCATTAAATCAATTTCTTTGTTTGATTTTTTTTTTTTTTGGTTTAAAATTAAAAAAAAATTATGATGACTTTTTTAGATCTTTGCAAAATTATAAAATTTTTTAATAGTTTTTGTTTAAATTTTTTTTGTTTACTTTTTTTTTATTTTTGTAAAATATTGGTTTTTGCTAATCTTGTTAGCTTTGACATGTTGAGCCTACTTTTTAACACTTAAATGCTAATTGTTTTGGACAGCTTAGACAGTTTTTTTTTTTAGAGTTTTAAATATAATATCAAAAATATTAGCAAATATTATAAATTTTTGTATTTATTTACAATAGAGGGTGGTTCTATAATACTTTCTTTTTGTAGCCTGAGAAAAATTTGAAATTTGTAGATCAAATAAAAATTTATAATTCGAAGATTTTCAAGAAGATGTCAAAACATTTGAGAAATTGTTAAGTAAAACTTACATACATAAATTTAAAATGTCTCTATTTAAATAATTCTGCCATTCAGTAAGTACTGGACCGATTGACATAAAATATAAGGTATAACAAAAACATGCTTGGTAGAACCATTTTTAAAAATTGAAATTTCAAAATTTGACCTATCTGGTGTATTGCCAATAGCACGGTCGAATTTAATTCGATTTATTTTAAACTAATTTCTTTTGAAAACTAGATAGACTTCTGATTTTTTTAAGATAAAAAACTAAGCGATATCTTTTTTTAGTCAGACGTTACACCATTTTATATTTAAAAATTATAAAAATAAAAAAAAAAAAAATACGATTTTTTTTCGTAAGACCATGTTGATTATTTTTATTAGTTTGAAAGATAAAATGAGTTTAAAATAAAAATGGAGGCAAGGTGTAAATATTGCCCCCGTCAGCCCTTGCAAAAATTGGCCCATTTTTGGTCTGAAAATCGACTTAAACCCAATGTGAACAAAAACGCACGCCCCTGATGAGCCTATAAAAGAGGGTGAGGATGTTCTATCATGCCTTTATTGTCGCGTGGCAACAAAAATAGAAAATACAAGTAAGTAGAAAAGTTAAATTCGACTTGGCCGAATCTATGAATACCCACCACAATCACCTTTTAAGGCTGGATTACTCAATGCTCCGTTATAATTTAACTCTCCGTTAAATTTAACTTTTTCATAAAAATTTTGACATATTTCGCCAGTTAGCAGCTAACTTTTCATTGAGTAATCCGCCCTAAGTGATAGTAAATTTTCCAACGTGAAAAAACTACATTTTGTGTAAAAAAAAAACTGTATTTTTTTAAATAATTTTTGAAAAAAAAAAAAAATTACTAAATTTTTTTTTGAGTTTAAAATTTTTTTTGAGTGTAAAATTTTTTTGAGTGTAAAATTTTTTTTAATGTATTTTTTTTAGTGTAAAAATATTTTTGAGTGACAAAAATACGTTGTAAAACATTTTTTTGGCTTACCAATGTTTTTAAAACATTTGTTTTCAACTCATGAATTTAAGGTGAAACTAATCTGAAATTCACGGTTTTGCTAATGGGCCATTCCAGAAAATTTAGCTCAAATTTTAGCCATTTTTGGAAATGGTGTCTCAGATTAACTTTTCTCAGACTTTTTAAGCAAAAGTAAGAAAAATACACCACGTTTAAAGAGCTGTAACTTCTTAACCAATGATCCGATTTTCACAAATTTATATTAGGCTCATGTGAAAGCTGGGGTTCTTCTTTTAGAAAATATTTTTAAAATAACACAGTTTTTTTTACAGAAATGATGCAAAAATGCAAAAACATTTTTTCTTTTCGAATATTTAAAAAAATACATCTTCGATTTTTTTTTTAAAAATTCTGATGAAAAATAACAATGTTTTGTATAACATATTCAAAATTCAGAGTGGGATCTCCATGGGATCAAAAACTATTCTGTTTTAAGTACGAGGTTCTCATATTTTTCCCTTAGAAAATTTAAATTTCTAATGTTTTGAATGTTTTTCAAAATTTTAATAGTATAATTTTCTTTGAAAATTTAAATTTTTATATTGAAGAAACATAAAATTTTAATTTTCTAAGGTAGAATTTAAGAACTTCGTACTAAAACCAGAATATTTTTTGATCCCATTGGGATCCCAGTCTGAATTTTGGATATGTTGTACAAAACAGTATTGTTTATCCCCAAACTTTTTTTTAAAAAAATCGAAGATGTGTTTTTTTAAATATTCGCAAAAAAAAAATGTTTTTGAATTTTTGCAACACTACTGAAAAAAACCGTATGCTTTTGAAAATATTTCCTAAAAGAAGAAGAATTAAGCTTTCATATGAGCCATTACTTGTGATAATCGGATTACTAGTTAAAAAGTTAGAGCACGTTAAACGTCATGTATTTTTCTGACTTTTGCTAAAAAAGTCGAACTTTGACCCGCGATAATTTGAAAACTACAGCAAATTTTGAAAATCCAAAAATGCAACATATCTCATATAAACGTGGATATCTATGAGCCAAATTCTCAGTGGCGTCCAAAGGCATGTTTCCGAACAGTGGGGCGAAAATTTTTGGAATTACCCTAATAACTTTTGAACCACTGCACCGATTTGGCTGAAATTCAAATCGAACCAGGCCCAGGGATCGAAAAATATATATGCCAAGCTTCAGCATCCTCAGAATTGCCTTTCGGAAGGTAGCGTGTGTTTTATCTCGTAAATTCACGAAGAACCCTTGCCGAAATTCAGTCTTTTGCTAATAACTTTTGAACCACTCCACTATGGTTCCAAATCAATTTTTTTGGCATAAATTCCAAAAATGAAGCAAAGTGGCTAGTTTTGAATCTGGAATGCTTTTTTATATCTTAACGCAATCAAAGAACAGTTTTCAAAAAAAAAAAATAAAAAAAATTATCTACTAGAAATAATCTACTAAGTAGAAAATTTTGCCGAAATTTGTGCTAAACTAAAATGGCAATTGTGAGAGTTTGCCGAAAAATGCTGGCTAGATGTTAATTTTAGTATTAAAAAGAAAATCTAGAAAACACTTTCACATTTGAAGACTCATGCAAGTTCGTGCCCAAACAAAACTTTTTGTCCACGAAAGATATAGTCTATTTTGGCTTCAAAATCCTTAAAATCATAACCCCCAAGAATAGCGCATGGAATTAAAAATTTGAGTTTTAAATAAGAACTACTTTTCTTAGGTTTCAATTTCCCTTTTTAGCCTTTTTATAATTTTATTTTTTTCCATTTTCTGTTAGTATAATTGTAATATGGTTTCGATCCCGATTTAAAAATACGTCTTAAAAACTCTCAACTTTGGAACCCTGGCAGACTGTCGGTATTGCCATCATATTTTTTTTATTATACTTTCTTAATGGCTTGGAGTGTTACGACTGAGAAACTGTATAAGCTTTTGGAAATTTGTTAAATTTTTTTTTATAATTTCTGCCAAAAAATATGCATTTGGAACCACACTAAAAAAAAAAAACTGTAATGTTAGCAAAAAAAGCTTGTAAACCTACAAGAAAATTTGCTGATTTTGAACCCACAATTTTTTTGCTAAAGTTAACAAAAATGTTTTGCCAATAATTAGTTAAGTAAATATTTTTTTTTGAACTTAGTTTATACACATCTGAGGACCCCATTGGGTTCGGACCCGATAGGTTCCGTTGGGTTGGGAGTTGGAGTTGGGTCCTTAGTTTCATAGTTGGGTCCTTAGTTTCATAGTTTTTGATCCAAAATTTGTGTCCGTTTCGCTCTAACTCGCGAAACTTGGAGCAGATGGCATAGGTACCACCATAATGCTTCCACCGCCACTCCAACATTTCAAACTAAAACGAAATACTCTTACTGTCGACAAAGCAAATCGAAGATGGAAGGAACTTGGGACAAGTCGTATAAGCAGAATTTTATGGCCACGCTATGATTTAGGAAGAACTAAATTCTTACTTACACTTACGAGAATAGAATGTCGTATGTTGACAGGTTTAATAACGGGACACTGTCTTGTCGGAAAACATGCCAAGAACATGAATCTTATTACGGACGCAAGCTGTAAAAGGTGCGAGACACCAGACGTCGAAGAGACCATTGAACACATCCTGTGTCACTGCCCGGCTTTGGCACGAACTCGACTATCAATTATAGGAAGTTCACAGTTCGAGACTTTGGAGGAAATTACGAGGATAGACCTGAAGAGCTTGAAACAATTCGCAATGAAGGTCAATGTATTTAGTTTACATCGACAAGCGGAAAAAATTTTGTCGTATCGCTATGGACCAATTGGTCTATGCGGAGTGCCCATCTGGCACCGCCACCCTAACCTAACCTAACCTTCGCTCTATCTTGCTTAGTTTTTGAGATACGTGATTATAGGGGACCACTGGGGTCTTGAGAATTAAAAAACTCGATAACTTAAAAAATATTACTCGGAGAGCTTTTGACTATTTTGCGGTCTTGTCCTACGTGTTGAGAGCTACAAAAACGCTTTTGGACTTTTTGTTGTGTCGGCAATATTTACCGAGATATGAGCATTTTAAAATTTTCGGGAATGCTAACTTTTTTGGATCCAAAGTTAGGGCCCATTAGGGTCCACACATGTGAAGAGGACCGGCGATACTATGGAGAGCTCGAGAACCAAAAATAGCCTCCATTTTGCTCTATATGGCTAAGTTTCCGAGATAGCGCCATTTTAAGTTTTCTAAAAATAAAAAAATAATTTACCATTTATTTTGCTAATATTAGCAAAAAATCTTGTAAAAATGTAGTCAACTCAATTTCAAATTTAGCAAAAGAAATTAGTTCAAAGTTTGTTTAAAAATGCTAATGTGCTAAATGAAGTTTACAAGAATTTTTTGCTAACATGCTAATCTCAACTAAAAATTTGCTAAAAGTTAGCTAACTAGCGTTAGTAAAAAAAAAAATAGTAAATCTACTAACGTATTTTTTTGAGTGCATAGTGCACTCGACCGATTTCGCTGGATTTCAATACCAACCTGACCAGGTAAATGGCCAACATATATGCCAAACTTCAGGAGCCTCCGTAATGTCTTTCAAAAGTTAGCGTGTTTTCAACAGACAGACAGACGGACGGACATCGCTAGATCGTCTTGAAATCGATCGAGGATCATGAATATATATACTCTATGGGGTCTTAGGCCAATATTTCGAGGTATTACAAACGGAATGACAAACTTATATATACCCTCTATCACTAGAGTGGAGGGTATAAAAAACATATTTTTGGAAATTTTGAGAAAGGAAATTGGGAATTAGGTGATTGAATGCATCAAATCTTAAAATTTCTTTTTAATATCTCATTTCTATTAGTAAGAACTATTTAAATACAAAATTTGATAACGCTGTACAGTGGGTTGAAACATATGTAAACTGGGGATTAATTCAGAAAAGCCCTTTATTATTAATATTTATATTTTTTTAGACTAACTATACATTATTTAGTATAAAAAAAAATGTCTTACAATAAAAAAAAATCATAGAAAATATTTTTTTATTAAAAAAGAAGATATAAACTTTTTATAAAAATTGGCTCCTACCGCTCTAACTGCTCCAAGGGTGCCCCAAGAGATGTCAAATGTGTGACCGACCTCAAATATTTTTCAATCCCAACATTTTCTTAGAATATACCTACCCTCTATCTTAACCCTTAAGGTGGTCCTTTTATATAATTGTTTTTTATTTTTTTTTAAATTTATTTTATGAAATCAGCTCCTACCGCTGCCATGGTACGTCTTCGAGTATTAATCAATAAGACCGACCCCCCATTAATTTTTACGCCCCAACATTTTTTTGGAACATACTTATACCGTATCTCCACACCATAATGGGGCTCCCATACAAAATGCCAATTTTATAAAATCTGCTCCTACCGCTCTAACTGCTCCAAGGGTGCCCCTAGAAATGCGAATGTGTGACTAACCCCCAATATTTTTTCAACCCCAAAATTTTCTTAGAATGTAACTACCCTCTATCTTTAACCCTTAAGGTGGTTCCCACACAATTTTTTATACCCTCCAACCACAGAATGGGGGTATACTCACTTTGTCATTCCGTTTGTAACGCATAAAAATATCGGTCGGGAACCCCATAAAGTATATATGGGGCATTCCATGTCAAATCGGACACTTTGAAATTTTTTTTTTTAGATTTTCCCAACTTGGTTACAGTTTTTAGTACCCTTCGAAAACTCCTTCGTGGTAAATTTTCAGATTTTTTTGATGACCCGTTCAAAAGACATCGAATTTTTAAAAATTGGTTGTTTGTTCCTTTACTCAAACTTCTTTTACTCATAACTTCTTCAATAATGGTCCAAATTTCAAATTTTTTTTTTTTTTCAAAATTTTTGTTTTTTTACGTACTTTAAAACAAAAAATCCAAAAAAATTCTTAAAAGCGCTCTAGTATGCGTTGCCTGAGCCAATATTTTCAATCCCACTAGTATATGTTGGGACCACAATATCAAAAAATGTGTTTTTTTGTAGAGCTGCTTCTTTAAATGCAAGAAAATTAACATTTTTGCCAAGTTTGGGGCCGCCACCATTGAGTGTTTTTCTTTGTTAGGAAGACCAAATTGGTCAACTAAATTGTGCGTTTACCACTTGCAATGGTAAATTTTAAATGAAACATTGTTAAACATTGTTTTTATTAATCTTTTAATAGTTTTAAAAAAATAAATTTTAATTGTTTTTTTACTTTATAAAAAACAACAACAGCTGATAAAAAATCGTGTGCAGCGTTGTAAAAAAAGCATTAGGGATGATTATTTTGGGAAAACCCATAGTTGTACAATTAAGTAGTAGAATTTTTTTGGGATTTTAAATTGCGATTTTACGATTTTCCCAAAATCCAAGTTTTTTTTTGTATGGGATTTGACATTTGAAATCCAAAAAAGTTATTGGATTTTCATTGAAATCCCATTTTTTTTGGATTTCGAGGTATATGTAAATGGCATATTAGGGAGTGGAGATAGAGCGTAGGTATGTTTTAAAAAAATGTTGAAGGGTAAAAATAAATGGGGATCGGTCTCACTAATGACCCCTCTCGGACGCACCATTTGACCGGTAGAAGCTGATTAAATAAAACAAATTTACAAAAAATAAAAAAATTGTATGGGGACCGCCTAAACAGTTAAAGACAGAGGGTAGGTGTGTTTAGAGAAAATGTTTGGACTAAAAAAATATTGTGGGTCGGTCATACATTTGTTGCTCTAAGGGCACTATTAGGGCAGTTAAAGCGGTTGGAACAAATTTTAAAAAATGTCGTTTTGTGTGGGAGCCCGCTTAGAAATTTGAGATAATGTATTAGTTTGTTCTAAAGAAATGTTTAGTCGTAAAAATTAATGGGGGTCGGTCTTGGAAATGACCCCTCTATGACGCACCATTGGAGCAGTAGAAATGATTTTAAGATTGGAAAATTACAATAAATTTTTTTTAAAAAATAGTAATAATCGTTATCCCATGATTCTACTGGACAAAAAATTTGTAGAATCGTTAAAAGTTTTACACAATCAAATTTTAAAAAAATCGAAGAGTACAAACATTTTCAAAAATGAGATTCAAATTTTAAAACTAATTTTTTTTTATTTTAAAAAGTACGTGGAGGTATTTTTATTTATGTAAATCCACTTTTTCAAAAAGTTAAAAATTTTAAAAATTAGCACGATCTCGAAAACTGTTCTACTTTTAAAACTTTGGACACAAAAAAATATTGGCTTAAAATTTTTAATTAAATCAGTTGATCAACAAAATTATAATGAATCAATCCTTGTTTTGATAATTTTTTTTGTTAATATCTTTTACTGTCGAATAAAAATTTTTCAACATACCAGATTTATTTTCGATTTACTCTATTTTAATATATTAATTGAAAAAATATACCAAATAATCGGGTTTTATTTTTTTTTATTCTTGGCAAAAGCAAAAAATAAGCTTTTCTTCATAAGCATATAATTCATTCGTTAAATCAATCATTATTTTAACTGACTTCAAATAAAAAATTGATAAAACTTGATAAAACTTGATAAAACTTGAGAGAATTGAGATAAAAATCGAAAAATAATTGATTGAAAAAATATTCAATTAATCACCTATTAATTTGGTGATTGCTTTAACAATTTTTTTTTAACGGAGTAGTTTTAATAAAAAAGATTATTGAATCACCGTTTTTCGTGATTGAAATTTGTTTTTAATTTTTTATATAAATACTTTTATTAAGTTTTTGAGTGGGAAAATCACTTAGTAAAAGTTATTAATCAAACATTTTATAAAATGAGGAATTTTTTCCAAACAAAAACCTAAATCTGAGAAATTTCCCATGTAATCTGGAAAAATTAATAGACTTTGTTCTAATTGTTAAAATGATATTTTGCTTGCCACCTCAATTGTGTTAAAACTTGATAAGAGTATTCTTGTTAAAAGCCTTTCAATTGAAAATTTTCCAAAGCAATTTATCAATAAAACAAAATAGAAAAAAAAACAAAAAAAACGTAAGAAACCAAGTAAATTCCCATTATAAAAAATCAGAGCCTTTAACATTTACATACCATTCTCAAGACTCTGTTTTTTTTTAGGTCAAAGCAATAGATAAATTTTTACAAAACTATAAACTGTATTTGCCACTGTTGCAATAAGAAAGTAAAATATATTTTTTTTCTTTTATTTTATAAGAAGAAAGTGTAGGCAACAGGATGTCAACTTCTCAGTTAATAGAAGAAAGAAATTGAAAGACACCCACACTGAATCTGAGAAAATGCCATACCAAAAAAAAAAATCACAGATTTTAAAGACGAAACAAAAAAAAATTCTCAAAAAAATATATATTCAAACAAGAAAAAGAAGAAGGGATATTTAACGTTACAATAAAAGGGGTGATCACAAGTGATAGGAAATTTGTAATAGTACACAGATTAAAAAATATTTTGTCGTTGCTGTTTTTATAAAAAATAATTTGGGAAAATAGTCCTTAGAAATTTTTTAAATTTTTTTTTTTTTTTAAATCGGTGGATATTACGACCACTTTTGGGGTAAGTTAACAAATGTTAGTCAAAATCATTAAAATAATCATTGATCCAACAAAAAATTATTTTCTTCGCTTATCATAAAATTTGTTGAATTGATTGATATTTGATTTGATTCAAATAAATATTTAACTGATTTAATTACAGACTGTAATTGACTCACTTTGTTATCATTGATTTAAATATTTTTTTAATTGATTTAATTAATTTTTTAATTGAATTAACAAATATTTTATATTCTTGCAAACCCTAGCATATTTACAAAATTTGTTAAATTGATTTAAATTTTAATTGATTCAATTAAATATTTAACTGATTTAATCTAAGATTTTGATTGACATAATTTTTTTCATTGATTTAATTAATTTTTTTATTGATTTAATTAATTTTTTAATTGAACTAACAAATATTTTAAAATTTGCAATCTTGCAAACCCTAGCATATTTACTAGCCCTCTAGCTTTACAACATCTACAAGGATAGTTTTACTTTGAAGAGTGAGTACCGCTAATTTAACCAACATCATCTACCGTAGAAACAGCAGCATTTACAGCCACAACAAAAAAAATTGCTTAGAAAAGTTACAATTTATGTATCTTTTTACACAAGAAAACAAAAAAAAAAAATTCAAAGTAATTTATAAGTGTATAAGCTAAATCCATTGTATAGTTGTACGATTCAACTCGAGTAGCATAGTATTTTTTTTATAGTAAAGTAAGATATAAAATATTTACAGAAAAAAAAACTACAAGATACTGAATAGTATAGTATGAAATGGAATGGTACGGACGACGATCGCACAACAACTTTCACCCATTAATATTCTTCGTGTCGTACGTTTAGCAAAGTTAAAAAAAAATATATTTTTTTTAAGCAACAAACATCAACAATCTGTATCTGTTTGTATTGGAATTGTATTAAAATATAAAATTTTATACACACACTGTCATATAAAAAATATCAAAATCAACTAGAAACATTTTGATTTAACCCTTTAATGTAATGGGAGTGTAACTATACATTCAAAATAATTCTACAGTAAAAGGTTTAGTAAGTGATTTTTGTACCAAAATCTACTAATAATTTACTAATTTTAGTATCTTCAAAGTACTAAAATTGGTAATTTTTACTGGTTTTTAATAATTTTAGTAAAAATTTTAGTATTTGTTACCAATTTCTGCACTAGGTTCTTTTGGACTAAAATTTAGTTAAATTTTTAATATTAAATACCCACGTTTTTTTTGGGTGTACTGTTGTTATTAAACCAAAATAAAATAAACAATTTTGACTGTAGTACACTTTATGGGGGACACCCCCTACACTTCTTTAGAAAACTGAGTGGGGACTAAAAATTTCTTAAACCAAATCCGTTTGAGCTAAACCATGAAATGTATTACTAAAAAAATAGAAACACAAACAAAACAAGTGAGAGTGTTAAATTTGGCTGCGCCGAATCTTTTATTCCCTACAAAATGTTAAAAAAACAAATGCAGGGGCATTTTTTTTAGGGGGTGAGGTCAGTGGGAAACACCACCTCCTTGCGGTAGGTGGTGTCAAATTTTATTATGATTCTTGCAATTAATTATCATTACCTTAATACATTTTTAATATCCACGCCCACAAAAGGAGGCGGGTAAAAATTTATTGTTTATTTTTAACATGAAAATGTTTTAAGGCTGGTGTCTAATTTTAAAAATGATGCAGGACACCACCTCAGTTTGAAGTTATAAGCTAACGACTAACAAAAAAAAACTTAGAATCACTGTTTTCATTTTCTTAAATCAAAAAGGTTTGCAACTTCGATTTGTAACTTGGATAATAATTCATCTGCTGGTGAATAAGAACGGTTTTCACAAGATGGTGAATAAAACATAACATTATTTTTCAACACAGAGATTTTTTTCATCAAAAAAAATTTTTTTTTTATCAAAAAAAAATTTTTTCATCAAAAAAAAAAATATTTTTTTTTAACATTTTTTCATAATTTTTTTTTTCATCAATTTTTTTTTTTTCAGGAACAAATTTTTATACTCTACACCACTCCGTGGTACAGGCTATAATGAGTTTGTGCTGATGTTTGTAACTACCCAAAATATTGGTATGCTGATCGACTCAGAATCACTTTTTGAGTAGATTTAGTAATGTCCGTCTGTCCGTTCGTCTGTCTGTCTGTTTGTCCGTCTATCCATGTAAACACGACACAGGTCGCAATTATCAACCGATTTGGCTGAAATTTGAAACTTAAGCTTCTTTTGGTCCAAGGACGAAGAAATTGGAAAAAATCGGTTAATGTTTTGACCTAGCCCCATACAAACGTCTCCTTTTAATTTGCCTCAAATGTCTCTAACAACGGTTTTATAAAAGGTATCCTATCGAAATTTACCAGGTAATCGTGTTTTGTATTCACAAATCCCCATGCCGAATTTTAAAGCAATCGGACCAGTTCTTCATGTAGCCCCCATACTAAACACCTTCCCGATATTCACAAAAGCTCTCAAATTTCATGAAAATCTAAAATATTTTATTAAAATTTTGTTTGTATGTATTAAACGCTTACTTTAATAACCTTATCAAATCTGATTATTATCGGACCATTTTTGGACCTAGATCCATATAAAAATTTCAGTTAAAGCGGTGTATTTGCAACAAATGTAAGCCTTATTCTCTAAAACTTGGTTTGTGAGTGTTTTTTACACTTACAATTAGTAAAGATTTAACAAAAGATAGATCCCATCGGTCCATGTTTGAACTTGGGACCCATTTTTCGGGAAACACCGGTGTAGGGTATTATATGGTCGGTTTTGACCCACTATAATTTTCTGACTTGTTTTATCATGTTTTTTTGTTCATCAATATTTTTTTTCATAAATTTTATTTTTCTAACAAATTTTTTTATAATTTTTTTTTTCAACTTTTTTTTCATCAAATTAAATTTTTTTCTTATCAGTTTTTTTTGTTATAAATTTGTTTTTCATTAAAATTATTTTTTTTTTCATTAAATATTTTTTTCTTTATCAAAAACTTTTTTCATCAAAAAAAACATTTTTTTTTCGCATAAATTTTTTTTTATCAATTTTTTTTTCATCAAAATTTAGTTTTTGATCAAAAAATGTCTACCCGTGTATAAATTGATTTGATCTTATCTTATCTGCTTTGATCTAATTATATATGATTGGATATGATTTTATATAATTGTACATGAGCAGATATAATTAAATGTCAAATTTTTCACAATGTGGACCAAATCCGAAATATAATTAGATCTTGATTTTGGCCATTTCAGTTATAATTATGTGCAAACAGATACGATCATATATGAAAAGATATAAACAGATCAGATAAGATTAATGTATTTTTACGCTGGTATTAATTTTTTTTTTTTTATTTTTTTCACCAAGTCTAAACTTATGACATAAAAATGTTTCATTTGTTTAACAAATGTACGAAAAACAAATGAGAGTGTTAAATTCTTCTGTGCTAAATCATTTATACTCTCCAAAATGTAAAAATACATTTTGCACTTAAGTTATACACTCATTTACCTAATTAACAGTTCTTTAGGTTTAGACTGCATCTTGCTTTCCACAGACAGATGGACGGATGTAAATAGTTAGATTGTCTTAGAAATTAACAAGCCTCTAAAAAACTGCAACTTGTACCCAGAAGACTTACAAATTTAACGTATTCGGTCAGCCCCTTTTGTGGATATAAAATACGATATAAAATTACGATAAAAATGCCACTTGTTTTAGCACGTTTTTAAAACAAATGGAACATCTTTTTTATATCCGAAGAAGTTCAGACTTGTCGAAAAAGTAATTTTGGTGAAAAAACTAAGAAGAAAAAATTTCGACGAAAAGAAAAATTCCATGAAAAAAATTTTGATAAAAAAAGAAATGTCGATAAAAAAAAACCTTTTTGGTGAAAAAATGTAAAAAAAATTTTTTTTGATGAAAAAAAACCTTTTTTTAAGAAAAAAAAATTTTTTTGGCGAAAAAAACAAAAATATTGATAAAAACAAAGGTGTGAAAAAATCTTTTTTTGATGAAAATAATTATTTTACGTTTTATTCACCAGCTAGTGAATTTTTTTTCACCAGTAGATAGATGAAATATAATCCAAGTTACAAATGCAATTTACAAAGTTTTTTGTAAATTATCTTCTAACTTAAAATAAGTAAAAAAAGTTAAATTCGGCTTTGCCGAATGTATTGATACCCTCACAATGTAATAAAAGATTATTTGCAAAAAAAAATTCCGCGGAAAAAAATTTTTGGTGTAAAAAAAAATTCCGCGAATTTTTTTAAAAATAAAAAAATGGTTTGTACTTGTGAAAATTCCATTCTATGTCCAATTCTGTTCACATATGCCAACCAGCAGTCAATTTGAAGCATTTTGTGTTTTTAAGTTATGAAGAATATACCAAAATTTTCGAGGTGTTTTTAGATTTTAATTCATAACTTTTGAACAGCTGAACCGATTTCGCTCAAATGCAATACCAAACTACTTAGGACAACAACAAGTAAATTTCAGTCATATGTGTTTAATACTTTGGCCGTGATCACCATTTCCACAGACGGACAGACAGACGGAAATCGCTAGAATGTCTTAGAATCGATCATTGATCAATAATATATATACTTTATGGGGTCCCAGACCGATATTTCGATGAGTTACAAACGGAATGACAAACCCAGTTGGAAAATGTGTCACTGAGGAAATTTCCAAAGCGCTTCCTTGAGTAAATGTCTTCAGGTTCTGACAAATCATAGGTAATCCTTGATGACATGTCCTTACATTGTCAGCACTGAATGTTTGCTTTAAGAGTGTGGACAATTCCTCTAAGAAGTCTAAAAAGAAATGTCTTCAGAATAGCAGTATATTAAATTAGAACTTTAAATCTGGGCAACACTTCAATTTACAAGAAAAAGATGGCAATATTATCGATTTATTTAAAACTAGCAGGCCCGCCCGGAACTTTGTCACCGGTAATATTAAATGAAGTATTAAAGAAGGATCAGGATTAAAGTCCCCATTTCTAAAATTCTCCCCTGCAGAATCTTTATTTTATTAAAATCATTTCATTCCCCGTATCATTTCATTTCGTTCTCCGTTCTATTCCATTTCGTTCCCTGTTTTATTCATACCAATTCATTGAATTCTAATTAATTTCGTTCCATGTAGGCTTCACTCCTTTCTGTATAACATGTGTTAAAGAAATGCAAAATTTAGAGTCGTTATCCCAATTAATATAAAAAGTTCCATATTACCTTACGTCAACCTATTGTTTAATCCTTTTAACCCTAAAAATTTTAATTTAAAAATATTTATGTCCTTCTCTTCATTGTTAACTCTGCTGGAAGGTTTCAGGGAATAGTAAAAGTACCACAGTACAATAATTTACCCTTATAACCCCATTAAAATCAAAATTTCCTTTTCAGAATGATTTTTTGAGCTGGAGGATCCCACATTTCAAGTTTCTATCACCAATATTTCAGGAGATAGAAAAGGTTACAATGTTCACTACTTTTCACCTATTTGCTCCATTAAAATCGGAATTTCCAAAAAGAATATTTTTCAGAATGTTTTTAAATCGGATGAGTAGTTTCGGAGTTTTAAATCTTAAGTTTTAGACCCAAATTGATCTTTGGGCGCGGTCAATAAAACCTACCCTAACTCACTCTGAAGGAGAATTCTAAATATTGGTGAAATCATTTTTGCACTCTGAAGAACCATTCCAAGCATTGGTGGAAAAATTTTGGAAATCGGATGAGTAATCTTGGAGATTTTTAAATTTTAGGTTTCTTGGCAAAAAAGTGGGCATGGTCGATAAGTCCTAGCCTTTGTCCAACCTGGTGGAACACTCTAAATATTGGTGAAAACCTTTTTGAAGTCGGATGAGTAGTTTCATAGATATTTAAGTTTAAGGTTTTTCGCCAAAATTTGGCGTCGAAGTGGGCGTGGTCAATGAATCCTAACTTAAGTTCACCCTGGAGGAGCACTTTAAATATTGGTAAAAACATTTTTTAAATATCATGAGTAGTTTCAAAGATATTTAAATTTTAAGTTTTTTGCCAAAAGTGGGCGTGGTCGATTGAACCCAGCATTTCTATCATGAAGGACCATTCCAAGTATGCACTGTTAAAAAAAATTTAAATCGGTTTAGTAGTTTTGGAGATTTTTAAATTTTACGTTTTTTGGCAAAAAGTGGGCGTAGAAGTGGGCGTGGCCGATTGAACCCAGCATGTCTATCATGAAGGAACATTCCAAGTATGCATTGGTAAAAAAAAATTGAAATCGGTTCAGTAGTTTTGGAGATTTTGAGATTTTTAAATTTTACGTTTTTTGGCAAAAAGTGTTCGTAGAAGTGGGCGTGGTCGATGAAACCTAGCCTATGTCCATCCTGGAAGAACACTCTAAATATTGCTGAAAACTTTTTTGAAATCGGATGAGTAGTTCCGGAGATTACTTTCTACAAACAAACAAACAAAAAAACATACAAACATTACCTCTTTATAATATTAGTATAGAAGTATAGAAGTATAGATATAGATAAATTCAAAATCTAACAAGTAGAATAAAAGTAATAAATAGACAAACAATTTTCAAAATAAAGTCCCTAGAGCCCGAGTTTTTGTTCGCAATACTCGGATGTCTAGTAGATCACATCCGTTTGTTGTCGATTGTCCAGTAAATCGCATAGCGCATTACAGTGAATGTTCGTTCATCAGTCGAACTAGCCGTATATGGAATAATCTTCCCGCAGAGGTCTTCTCAGTTTCTTTCAATGTAGATAAATTCAAGTCAAATATCCACAAACACTACTCCCTCTTTCCTCCTCCTCATAACCTATTTTCCTGATATCAACACAATGCACTGCATTATTAGGGGCATCCCCTGAGTGTTGGTTCAACTTAAAAAAAAGTGGGAATAAAAAACTGGAGGTTCCAGGTTCAAATCCAGTTGGGACTAAAAAAGGCGAAAAGTTTTTTTTCTAAATATGAGAAAATAATTTATAAAGGAAAATGAAAAAAAGTAAAAACTAAAGAAAATAAGAAAATTTTTTGTATTTTGCATGACCTACTTCAGACATTTCCCCAAAGAAGTCTCCGTCACTGAGGATGGCTCGAGGACGAGGCCAACTGGGAGCTTATATACTCCCTCTATCACTTATTGTAAGTGGAGGGTATAAAAAAGCATTGTGGAAGGTATTCATGAATTCGACCTTTTCTACTTGTTTATGTTAAAATTGAATTTAAAATAGATTTTTAGGGTTTTTTTTTTAATGATTTTAATACTTTTTTTATTTTTTTTTCACAAAAAGAAGTTTTTTTTAGAAAAAAAAAGTTTTTTTTTTGTCAAAAAGAAATATATGGCAACTCTGGCTGTCAGCCGTAAAATTTTTCGGAACGGAAAAAGTGTAAATTTACAAGAAAAAGTTTTAAGTTCAACAAAAAGTATGTAAATTTACAAAGAAAAGTTATGATTTTTTGCAAAAATAATAGTAAATTTACATTTGTTTTTTTAATTTACCACTTCATTTTGCAAAATTACAACTTTTCTTAATTAATTGTTGAAAACAAATTTACACAGTACAATGAAATATATGGACTTTTTTGTATCATTTCTGGTAGAAAAACATGCATTTGGTATAGAACAAATAACTTCCAACGCAGAAATTGCCAGCGGTACAAAAAATTCTTTTATTACAATTATTTCTTTTATTACAATTATTTGTGTAACAGTGCAATGGCAATTGTTTCATCATAACAATATTTTTATCTTAATTTTTTAACATTTTACAATTCGATTTCTTTTGAAGACAATGTTGGGTAGTTAAAAAATCGGTAATTTTATTAATAACTAGCTGACCCGGTCCGCGTTACTGGCCCTAAGAAAACATCGATTCTGTTTTCTTTTGCATCTCGATCTTTCGGATAAAACTAAAGCATGGGACCGGGTCTAGAAGTAGCCCTTATTTCAACCTTCGGTTAGCACTCTCTATAGAGAAATCTGTAGAGAAACAGACAGACGTATCGCTAATTATAGTACAAAGGGGCGAGTCATTTTACGCATTCTTATTGAATCGTGGCTTTAAATATAGCTAAAGTTGCAAGTTGCGTCCTCGGTAAGTTCTATCTATGCAGCAAATTTTAATGAAATCGGTTTAGCCGTTTTTGTGTGATTGCGGAGGAGGAAGAAATAAATTTTATTAAATAAAAAAGGGAGTGGCATTTTTTACCCCTTTGCCGAATCGCACTCTATCATGAACTATAGTTCCAGCTTGGTGAGTACTATTAGTAGTAAAAGATAAAATAACGTTGAGTATAGCATAAAGGGGCTAGGCAACTTACGCCTCTTTGTCGAATCGTGTTCTTAAATGTCCAGTAGTTCCACCCTCCTTTAGCACTATCTGTGCAGGAAATTCATTAGGATCGGCTTAGTAGTTTTTGCTTGATTGCGAAAGTGCCAGGAATATATTATTTTTGGTCTGTTTGACCAACGCTCAGGAGATGTACCCTATAAATGAAATTCATTGTATTTTCGCACCATTTTACAATTATAATCTTATATGGCCTGCATGTGTAGGTTGATTAGCACTATCTTGATTAAAAACGCCAAGAGAATCGGTTCAACTGTTTTTGCCTAATTGCGATAGTAGTGTAACATGGACTGTGATCATGTAAAATGAGTGTCGTCTATCGACGATTGAACGATAAAGATTTTTTGTTGCTTCACGTAAGCACATCACTAACGTATCGTTTCGAACATAATTCGAAGACGATAAATGAAAATTTGACGTTTTGTTTTGTTTTTATTTTCGCATTGTTATTAATTCTTGCAAAATAAAAAAATTATCAAAAAACTATTAAAACAAAATATTAAAGTGAGTTTTTTTTACCAAATTCGTTAATAAATTAATTTAGCAGTTGCTATTGATATAAGTGTGATAAATTAGTGTATATTAAACTCAATTGTAGAATTTGGTTTTTACACCCCTACATGCATATGTTAAATGCATCCAATTGGAATGTGTGTGATAATTATTTATTTAATAATTTTAAAGATTTAATGTGAATATAAGTGAATATATTAAATAAGATCGTTGTAAAAATGGTTTTTCAAATATTTTTTTATACTAAAATTTATTGAAGGTGTTACAAACCGAGTGTTAAACCATATACTGAAGAATTAAAAAATCGCTAAATGTAAAATGTTTACTTTATTATGTTTTTAATAGTTTTTTGAATGGAAATCATTATTATTTTAAATAAAAGTATAAAATAATTCATTAAATAACAGTTTTGTTTTTATTTAAGCAAAAAACTGTGCAACACGACACCTATTTTGATGTCGTGTATTTTAAGTCGATTTAACGATTCTCGTTAAACGATTTTGAGCTTACGTGAAGCTAAAAAGCGTCAAAAAGACGATTTCGAACATACGATTTAAGAAAAATCTAGTTACATGAAGCCAATGCATCGTTTTAACGACATCGATACATCGTTCTCACTTTACGTGATCATAGTCCTGACCTACTTCCGCACTCCGTTGGTACCATCAGTGCTTAAAATTTAATTTTAATCGTATCAGCCGTTTTGGCATTTTTGCAAAGCATGCAGATATATTTTCAATTCAATACAAAGGGGCGTGGCATTTTACGCCCCTTTGTCCAATAACGCTCTAATTTGGCACATAGTTAGTACTCGATTAGTACTATCATCTTTGGTTTAAATTTCATCAAAATTGGTTTATTTCTTTTTTATATACAGATGTCAAAAGTGGTGCAATGTAAAAATTCGATTTTGCCACGCCCCTCCGCCCACAAAAAAAGAATCAAAAATCTGATCACACAGTTTTACTCCCGAGGGTATTCTAAATTTTCCCTGAAGATTTCATTAAGATCGGTCCAGCCGTTTTCGCATCCATAAGAAACATACATACAGCCGTTTTTGCATTATTGCAAAGCATGCAGAAATATTTTCAATTCAATACAAAGGTGCGTGACATTTGACGGCCCTTTACCCGACAATGCTCTAATTGGGCACATAGTAAGTAATCGGTTAGTACTACCTTTTGTTTAAATTTCATCAAAATCGGTTCATTCGTTTTTTTATTTATAAATGTCATTAGTGGTGAAATGTAAAAAATTGATTTTGCCACGCCCCTCCCCCCACCGGCAGAAAATCAAAAATCTGACCGCACAGTGTTACTCCCCAGGCTATTCTGAATATTCCCTGAAAATTTCATCAAGATCGGTCCCGCCGTTTTCGAGTCCATACGGAACATACATACACACATCCATTTTTATATATATAGATATTTCCCTTTAAAATTAATTGTGGCATTTGTTAACCGAAAGCTTTAAAAAGTAATTATTCGGGACTCGCTACTGTACATCTTTCACACGAAACGAAACCAACATAACTTTTGCAACATTTAATATAAGCTAGGGCTGGCATATCGCAGCAAAAAGCCAACACATTAAATTGAAAAGGTTTCCCATTCAATGGTATATCTTAAAAAAAAAACAATAAAATATATTTCAAGTTCATAGATTATTACCTTCTGTAAAGAAAACATTGGATTCCACCACAAATTCTTCTAAAAACTCTCAAGATTTTTTTTTTTAAATGCTCGAAAACCACCCCAATTTTTGTTTTTGAAGCGCTGCCACAGCAATATATTTTTGGTTTTAAGGTACTTTGCCAGAGCTTTTGAGAACCTACGGCACTATATTGCAACGGTGTTATAAATCTCGTACTTACGCAGTACTTATATAAGAAAGCTGGCAGTACTTGTACTACCGTGCAAAGTACTTTAGCTGTACTGGCCCGTTTGTATTTTCTGCCTGGGTTGATTTAAAGGAAAATAACTGCTGCTTAAGAGTTTTGATTAAAATATTAATTGACTCAATTATAAAAATTCTTGATTTTGTATGGATTTATGGTTTAACTTAAAGACTTTATTTAATCAACTAAAATTGTAGTTTAATAATGTTTTTAAACCTATCAGCAAAAATCAATTAATTGTTTTATTTTGTTGGTCCTTCGAACTTCACACAAAATCTGATAAATTTTTATTAAAAAAAAATCTTTACTTTGTAGGGTTAATCTATTACACTCAAAGAAAGATAAATGTATAGAAACGAAGAAGCAGCAAGAGTAGCAACATTTCTTTTTTTTTTGTCTTTGTACAAATGTTATTTTCTTTCTTATCGTAATGTATTTCGTAGTATACGAGTAGAAACGCATTCACAATATAACCATTCAAACGATCCAACCATCATCATCAGTACAATACCATACCGTCCGTCGTACCATGGTATGGTCTGGTATATTTCTATATCACCTTAAACAACTACAATTTTTTATTTTATTTTTTTTCAAAATAACAACATTCAACTATTGAATGTTTAACAGTTCGTATGTTAAGTACGCTTTTTATAAAAAAAAAAAAAATATCGTAGAGTAGAAGCAAAAGAAGTCTTGCAGTTGCAGTAGTTGGTTGGTTGGATAGTTTGTGGAAACGAAAAGAAAATAAAAACTTTCCTTCTACTCACTAACAATAAGTAGTGTAAACTTGCACTCTTGTTCAAAACTCTTATAAATCGTATAAAAAAAAGAAAAATTTCTTTTTATTTTTTTTTTCTGTTACTGTTCCAAACCACTTGTTCAGCAACATGTGGCATGGATGGCAAGAAACTATACTGCATGTGGTGATGACTGTCATTGCTAAGAGTTGTAGCACAATGTGTGTGTATTAGACCGTCCCTTTTTTGTTTTATTAACTCATATTAATCTTATGAAAAAAAAAATTCCGCGGAAAAAAAATTTGGGGAAATAAAAAAAATCCGCGAAATTGTTTTTTTTTTTTTTTTTTTGTAAAACAAAAATGTTTCGGCGTTCGTTGTCTCGTCCCTTGCTGAAAAAAACGACTAACTTAAATTTTGGGAAAAAATTCTTTGAAAATTTATCATGAATTTTCTTAAAATTTAGTTAAATTTAACTAAAAAATGAGAAATTTTCTTAAATATGAGGAAAAACGTTTAGTTCATTTACTTATAAATAGTTCATAGTTTTCATTAAATGGAGTTTTTTAAGCCTACACTAAGAAAATTATGTCATTAACTGTTTGCAGGTTATTTTAAAAAGTAATCAGTAAAGTCATTTTAAAAGAAAAATCACTTATTTTATAAAGGATTTAATTTTTTTACTGTTTCTGTAGTTTAAAAAAAATAATTTACTGTATTAAAAACGAATTTACTGTTTAAATTTACGAATTTACGAATTTACTGTTTAAAAAATAATTTACTGTATTAAAAACGAATTTACTGTTTAATTTCGGCAGTAAAAAATTTCTTCTATAGTTTTACTGTTTTTCAATACAAAATAACTGAATATTAACTAGTTTTTTAATGTTTTGGTTAGTCGTTAAATTAACATTTAAAATTGACTGTAATGTGTTTTTATTTTAAATGAAAAAACAGTGGAATGGTTTTTAAATAAAATTTCATTTGTTTTAAGTGAATATTCACTGGAATTTACCTACATAATTCTTTGAGTGTAGCTCTACAACACTACCGCAAAATACCCGGAAGCCCTCCGACTAATAGTTTGCCCTTCATAACCATATCTCAAAAACTAAGCAAGGTAGTGAGAAACGGACACAAGTTTTGGGTCAAAATCTATGGCGATCCTTAAAAGACCTAACGGGGTCTCAAGTCAACAGAGTCTGGACTAGGGTGATCAATTATTCGACTTTTTTCAAAAACCGGTTTTCGAATAGTTCGAAAATCAGCATTTTCAAAAAAACCGGTTTCGGTTTTTCAAATTGACAAAAAACCGGTTGAACCGGTTTTTTCGGTTTTTTGCAAAATAAGGCAAAAAATGACGCTCACGGCCAAAATCAATCAGAGATTGTCGGTGTTTCGAAAAATTTGGGACTGTATATCACCATTTCCGATTCTATTTCAGAAAATACAAATTCTTTTTAAGAAATTTCCAATTATATTTCAGAAATTTTTCATACGTTTTCGAAATGTTCAATTTTATTTATACTTCATAAATTTCATATTTCAGAAATTCATTTATGTTTCAAAAATTTCTAATTGTATTTTATTTGTTTCCATTTTTAATGAAAATTTCTGAAATACGAATTAAAAATTTCTTAAAAGCATTTAGAAAATATCGAAATATAAATGGAAATTTTGAAAAACAAATGGAATTTTCTGAAAAGCATTTAGAAATTTTTCATTTTAATGAAAAATTTTTTACTTCAAACTTTTTTTATTTTTAAACAAAAATAACTAGTAAACATTAAAAAATTAAATGTTTTAATAAAAGGACACGAGCTCGAATATTAATTTATTAAAACATTAAATAAAAAAGGTTGAAAAATATCAAAACTAAATATATTAAAAATTACTCAAAATAAAATATTTTTCCTCAACAAAAATGTTTACTAAAATTTTTTTTTATAGGTAAAAATTTCATACTTCCAAAAGTAAGTTGCAAACTCCAATTTATAGATTCGGTAAAGGCGAAATTATTTTTTTTACTTGTTTTGCATTCAGTTGGAATTTTTTTGAACACCTTTTCAGTAATCAAATTTCACTTAAAAAAAATAAATCGAGTTTTACTCCTTTTAAAAGCTTGATTTAAAAAACCGGGTTTCGACAGTAAAAAAACCGGTCAAACCGGTTTTCGAATAGTTAAAATTTAAAAAAAACCGACCGTCGAAATCCACAAAAAACCGGTTCAAACCGGTTTCGAAAAACCGGTCTAATCACCCTAGTCTGGACCCATGGGGTCCGAACTCATGGGTCCTGGGTCTGGACCCAATCTAGTCCAAAAATGTAAATTAAACTAGTCGAATAGCCTGTCCCTGCCAGGCGGAACACCAAATCACTTTTCTTAAGAATTCTAATTTTTTACTAAACTTTATAAAAAATTATGTTTTGTGCTTCAAAAATTTAATATTGCTACATTGAGTTACATCAATATATTTCCTAAACTGGAAAAAAATTTAATGAGTATAAAAGGTTTTATTGATAAAATTTTAGAACTAAATTTAGCACGCCCATTTCGTCTCTCCGTCCTTAAACCGGATATCAAAAATCCATCGTATGGATATGTCCCATCGTCACTCCTATATACATGGAAATTTGTATATTTCTCAGTCATGAAGGGTTTTTAAATTAGCTAAAATGTTAAAAAACACAATTTTTTCACATACATTTTTCCTTATAATTCTCCGTACGCAGTTTAAATATTAAATCTGACATCATAAGGATATGATCCATTGTCAATACTTTATGATTTACAATTTTCAGCATCCTTAGTCATTAGGGGTTTCAGAAATAGTTTGAGGCTGTTATTCATAACACTTATAGTAGACTTATTGTAGGTTTATTTGACAAATATGCCTGCAATATCTGTCAAATAAACCTACTTTAGTTATATTTTAGTTTTTATAAATAACCACCAAAATGTTTAAAAACTAAATTTCGCCGTCTTCCGCCACTCCCCCTGTCTTAGAGGCCGAAAATTCGGCTACGTTACAGATTATATACATAAACTGAACAAAATTCACAACGGATTTTTTTTGTATCTCCGCCCTTTTACTGGATATCCAGGTCAGTGTTGATCTTTGCCATAGTCCGTACCATATGCATCCTAATTTTCATCTTTCAAGGTCATAAGGTGTCTTCAAAATTAGGTAAGATGTGAAAACATAATTTTTCCATGCCCATTTCTTCTCTTAATTCTCCGTCCATATTTCAAAATTTTTAAATCTGACTACTTTAGGATAAGCTCCATCGTTAGTACTATACTCGTATCAACGCCCGTTTCCCTCTTAATTCTCCGTCCACAGTCCAAAAATTTTAAGTCTGACTACTTTGGGATATGGTCCAGTGTCAGGACAATATGCTGGCCAATTTTCGGCTGCGTAGGTCATTAGGGCTTTAAAGTTAGTTAAAATAAAAATAATAAAACACAATATTGCCTTGTCCCTTTTTCCCTTCAACTCTCCGTCTAAATTCCAAAAATGTTAAATCGGACTACTTTAGAATATGCTACATGTTAGGGACTTCAGCTTCCTAATTCATACACTCAAAATAATAACTCTGTAAAATACTCTGTAAAATGACTGTAATCTTAATTCAACAGATATTTGACAGAGTTTTCTGTCAAAACACAGATTTAAAGAAAATTCTTTGTATTTTTTGTGACAAAAAAAGTTTCTTTTGTAATATAAATTTTAACTTTGCAATCTTAATTTTACAGATAATTAACAGAGTTTTCTGCTAAAATATTTTTTATAACCAAAAAACTAAGTTTTATCTGTATTTTTACTTATTTCTATGTAATCTTAATTTCATAGTTTAAAACAGAGTTTTCTGTAAAAACACCAAAGTTATATTTGTATTTTTTTCGAGAAAATGTTTAAAAAGTAACAAACATTTTACAAAATAACATGTTTTTTACTAAAGTCTGTAAATTAACAGAGTTTTTTTCTGTAAAATTTAGGTTGCATAAAATGCATTTTAATTTACAGAGTTGTTCTTTGCTAAATGGTGTTTTATTTAACCAATATTTTACTTGGAGCTCTGTAAATTAACAGTTTTTTTTTGTCAAAATCATTTTACAGAGTTTTATAGTAAAATTACCAAGCAGAGTTTTTTCGTAATTTAACAGAGTTATTATTTTGAGTGTAGGGGCGGAGCTTAAAAATACTCTAAAATGTTACAAAAAAAATATTTTGCCAAGTCCCCATTTTCTCGTAATTCGCCGCCCATAGGCAAAAAATCCGGCTTGGTAAGAATCTGTCCCTAGTGTTTTACTACACTCAAAATAATAACTCTGTTAAATTACAGAAAAACTCTGCTAATTTAACAGAGTACACAATATTTTTCCAGCTAACAACATTTCTTGTTAATTTTACTAAAAAACTCTGTAAAATGATTTTGACAGAAAAAACTGTTAATTTACAGAGTTTGTAGTAAAATATTAGTTAAATATGAAAGCTTTTTACAGAGAAAACTCTGTAATTTTACTATTAAACTCTGTAAAATGCTTTGGACAAAAAAAAACTGTTAATTTACAAAGTTTCTAGTAAAATATTGGTTAAATAAACCACCATTTAGCAAAGAAAACTATGTAAATTTACATATATTTGTAAAATACATTTGATGCAAAAAAAAATACAGAAAAAACTCTGTAAATTTACAGAGTTTAGTTAAATGCATGTTATTTTGTAAAATTTTTATAAAATTTCTGAAAAATTTTTTTTGATAACTTTTTTTGCTACTATTTAAACTTTTTCTCAAAAAATAAAAAAAAACAAAAACTACTCAAAACAGAAAATTTTTTTGGTTATAAAAAAATACGAAGTATTTTGCATAGGTCTGTATTTTAGCAGAAAACTCTGTTAATTATCTGTAAAATTAAGATTACGAAGTAAAAAGTAATATAACAGATGACTCTTTGTTTTTTTGTCACAACAAAATACAAAGTATTTTCTTTAAATCTGTATTTTGACAGAAAACTCTGTCAAATATCTGTTGAATTGAGATTACAGTCATTTTACAGAGTATTTTACAGAGTTGTTATTTTGAGTGTATATACATTTCAATTTTAAGCGTATAAGGCCATTAATGAAATTCAAAAAGCGCTGGATACACAAAAAATAAGAAAAACACACAAAAAAAAATATATGTACAGAAAATAGATGGTAATAAATTTACCACACCCCTTTGCATTTCTTATTCTCTACCCATACAGTGGATATCAAAAATCCAGGTTCGTGTTGATCTTCCCCATGAAACCTACTATATACATGCCAATTTTCATCTTCCTAAGTCATTCGGGGTCTTTAAATTAGTTAAAATATTAAAAACCCAATTTTTCCCGCTCTTTCATCTTTTAATTCTCCGTCCACAGTCGAGAAATTTAAAATCCGATTACTTCAGGATAAACAACATCGTTAGCACTATACGCTATCCATTTTCCGCTTCCTTTGTGGGCTTCAAAATAAGTTAAAATGTTAATAATCCCAATTTTGTCCATTCGACATTTTTCTTTCAATTCTCCGCCCACAGTTCAAAAATTTAAAATTCGACTATTTCAGGATATGCTTTATCGATAGGACTATATGCTAGGAAATTTTCAGGTTCCTAAGTCATTAGAGGACTTTACAATAAGCTAAAATGTAAATTTTCATCATCATAGGTCATTGGGGTCTTCAAATTAGTTAAAATATAAAAAAACACAATTTTGCCACGCCCCATTCTTCTCTTAATTCTCCTTCCACAGTCTAAAAAATGTAAGTCCGATTACTTCAGGATATGCTTCATTGTTAGAACTAAATGCTATGCAATTTTCCGCTTCCTAAGTCATTTGGGGGCTTCAAAAGAAGTAAAAATGTTTAAAAAATCCCAATTTTGCCACGACACTTTTCCCCTCAATTCTCCGCCCACATTGCGAAAATTTTAAATCCGACTACTTGGGGATATGCGCCATCGTTAGGACTATATTCTAGAAAATTTCCAGCTTCCTAAGTCATTAGGGGGCTTTAAATTAAGCAAAAATGTCAAAAAATTGAATTTTGCCACGCCCACCTTTTCGCTTATTTCTCCGTCCACAGGCAAAAAATCGAAAATCCGGCTACGTTAGGATCTGCCCCAGGTGTTTTACTATAGGCATGCCAATTTTCAGCTTTGTAGCTCATCAGTGGGCTTCAAAATGCTCTGGATAGACAAAAAAGAGGAACACACAAATAGGGAAATTATATATATAGATAAAGTGTAATATAATTTTTCACATTTTCCAGTTAAAATTAGGGAAAAATATGAACTAAAACCAATAAAAACAAGTGAGAGTATTATATATATTCGGCTGTGCCGAATCTATGAATACCCTCCACAATGCACCTTTTAAGTGATAGTAAATTTTCTAACGTGAAGAAAATAACAATTTTGATAAGAAATATTTTATTTTGTGTAAAAAAACTTTTTTTTTGTAATTAAAAAAAAATAATAATTTACAAATTTTTGTTTTTGAGTGTAAAATTTTTTTCGAGTGTATTTTTTTTTTTTTTTGTTTAGTGTAAAAATATTTTTGAGTGACAAAAATCCGTTGTAAAACATTTGTGTGACTTACCAATGCTTTTAAAACATGTTTAAGGGGTTTTCAACACGTGAATTTAAGGTGAAGCTAATCTGAAATTCACGGTTTTGCTAATAACTTTTGAACCACTTGGCCGATTTGGCCGAAACTCAACACGAACCAGGCCAGGGGAACAACAAATATATATGCCATATATATATAGCATCCTTAGAATTGCCTTTCAAAAGTTAGCCTGTTTTTTATCTCGTAAATTCACGAAAAGTTAGCGTGTTTTCCGTGTCTGTTGACAGACAGACGGCGGACGGGTGCACAGTGGCCGAAACATCCAATCTAGCGGCGCTTAATTCGGAAATGTAAAATAATAAAGCCCACTGCATATTTGTGATTATAAAACTTATAAAGAATTTAATTTTTAACCATATTTATTTATTTCAGTGTTTTTATGTTTTTTTAGGAAATTTATGTGAATATCAGGAGGGTGGTCTCTATGAGAACTAGAAGTTTAAATGTTCCGATTCCGTTAAAATTTAGTGTGATTATTTATGGCTACAAAAAACATTTACCAGTCGAATTTAAAGAAGATATTTGTTAAATACCATTGTTAGGGCTTTTTAGTAAAACTGGAAGGGGAAATTAACATGGGGGCTATGGGATAATATGGACCGATTTTGTCAAAAATTAAATAGGTTTTGTTCTTTCGATAAGAAATCTTAAATTTCAAGTTTTAGCCAAATCGATTGAAAATTGTGGTATATATCGCGTTTATACTGTTTATTTGGACAGACAGATGGACCCTAAAAAACCGAACAACTTGCGTGAACTAGCACGCCATACTGAAACATCACAACAAAAATAACCCAAAATAATAAATAAAACATGAATTGGACCGAATACGATCGAATTTCAAAAGTTGCAGTCCATGAAACTATAGTTTATATCACAAATGTCAACTTCTATAATGCACTAATAATAAACTAGATATACACAGGCCACAAACATTTATTTGTTAGTTAAAACATACCTTTTACTTTCAATTAAAACTTTTTGGCTCAAAATGTATAAACAATTGACTTAAAATTGTCAAGAAAAACTCACTGAGTAATTAGGCCCCAAATTCCTTTAATACACTTCCTGCAGAAAATGTATATTTGACAGCTTACAGCTGAGCGAATATTGAAAGCAAAACAAAAGTAAAAACGTAAATTTTTTCTGTTAAGTATAGGTAAACGATGCAGTGCAAAAACATTTATCGATCTTAATTTTTTAATTTTGACTTAAGCGCCGCTAGATCAGTGATTTCGGCCACAGTGGGATGGACGGACATCGCTAGATCGTCTTAAAATCGATCGAGGATCATGAATATATATACATTATTGGGTCTTAGACCAATATTTCGAGATGCTACAAACGGAATGACAAACTTATATATACCGTCTATCACTAGAGTGGTGGGTATAAAAATCAGGGGGATGTTTTTTTTGGGGGGGGGGGGGAGTTTGGGGGGTTTGGTGGGAGATGTTGGGGGACAATTTCTCCTTGCGACAGATGTTATCAAATCTAGTTATGATTCATGCAATTATTTAATTCAATTAATCATTATTTATACATTTTTTAAGTACACGTCCACAATAGGGAGCGGGTCAAAGTTTTTTTATTTTTATTATTCGCTGGGTCCACATGCAGTGTTTTGAACTTCCTCTGACATAAAAATGTTGGATTTGCTTAACAAAAGTACAAAATTCCCTGCAAAAAAGTAAAAGGTTGGTTTAGTTCTTCAAGGGTGAACTTTTTTCCCCCTGGACCGATTTAGCCCATCTCCGAACTTAACCAGCCTATGACTATAAGACATATTCGTGTCAAACGTCTAGCTCTTTTATTTTGGACTGTATCGTGTCCTCTACAGACGAACAGACGGATAGAAGGACGGACGTACATCGCTAGAATGTTTTAGAATCTATCACTGATCAATAATATATATACTTCATGGGTTCCTAGACCGATATTTCGATGCGTTACACACGGAATGACATAGTTTAGCTCTTTTAGTTTAAAAAAAAAATTAATTAATGGTATACGTTTTAAATCTACAATTTTTCAAAACTAAGGGACATCTTAATGTTCATACTACCATGCAGTGTATTTACTACCTTTACTTCTTTTTTGATGATTGTGTGTTAAAGTGATAAAATTTAAGTTTAAAAATGAAATTTTTACGTCCAGTTTTTGGTAATTTTTTGGGGCTTTTTAAATGTTGGTCTTGAGTTTTGTCACTGTTGGTTGAGTTGGTGTTTTTGGGGGGAAGGTCTTTGTAATGTTAGTTGTTACAAACACTGATGTTTTTTTTTTATCAAAGGTTAACTTTGGAAATTTCTATTTACATTTTTTAATCTAATGAATAAAAATCTATTTAAACAAGTAAAAAAGTTATTGATACCCTCCATTGTGAAAAAAGATTATTTGCAAGTAAAAAATTTAAAAAAATTAAAAAAAAAATTCCGCGGAATAAAAAAATTTTTGTTAAAAATAATTCGTATTTTTTTTTTTTTTCAAAAAAATATGTTTATATTTGTGTCAACTAGCAGCCGAATGTAATTTTTTTGTATTTTTAGGTTCCGTGGAATATACCAAAATTTTCGAGGTGTTCTTACATTATCGTTCATAACTTTTGAAACGCTAAACCGATTTTGCTCAAATGAAATAGCAAACTTTTCGGGGCAGCAACGAGTAAAGATGTTAAGTTTCAGTAATATCTATGAAATATTTTGGCCGTTATCGCCATTTCAACAGACAGAAATTTTAAAATAACTTTTCGTTAAATTTAACCTTTTCATACAAATTTTGACATAAGCTCCGTTAAATAGGCAGTTAGCAGCTAAATTTTCGTTGAGTAATCCGCCCTTACTGATATTTCGATGAGTTACAAACGGAATGACAAACTTTTATATACCCTCTACTACTAATTGTAAGTGAAGGATTAAGAAATCGGAATGCAAGTTAAACATATAAAATATCTGATTAGATTCTGTAATATATAATTAGATAGTAGTATTTAGTTATGATATGATAAGATCTGAACAAGTAAGATTAGCTCATATTTTTTGAGATCAGACCATTTAATCCATCCGTTTAGAATTATTTCAATATTTTGAGAATTATTTCAATATTTTGAGAATTATTTTTTTAATTTACGATTAAATTAAATTTATCCATATCAATCGAAAAAAAAAACTTTTTCCGCAAAATTAACAATTTATTACTAAACAACAATCAACAAATAAAGTAACATTTTCTTGTAGACGAAAAATTTCAAATTAGTAAATACTATGTACCTGCAATTTATCCTGCATATATGCATATATGCTAACATTATTTTGTACGAAACAAAACACTCAAAACTAATATTATGTAATTTAAACAATTATTCGAAATTTTTCT
Organism: Pegoplata infirma; assembly: GCA_963921195.1. NCBI lineage: Eukaryota > Metazoa > Arthropoda > Insecta > Diptera > Anthomyiidae > Pegoplata > Pegoplata infirma. Next base: position 100,105,933 of record OY992536.1, read on the forward strand.
AAAAAGCTTCTAGCGAAATTTTGTGTGAACACAGCGAAAAGTTAGTAAATAACTGTATGTAATGAGGTGACCATATTTTTATTTTTTTTATTTGTGCAATTGAATACATTTATACGATTTTTTTTCTTAAATGCGTCCAATTCAATTATTTATAAGCACACTGATATACGAGTATTAAGTAGGTAAAGGTGATTTTTATTTTACGCAATTTAAATTTTTACTAAATTTTATTTAAAAGCTTCTAGAAATTATGTGTAAACGCAACAAAATGTTAGTAACTTTATGTGTAGAGGTGACCATATGTAAAAATGTGTTTATTTGTGCAATGTAAAAAAGCGGTTATTTATGGAAACCTAACGAAATGTTGTGTGAAAAAAACCAAATGTTAGTAACCGTGTGTAAAGAGGTGCCAATTAAAAAAAGTTTTCGTGCAATTTAAGTATTTGTTCGAAATTTTTCTTAAAAGCTTTTAGCGAAATTATGTGTGAATATGACTAAATGATGTATGTAAAAAGATTATCATTTGCTAAAACGTTTTTATTTTTTAAGTATTTGTTCGAAATTTTTCTTAAAAGCTTTTAGCGAAATTATGTGTGAATACGACTAAATGATGTATGTAAAAAGATTATCATTTGCTAAAACGTTTTTATTTCTGCAATTAGAACATTCATTTGAAATTTTTCTTAAAACCTCCTAACGAAATTATGTAAAAACACAACAAAATATAAGTTACTGTAAGTAAAGAGGTGACCATATGTTAAAAGGATTTTTATTTGTGCTTTTTAAACATTTATTCGAAATGTTTCTTAAAAGCTTTTAACGAAATTATGTGCATGCAACGAAATGTTAGTAAATGTTTATAAAGGGGTGACCATTTGTTACAAATTTATATTCATGCTGTTAATTTGTGTTTTTATTTGTGTAATGTAAAAAAGCGTTTATTTGTGGAATCTTAACGAAATTTTTGTGAACACAACGAGATATTAGTAATTGTATGTATGTAACGAGGTGCCAATTAAAAAAAAAAGTTTTTGGTGCAATTTAAGTGTTTATTCGAAATTTTTCTTAAAAGCTTCCAGCGAAATTATGTGTGAACACAACTAAATATTAGATACTGTATGTAAGAAGATGGTCATTTGCTAAAACATTTATATTTCTGCAATTAAAAAATTTAATCGAAATTTTTTTTAATCTCCTAACGAAATTATATAAAAACACAACGAAATAAAAGTTACTGTAAATACAGAGGACCATATGTTAAAAGAGTCTAGTCTGTTGATAAAAAAAACATATAAAGAATTTTTCTAGCAAATATCAAATAATCAATTTAATGTAATTGCCTACTGATGACGTAGAAGTGGCTACAGAAACCATGGTCTAGGGTAAATCCACATTTAATTTAATCTTTAGAAGACACAATTTTCTTCTTCAATCAGAAAAACACAAACAACAAATTAAATACACTTGGCTTACGCCGAAAAAATATAATAAATTAGAAATACTGACAAATGTCGCTCGTGTGAGCAATTCACTTTAACTATGCGTTACTGTAGTGTGAAGAACAAAAAATTCTCTGCTATAGTAAAGTTTGCATAAAATAAAGTAAATGAAAGATTAAGAAAATTGTTGTTGGTCTCTAGATTAAATGCATTGCTTGAGTTAGAGAAAAAGCTTTTCTGCATACGTCACACACGAAACCTACTGTGAGTTAAAAACAAACGACGTTTAGTCACTGATGTTTATACACCGAGTATAGCCTAGTGGTTATGGCTTCGGCTTACAAAACATGAGTGATTTAACGACACAGGTTCGAAGCTCATGTCAGGCTAGTCTGTTGATAAAAAAACATATAAAGAATTTTTCTAGCAAATATCAAATAATCAATTTAATGTAATTGCCTACTGATGACGTAGAAGTGGCTACAGAAACCATGGTCTAGGGTAAATCCACATTTAATTTAATCTTTAGAAGACACAATTTTCTTCTTCAATCAGAAAAACACAAACAACAAGTTAAAAGATTTTTATTTGTGCATTTTAAACATTTATTCGAAATGTTTCTAAAAAGCTTTTAACGAAATTATATGCATGCAACGAAGTGTTAGTAAATGTTTATACAAGGGTTACCATAAGTTAAACAAAATTTGTTGATCATCTAAAGAAACTAGTTTAAGAAAAATTTATTTATTTCACCTACCCCTTAATGGAGGCTATATTAAAATGCTTAAGAATGGAATAAAAATATGAATTAAAAAATTTTTCTTAAAAAAAAAGTATATCACAAAATAAGATTTCTAAATACCAAAAAAATAATTTTGATATAAATAATTTTAATAATTTTATCTCCTCAAGTGTTTATGTTGTTGTTTACGTCTTATAGGAAAGCTTCATTTCAAAATTTTTTATTCGAAATTTTTTCTAAAAGCTTCCAGCGAAATTATGTGTGAACATAGTGAAATGTTAAGGCCCTGGCACTTGAGCGCTACTGTAGCGGTGCTGTAGCGTAACGGGCTGTTGTATCGTTTTAAAGTTCGGCCGCTACACCACCGTCACGTATTCGTTTAAGTACCTATTTCTATATATTTTAGTACAAGCTAACGTATCAGCTGACACGTCTCCGAACCTTATTCGCTCAAGTAATTATACCTTTAGTAACTGTAAGTAATGGGTTATGTGTACAATTAAAAACATTCAAACTAAATTTTGAGTTCAAATAATAAGTTTTTAATCAAAATTACAACAAAAGGTCGGAAAGCACACTTATTGATTAAAAAGTCAAATATCACACATATTGATCATTCAATCTAAATTTTTCTTTAAAGCGTCTAACGAAATTACTTGTGAGCACAACTGTATGTAAAGGTGATTTTCAATTTGTGCAATTTAAATATTTCCTAAATTTTCCTTAAAAGCTTTTAGCGAAATTATATGTTAATAAAACAAAATGTTAGTAACTCTATGTAAAGGGGTCACCGTAAAAAGTTTTGCAAAGCTATTTTCAAGACTGAAAACATATTTTTTTCTTTAATGCGAAAAATTTATCAAGTAAAATTTTTAAATTTCATTAAAAATTACGAAGAACTTAGAAAATCAAATTGAAATTCTTAAAATTACAGCTTAAATTCTGAAAATGCTAAATTTTGAAAATTTTAATTGAAATTTGGTTAATTGTTAATAAAATAATTCCTGGACACATTATTAAATTACGAAAGTATTTTTTAAACTTTTATTAATTTGGTTTGAATTTAATTGTCATTTTCTATTCATGTTTTTTTAATTTTAATTTAAAATTTTATTAAAATGATAAAAAAGGCTGGTCACTCTAATTTATTTTTAATATCATTGTTACAGTAAAAACTTTTAGTTTAATTAATTTCTTGTAATAATATTTTATGAAATGTTTTCTGCATTAAATGATATTTGAGATGAAAATAATAATTTTTGAATTTTTTTGAATTCTTTGGATTTTCCTGAAATATGGTAGAAGAATGACCAAACTATTTGATTTTTTTTTAAGTGTAAACAACAAACGCGGTTTGTCACTGCATTGCTTGATAGCAGCGAAAGTGTTGTAATAAGTTTTTAATATAAGTCGATATTACATCATACTTCTTGAAGTACGACTGTGCCTAGATTATGTATTTTTTGTATTTTTAAAGAAATTCTTAAAAATGATTAGTCCACTAAAATATGGTTTACGAAACTAAAGTTTTGTACACTTAAAAATAAAGATACCCGCGTAAAAATGTTTACATGATGCCAAAAATAATGATATATAACACGACATTTATTTATACGCAATTTGATCCGAATTATGTTAAATGTTTTTGTATTAAAAAAGATAAACGTGAATAAAATACGATAAAGCTTCATCCGAGTTTTGACCAAACATTGCCATATTTCAGTGGATTCAATTAGATCTAATTAAAATTCTGGTGTACTTTGGTTTGGGTGAGAAACACCACGGGGTGTTTCCCCCGGGGCCGGGAAGAAAAACGAATTTTATAAGGCTCCGATTCCAACTGAAGAACTTTGAACTTTTTCAGACAAAGAAACGTTTCATGCGATATACTAAAATATATAATATACTAAAAACAAAACTTTGTAAAAGTTGTACTTTTTTTTCTAGCTCCTAGTTTACGAGAACTTCTAGTAAAAATTACGAGCTTTTTTGTTATTTTACAAGCTTTTTATCAATAAAATTGTAAATTTTCAACTTTTTTGGCGGGATAAAACTCGCAATGTGTTCTCGAGACTTTACTAGATTTTTTGCAACCTCCTATTTTACGAGAATTCCTAGTAAAAATAACGATTATTTTTGTAGTTTTACAAGCTTTTAACCAATAAAATTGTAAATTTACAACTTTTTTGACGCGGTAAAACTTAAAAGGAACTCTTGTAATTTTACTTGATTTTTTTTTATAAAATTGCCGAGAAAATTTAGACATTTACAAAAAAAAAAATTGTAAAATTTCCAAAAAAATCTAAATTTCGATCGATCAACTAAATTTTTTGTTAAAAAACAAGGAATATTGGTAAAATGAATTTACGAGACTTTTTCTAGTAATTGCTAAATTTCAGGATTCCAGATCTTTAATTTTGGACGGACAAACCGATCACTAGACTAGCATCCACAAACGGATCGCTAGAATAGAATCGCTCTCTGATTAATAATTTATATACCTTAAGGTGTTCTAAACCGATATTTCGATGCGTTACACACGGAATGACAAATTAAGTACACCGCTCCTCCCCCATACTGGAGTGATGGTTAAAAAAAAATTAAGTCCCGATGAAAAGCAAATGAATCTTTAGTAAAAATCAACAAATCCTGTGTCAAAAATTATTTAACCAAATTTGACTTTTCAAAAAGCTTTTGATAAAAAAATAAATAATAATTAGTTAATCTACTAAAATATATTTTTTTTAACTATATGTATATTATAAAGAACATTTTGTCAGTGTATAAGCAATAACACCTAAAAAGCAGTATTTTCACCATTTTGTTTTATAAAAGCTCTTGTAAAAGCTTTTTGTTAGCTATTTTTACTGTTTTGGTAGTTGTTTTAATTTTTTTTAATGAAATACTGTTGTTGTTGAAGTTTGTTATTCCGATTGTAACTCATCGAAATATCGGTCTAGGACCCCATAAAGTATATATATATATTTATTTATGATTCTCGATCGATTTTAAGACGATCTAGCGATATCCGTCCGTCCATACGCCCGTCTATTGAAAACACGCTACCACTCGAAAGATTATACTGAATTTTGGCATATATTTTTGTAATTTACCGGGTCAGGTTGGTATAGGAATTCAACTTTCGAAAGACAATCCTGGTCTGAGTTCAGAAGTAGTTCAGAAGTTATTAGCAAAACCGTGAATTTCAGATTCGTTTCACCTTAAATGCACGTGTTGAAAAAACGTTAAACAAGCTTAAAACAAAAATGTTTTACAAAGTATTTTTGTCACCCAAAAATATTTTTACACTAAAAAAATACACTAGAAAAAAATTTTACACTCGACAAAAATTTTACACTCAAAAAAAACTTGTCAATTTTTTTTTACAAATTAATAAAAAAAGTTTTTTACTCAAAATAAAATATTTCTAAGTAAAACATACTCGAAAAAAAGTTTAAACTCGAACAAAGTTTACACTCAAAAAAAAAAAAATTTAATTTATTTTTTGTACAAAATGACAAAAAAGTTTTTTACTCAAAATAAAATATTTCTTATTAAAATTGTGAAATTTTTTGTTCTAGCTATAAAATTTATTAGGGTATTCATGGATTCGGCCAAGTCGAATTTAACTTTTCTACTTGTTGTTTCCTCCACTGGTAGAGGATTTATATAAGTTTGTCATTTCGGTTTTAACTAATGGAAATATTGGTCTAAAACCACATAAAGTATACACTCAAAAAAATACGTTAGTAGATTTACTAATTTTTTTTGCTAATGCTAGTTACTAACTTTTAGCAAATTTTTAGTTGAGATTAGCAAAAAAATTCTTGTAAACTTCATTAAGCACATTAGCAATTTTAAACAAACTTTGAACTAATTTCTTTTGCTAAGATTTGAAATTGAGTTGACAACATTTTTACAAATTTTTTTTAATTTTCAAAAATCTTAAAATGGCGCTATCTCGGAAACTAAGCCAGATAGAGCAAAATGGAGGCCATTTTTGGTTCTCGGGCTTTCTATAGTATCGCCGGTCCTCTTCACATGTGTGGACCCTAATGGGTCTGAACTTTGGATCCAAAAAAGTTAGCATTCCCGAAAATTTTAAAATGCTCATATCTCGGTAAATATTGCCGACACAACAAAAAGTCCAAAAGCATTTTTGTAGCTCTCAACACGTAGAACAAGATCAAAAAATCAAAATCAAAAGCTCTCCGAGTAATATTTTTGAAGTTATCGAGTTTAGTAATTCTCAAAACCCCGGTGGTCCCCTAAAATCACGTATCTCAAAAACTGAGCAAGGTAGAGCGAAACGGACACAAATTTTGGATCAAAAACTATGACGATTTTTAAGGAACCCAACTAGGTCTAGGCCCATCGGGGTCTGGACCTATCGGGTCCGAACCTAATGGGGTCCTCAAATGTGTCTGAACTAAGTTGAAAAAAAAAAAATCAGTTACTAATTTTTGGCAAAACATTTTTGCTAACTTTACCCAAAAAATTGTGGGTTCAAAATCAGCAAATTTTCTTGTAGGTTTACAAGCTTTTTTTGCTAACATTACAGTTTTTTTTTTTGAGTGTATATATTATTGTTTGGTGAACGATTCTGTCTGTCTGTTAAAATGTCTGTTGATATGACTGTAACTTAACATTTTTACTAGCTGTTGTTTCGAGAAGTTTAGTACTGCAGTTAAGCGATATCGCTTCAGTTGTTTAAAAGTTATGAACGAAAATGTACAGGCACCTCGAAAATGTTGGTGCATTCTACATAACCTAAAAAACCAAAATACTTTAATTCGGCTGCGGATTGACATTTTGGAAAAGAATTGGATACTGTAAGATATTTTTATAGGCACAAACATATTTTTTTTACCCCAAAAATGTTTCGCGGAATTTTTTTCACCAAAATTTTTTTTTTTCGCAGATTTTTTTTTGGAAAAATAATTTTTCCTCCTGGATGTTTTCAAAAAAAAATTTTTTTTTTCAAAATTAATTTTTTTTCGCGGATTTTTTATTTTCAATATTACTTTTTTTAAAATAATGATTTTTGCAATAATCTGTTTCGCATTGTGGAGTGTATCCATACATTCGGCAAGACCAATTTTAAATTTTTTATTGGTTTTACTTGTTTTAAAACATTTCGTCTGTTATTTTACTGATTTTGTAATTGTTTTTTTGTTGTTAGTTGTTTTAACTGTTTTGATAGTTGTTTCTAACTGTTTTGATAGTTGTTTTTATTTTGTGATAGTGTAGTCTTTAAACATTAGTGTTTAAGGGGGTTTTTTACTTTTATTTCGTTTTTAAACTGCTTAACATTTTTTTCAGTGTTTTTGTTTACTTTTCTGGAAGCTTTTGTTTTTTCTAGCTATAAAATTTTGTTTATTAAACTTTTTTAAGTTTTGTTAGTATTTTTGTTTAAATAATTTAAAGGAAATTTTTTTGTTAAACTTACAGCAATATCTTGTCGAATATTGACAATTTGCATTGACACTACTGGGTGCCATAATATCATTGGCTGCCGCCATATCCATCGGTGATGGTAAAAATTTATTATCCAAGTGTAACGGCAAAATGTTGATAATTTTGATGATTTTAAAACTTCTTTAAAAGAAGTTTTACAAATTGTTAAGGAAAAATTTTTTAAAAAAGAATAGAGTTTAAAAGAAGTTTTTTGTTTTTTTGAAATTAATCCACAATATTTGTTGAGAATTTTTTTGTTGTTCTTGTTGTATAATTAAATATTTTGTAATCCTTTTTTTTTGAGTTTTATTATATTGGTAATCCGAATAAGTTCCCAATAAATAAATTCTTTTATTGTAATTTTATTTTTAAAGCCACTTTATTATCTGACACTGACACTTTCACTTTTACTTTTATATTTTTCTTGTTTAAATATTCCAGCCCAGATTGGTTTTGAATTTTTTTCTGTATATTCTTGTATAAGATCTTTTAAAAGGTTTATATAGTTTTATATATTTTTAATAAAAACATGTTTGTAGTTTTATTTTTTTTTTATAATTTTTGTAAATTTTTTAAAAATTTTTTTATTTTTAAATTTAAGAATTTTTTTTTTTATTTCTTTTTATTTTTCCCAAAAAAAATTTCACTTTTATTTTTCTTTTATAATCATTTAGTTAATTTGTTTTTGTAAATTCTGGTCTATTTTTTTTTTTGTTTCTTTTGTGTATTTTTAGTGGTTTTTTATATGGAGAGAGAACACCAAAATTTTTAACGTAACGTTTGGTTCGACACTCGTGATACGTCTGTTTTGCGTGCGACAGTGAAAACCATGCTTATCCTCAAAACAACAAGACAACGTTTAAACTTGGATGAACACTTTCAGTTACCACAAGCTTAAAGTAAAAGAAGGCAAGCACACACATAAACACACACTCTTAACATTAACATCATATTCAATCTTACACATTTCATTTCAATTTCATAATGTTTCTTCAAGACCAGACTCTGTAGACCAGTGTGAAGGCTTTCGCTTGGTTACATTTTTTCAGAAACTTCAGTTCGGTAAAAGACAGCAGAGCTCAGCTTAAAAAACCATCCATCCATTGAACGAACATTTGAACGAACGAACGTAAAAGCCAAGTTTTTAAACAACAAGTAGCAAGAAGACTGCATAGAAGTTGTCTTCTTGTATGTTGTGTTTTTTTATTTATGCTGGTATTAGTGTTAAACATGCTTTTTACTTCTTTTTTTCAGTTGTGAGCTTAAACAACAAACCACGTTGTTGTAGTTTTTTGTTTTCTGCTGGTGTAGTTTTATTGTGAGAAATGCTTTCTTTCTCTATACACTATCAGTTTACTAGTGTTGTCAATTTAGTGATTTACAAAACCTACAGTAAAACAATTTTTCAATACATATGAAAATAAGTAGCATTTTTCATAGGTCCAAAGCAAACGTTTAAAAAAGAAAAAAAAATTGACTGAAATAACTATGGTATTCAATCGATTAACCGTTAATCGGTTAACCGATTAATTTTGGTCGATTAACTGTTCGAAAAATTTAAAATTTCTAATTTTCATATAACAAATAACCGGTTAATTTGTTTCGATTAACCGATTAACCGAAATTTTCCATTTTTAGTACTTCACATATTTTTTTTGCTTTTTTTTGTGTATTGATTAGTGTTTTCAATTATTCGACCCTGCCGGTTAACCTGTTATGTCATTATTTGAAAATTGACGAAAATTGGTTAATCTGTTATTTGGGAAAAAGTGGCGATTAATCGATAAATCGTCAAAAACAATGAAAAATTAATTTTAAACGATTTTTTAAAAGTAATGTAACAAAAAATTTAAGTATTTTAAGTAAAATTTAATTTTCAGTCTTTATACACACAAACACACACACAAAAATTAAAATGAGTTTCAATTACTATTTTAATTGATTTTGCTCGTATCACGAAAGTAATAGTATTAATTACTAAAATTTGTAAAAGTTTAATATCGCGAATTGCATTTATTCTCAATTCACGGAAATTTCCGAAATCTATTATAAAATTTTATCATATCAATTTAAAAAATTATTAAAAACAAAATCGAATTTTTTTTAATTTTTTGTGTGCAGTTTTTATAGGGGAAACCCAAAACGCAACTAATTGAAAATAATTCCTAAATTTTATTTGGAATTTCAATCAGGATTTCTGAGTTTCAGTTGGCCATTTTCGTTTTTCAATTGGAATTTCAAAATTTCAATTTACTTATAATTGTAATTTTTAAATTTAAATTTTGATTTTCTAAACTATGAATATCAATTCAGATTTGTGAATTTCAAATGGCTTTTCTAAATTTCAATTGGTATTTCTTAATTTCAATTGGGATTTTTGAATTTTAATAGTGCTTTTCAGAATTTTAATTGGTGTCTTCTAAATACTAATTTTGATTTATATAATTTGATTTCAATTGGGATTTCAATTGAGATTTTTGAATTTTATTAGCTCTTCAGAAACTGAATTATCTTTTCTGAATTTCATTTAAAATTTTTAAATTTAAATTTTGCTTTTCTAAATTTTAATTGAGATTTCTTAATTTCAATAGGCTTCTGTAAATTTAAATTTTGTGAAATTGGGAGTTTCTGAATATCAATTAGGATTTCTCAATTTCAATAAGCTCTTCTGAATTTGGATTAAGCTTTCGTAAATTTTAATTGGGCGTTTCTAAATTTCAATTGGGATTTCTGAATTTGAATTAGCTTTTCTGAATTCAATTGGGATTTTCTGAATTTTAATAGGGATTTTCAATATGGCGTTTGAAAATTTTAATTAGGATTTCTGAGTTTTAAATGATTAAATTTTTAATTTTGCTTTTCTAAACTGTTAATTGCTGGTATCTGAATACTTTTTTTTTGTAGTTTTGACTTTTTTCGGAAGCGTTTGTAAAACAGAGGAAGTGTTTCAAACAAATTATAGTAGAATATAGAGATAATAATATTAACCAGTTAATCGAAGCATTTTAACCGATTAATCGGGTCGAATAATTATTTGCGTTTTAAATGGAGGCGATTAATCGAGGAATCGGTTAATCGATTAACCGAATTGGAAACACTAGTATTGATGAGAAGAAGTTTAGGTATAATAAAAATTATCAAACAATCTTTGAGCAGTGTGTAAAAACGTTGTCAATCATATGGGGCATTCCATGTGATATCGGACACTTTGAAAAAATTTTTTGTTTAGATTTTCCCAATTTGTTTACAGGTTTTAGTACCCTTCAAAAACTGTTTCGAAGTAAGTTTTCAGATTTTTTTGGTGACCCGTTCAAAAGATATCGAATTTTTAAAAATTGCTAGTTTGATCCTTTACTCAAACTTCTTTTACTTATAACTTCTTCAATAATGGTCCAAATTGCAAATTTTTTTTTTCAAAATTTTCAAAAAAATCAAAAAAAAATCTTAAAAGCGCTCTAGTATGAGATTTAAGTTTTAAAATTTTAATCTCGTTTTTTGAAAATGTTTGACCTTTTCGATTTTTTTTTTAATTTTTTTGTGTAAAACTTCTATCGATTCTAAAATTTTTTTTCCCAGGAGGGTCGTGGGATAACAATTATTACTATTTTTTTAAGTTTTTTGGAAAAATTTTATTGTAATTTTTCAATCTTAAAATCATTTCTATTGCTCCAATGGTGCGTCATAGAGGGGTCATTTAGAAGACCGACCCCCATTAATTTTTACGTCTAAACATTTCTTCAAAAAAAAGTTGCAAATTTACGATTTTATTGGTAAAAATCTTGTAAAATTACAAAAAAGCTCGTTAATTTTACTTGAAATTCTCATAAAATTGGAGGTGGCAAAAAGTAAAGAGTGAATTCCTTGTAAGTTTTATTGCGTAAACAAGTTGTAAATTTAAGATTTTATTGGTAAAAAGCTTGTAAAACTACAAAAAAGCTCGTCATTTTTACTAGGAATTATCGTAAAATTGGAGGTAGCAAAAATAAAAGATACAATTTTTTTTTACAGAGTACAAAAAGCAAAATAATGTGGTTTTTGTCTCCGGTCACGGAATAAGTTTCTTTGAGAAATTTTAGTGATAATTCCAATTTTTAACTGTCACGTGTTCGGATCGAGAGACACACTTTTCCAGCAGGGTTGCTAGTAAAAGAGTACACAGAAAAAAATATTCAATGGCAAAAAACAATTAAATATTTGCTCAGCTTAAAATTTCACATTCAATTAAATTTTACTTGAATCAATTAACCATTTGCTCAAATCGGAAAAATTCACAAAAAAATTATAACAACAAAAAAACTCATAATAGTAGGCTTTGAGTAACAATTAGGGTGATGAGACCGGTTTTTCGAAACCGGTTTGAACCGGTTTTTTGTGGATTGCAACGGTCGTTTTTTTTAAATCTTTACTATTTGAAAACCGGTTAGACCGGTTTTTTCATTGTCGAAACCCGTTTTTTTTAAATCAACCTTTTGAAAGCAGTTAAACTCGATATATTTCTTTTAATTGTTATTTGATTACTAAAAAGATGTTCAAAAAAATTTCGACTTTGCCCTTGACCCTTGACATTTCCAACCATTTGGAGCAACTTTTAATTTGAGTAAAATTATTTTTGGAAGTTTTAAATTTTTACGTATACAAAAAATTAGTAAAAAAAAATTTAGTGAACATTTTTGTCGACGATCAAAATTTTATTTTTGTTAAGAAATAAAAAAGTTGAAGTACAACATTTTCCATTTAAATTTAAAAATTTTCTAAATACTTTTCATAAAATTTCAATTTTATTTCAAAAATTTCCCTTTGTATTTCAATATTTTCTAAAGGCTTTTCACAAAATTGCATTTGTATTTAAAAATTTTCTTTTGTGTTTCAAAGATTTCCAAATCGTCGGTGCTCCGACTATGTGGTACTTTTGCGCTATTTTTGTTGAGTTAAATTTATGGAAATTAAAATTTGCAATATTATCCAACTTAACCTGTTTTAAAGTCTCTTCAAACAAAATTTGAAATACACATATCGGTGTTGGTCAGAGCACCGACGAAATGCTTTTCAGAAAATTCAATTTTTTTTCAAAATATTTCGTTTCAAAAATTTCTACATGGGTTTCAGAAATTTCCATTTGTATTTCAGATATTTTCATTTGCAATTTGTACAAATAGACCCCTCTGAAATACAATTGAAAATTTTTGAAACATTAATGGAAATTTAGAAATATAAATGAAAATTTCTGAAATATAATTAAAACATTTTTAAATAAAATTGAACATTTCTAAAACATATTTAGAAATTTTTGAAATATAGTTGGGAATTTCTTAAATACAATTTATATTTTTTGAGCTAGAATTTGAAATGGTGTAGACCGATTTTGTTGACAATCTCTGCTTTATAATGGCCGTGATCGTCATTGTTCACCTTATTTTGCAAAAAACCGAAAAAACCGGTTCAACCGGTTTTTTGTCAATTTAAAAAACCGAAACCGGTTTTTTAAAAATGCTGATTTTCGAAGTATTCGCAAAACCGGTTTTTGAAAAAAGTCGAATAATTGATCACCCTACTAACAATGCGATGAACGCTGTTGCGTTTTTTTTTTTTTTTTTAGTTTTCGTTAGTCGTCAAATAGAAAAGTACTTGCATGCACACAAGACAAAAACAAAACAAAATAATATTAAGCACAAAAAAAAACAATTTAAACAAAAGACTTGAAAAGACTGACAAAAAACACTACAACTGTAAAATAATGATTAACCATTCACTCAGATCAAGCATTGGATTAATCAAAAATAACACAAAAATATTGATTAACCGCTCACTGAAATCAAGTATTGGTTTAATCAAAAATAACAGAAAAGCAACAATTAACAAATTACTCAAATCAAGCATTGGTTTAATCAAGGAACAGTCAATGACTGACCTACAATTTTCGTGCTTGATCCAACAATTTTTCTCATTAGATGACTTTTAATTAAAATAATGCTCAACCTGGTGTATTTCGTGCTTGATCTAACAACTCATTTTTATCTGTGTACAAAATGAATCGAAAAAGAAAATCTCAAAGCAAAGCTCAGTCAAAAATTTTATTATAAAATGACTTTCAATTTGGATTAGCAAACTTTAAGCAGATTTTTCTGCTAAACTAAATATTTTGAGGAAAATTTTCTGCAATTTTACTGATTCTGTTTCACGAATTTCAAAATATTTCTGTGCAGATTTTTAGCAGGTGATTTTGTGATTTTACAGAAAAAGTCTGTTGAATTTTTTTCAAAAATTGTTTGAAAATTTTTTAAGATGTATTTTTCTTTAAATTTTTGTGAAATTTAAAATTCTAAAATTAAAAATTATTAAAAACTAAAAAAAACCAGCAGATTGTTTTGTCAATTTTACAAAAATATTTAGTTATTCCTTTTTGAAAAAAAAATGTTTAGGTTTTTTAGTTTGATCTTAAAAAAGTTGGGAAATTTTATGTTTGAAAAATAGTAAAAAAATTAAAACTTAAAAAAAAATATATATTCGATTAGAGTTTTATTCTAGTTCGAGGCCCAAAAATATTTCTATATATGATATTGTCATAATAGAGTATTTTTAATTTATTGCTTTAAAAAAGTTTCTCACTCTTAAAAAAAAAAAAACTTTTTTTTATTTTTTTGTATTTATTTGTGATCATCAAAATTTTTCTGCCGTCTCGACAGAATACTTAAACCGCTTCTGAGCTAAAACACCTCAATTCAACCGACGAGTTGACCGCACCCCCTCCAAATTTAATGAAATTAAGTACTGGGGTTTACTTAAATAAAAAAGAGATTTTATCAATTTTTCAGGCTTCTGGTCATTGCAGTATTCGAGACATGCGGTCTTGAAAATTAATAAAATCGTATATATTTGACAAAAGTGTTCTGACATAAATAAAGATATCTCAAAAAGTAATAATAATACATTTAGGTTTCAAATAATAGGTAATCAGACAGCCTTCAAAATGGCTTTCCCCAAGATTTTTTTTGAAAAAGGTCAAAGGTCATTGGTTTTAACCTTAATTTTTGAAGAGCTATATCTCAAAAAACAATATTTTTAAAATTTTGGAAAAAGTATATGTTGTTAAGAATCACCTATGCTACTTAAGTTTAAATTTTCAAGATGGAGACTTCGTTGGAACTTTTAATATTAATAGAAACATTGTGACAGGAAAGAAAAAGTGATGTAATTTCCCTTAGAAAAAAAATATTTTTTTGAAATTCTGGTATAAAAATGAATTTTTCTGAATGTTTTTGACGTGCTGAGTCCAAATATGACCTTTGAACTGGCCTATCGCTATTTCTTTTCAAGATATATGCACCTAAATGTTCAAAAACACAGCAATATCATTTTAGCAATTTTCACACATTTATGTGCAGATATCTCGAAAACTAATAGCGATAGGCCAGTTCAAAGGTCATATATGAACTCAGCACGTTAAAAACATTCAGAAAAGTGAACTAAGGTACCAGAATCTCAAAGACAAATAAAATATTTTTTTTTTAAGGGAAAATACACCGCTTTTTCTTTCCTGTCACTAGGTTTCTGTTAATATTAAAAGTTCCAATGAAGTCTCCATCCTGAAAATTTAAACTTAAGTACTATAGGTGACCTTTAAGAACATATATTTTTTCCAAAATTTTAAAAATATCGTTTTTTGAGATATAGCTCCCCAAAAATTAAGGTTAAAACCAATAACCTTTGACCTTTTTCAAAAAAAAAATTTGTGAAAACCATTTTAAAGGCTGTCTCATTACCTATTATTTGCGACATGACTAACCCCTGTATTATTATTACTTTTCGAGTTATCTTTATTTATCTCAGAACACTTTTGTCAAATATATACGACTTTGCCAATTTTCAAGACCCCATATCTCGGGAAGAAAAACTACCAGAAGTCCAAAATGTTGGCACAATGATTTTTTTTGTAAGAGCCCAGCTATATTCCAAGTTTCAACGAATTCGAAAGGGGTAAGGTCAAAAATGCTACTTTTTTCGGTTGAATTGAGGAGTTTTAACTCTTCCGCTAAAATATGGCTTGCACCAATTTGTTTAAAAAACTGGCGCTTTTAGGTTTTACTCAAACACTTGTCATCACTTTTAAAAAACAACATTTCTTTATTTTCTTTACAAACCATCTACAACATGTTTATGATTCTTCCATGAGTTTCGTTTCTCATACCATTCCCTTTCAAACTTGTGTTTTGATTTAAAGCTTTCACTGTGTGTTAAAGATTTTTTGTGCTTGTATTTTTCCCCCATTTGGTTGTTGGTAGTGGTGGTACGTACCATCTTCTGCTTGGCTTTCCCATTATTTATATTTTTTTGTAACAGTATAGAAAGAAAAAAAAAAAAACTTCTTAAGCTTTACTTTTCTTTAATTTAATTCATGTTTCAATTTCAATTTGTTTCTTTCAAACACTTTCTTTGGTTGGTTAATATGTTTTTTGTTGTTGTGCTGCTTCTACTTTACTAACAAACTTAATGACTTTTTAAATAATTTATTTTTTTTTTTACAGAAATGTTTATAATTATATAATTTAAACAAAAAAAAAAAAACACAAAAACTTGTCTTTCTGAGTCTTCTTTTTAATTTTTTTTTTGTGTATAAAACTTTTGACAAAAAAAAAATGGTTTTACTTTTCATGAGATTTTAATTTGCTTTAGTAATTTTGTATAATTTTACTAATTTCGTCATTAGAATATAACTTTCTTCTTCTGCTGCGGTAACCAAATTCAAAAATTGATACCTACTGAGGTAATCATTTAAATATCATAGAAACCGGTTTTTATAATTGGATTCTTGGTATTTAAATCCTACGCTAGGACTTGTTTTTTATACCCTCCACTTAGTGATAGAGGGTATATATATATAAGTTTGTCATTCCGTTTGTAACTCATCGAAATATCGGTCTGGGACCCCATAAAGTATATATATTCATGATCCCCGATCGATTTTAAGACATTCTAGCGATGTCCGTCTGTCCGTCTGTCCGTCTGTCTGTGGAAATGGTGATCACGACCAAAATACTACACGGATATGACTGAAGCTTAACACATTTATTGAAAGTTCTCCTGAGAAGTATGGTATTGCATTTGAGCGATATCGGTTCAGTTTAAAAGTTATGATCGAAAATGTAAGGACTCCTCAAAAACTTTAGTAAATGGTATTTAAACCAGAGTATGCATTTGCGCATGAAAGCGTCATTCATTTTGGCGCTTTCATTTATTTTTTGAGAATGAGCAATGTTTGTTTTTATTTTCATTTCATATTATGCGCATTGAAAAAAATCGAATGTTTTCATTTTTCGTTGCTTGTGCGTGCGCAGTGAAAGAAGAAATATTCAAATGCGCATTGAGTAAATTAAATTTAAAAAAAAAAATTCATTTTCATTTTAGGCGCATGCTCATTTTATTTTATTTTCATGCGCATGCGCATTTTTTATTTCTTTTTATACTTTGTTTATTTTCAGAAATGAATTGACAATCGATTTGGGGATTTTCCAATTTTCCAATCATCAGAATTCTTTAGAAAAATAAACTCAAACTTAAATGAACTCTTTTTCATTGCACAAGGTTAAATAAATACCAAACTAAACTTGATGGTGTAGTACTTTTTGGTGTAGTACTAGTAAAATTTTGAAATCATAAACTCCTTGTATTCATTTCTCGACAGGTTGATATACTAATTGAAAATATGAATATTTGAGGCTTGGGCACAAACATTAATACCTAATTTTCTAAAGAATTCTGATAATGGGGAAATTGGAAAAATCCCCGAAACGATCGTTAATTCATTCCTGAAAATAACCAAATATTTTTGATGCAGTATCTCTTCGAATTACAAATGTTGAGGGAATATCCTAATAAAGAAAGAAGAGTTATCATAGTAAGTGTATTGTCATGTTAATTCATAATAAGGAACATAAATGACCTCGAACTATATCACCGTTCGACAAAAATAAAAAATGTCGTTAGACACATCATTTACAACACAGCATTTACAGTTTTTTATTTCGCGATCCTGTTTCCTTTTAAAAGGATTTTAAAGTTTTAGAGAATTACATTTGTGTAATTACATATTTGTGCTTGTCTTATAATGCCGCTACTGATGGCAAATGAAAGAGGAGGATCTCCGCTAAATTTTTAATTTTTCTTTACTTTACAATATCAGGGAAAGAGGAGGTGTAAAATTTCTTTTCAAAATTTTTATCTTCCTATATCATTTAAAATGTTTTATCAAAATTTGGTGATAAAGTTTTTTTTTTTAAATACATTATTTATATCCTTTCTCCTGATATGGCAAAATAAAAAAAATGGAAAAATTAGCGAAGATTCTCCTCTTTCATTTGCCATTAATAGTGACATTACACAGTTGTTTATTATCGATTTTTTTGGAAATAATTTGAGCTTAAGTGTGGACGAAGGATCCTACATGTTTAATAGGAGCGTCTCCAGGGGCCCCTAAAGTAGGACACTTTTTTTTGGATTTTTTTTAAAGCGTTAGTGAATACCTAAAAAACACATGCTTGAAGTAGTCGTTATCTCTTTGACTTTCCGATTTATAGCCATTTGAATGGGGAACATTTTAATTTTTTTCCGATCCTGATCCAGTTTTTCGGGAATAGGTTAGTCACCTAACATCCGATTTATTTCAATACTGAATTTTTAGTTAGCTAAAGGAATTTGTGATATTTTAAAACCAAAGGGAATAAAATACTTTTTTTTTTTTTGTTAAAAAGTTACATTATTTTAAACTTAAAAAAAAAAAACAAAAAAAGTGAGAGTGGTAAATTCGGCTGTGCCAAATCTTTTATACCCTTCAAAATGTAAAAAAGCATAAAAAAAATTCAGGGGCGTCTGTTTTTGGTAAAGGGGGCGGGGAGGGGTTGGTTTGGGGGTTGGT
The DNA here is from genome assembly GCA_963921195.1 of Pegoplata infirma. Taxonomy (NCBI): domain Eukaryota; kingdom Metazoa; phylum Arthropoda; class Insecta; order Diptera; family Anthomyiidae; genus Pegoplata; species Pegoplata infirma. Next base: position 100,124,480 of record OY992536.1, read on the forward strand.
TTGGGGGTTTGGTGGGAGGCATTGGGGGACACCGTCCCTTGCGATAGATGTTATCAAATGGATTTATTATGATTCTTCCAACTATTTAATCCAATTAATCATTATTAAAATATTTTTTTTTTTATCCACGCCTACAAAAGGGGCGGGCGAAATTTTTTTTATCCGCTGGGTCCACGTGCAGGGTTTGAGCTTGCTCTGACATAAAAATGTTGCATTTGCTTAAAAAAAGTACAAAAACCCGGCAAAAAAAAATACCGTTTTCAGAGGTTGGTTTAGTTCTCCAAGGTGGAACTTTTTTCCCTTTTGTGCGATTTTCTCCATTTCCGAACCTGACCTGATTACGAATATAAGACATATTCGTGCCAAACTTCGAAAGTCTAGCTCATTTATTTTGGACTGTATCGTGTCCTCTACAGACGGACAGACGGACGGACGGATGTACGGACATCGCTAGAATGTCTTAGAATCGATCACTGATCAACAATATATGTTGATCAGTGATCGATGCGTTACACACGAAATGACAAAATGAGTAGACCCCCATACTGTGGTTGGAGGCTATAAAAATGGGATTTTTTGGACAACAAGTACCAACACTCTTTTGCTTCCAGCTAAAAAGTTTTGTTCAGAACATGTTATTTTTTTCGATTGATCTGAAGGCAATATCACGTGATGATTTAAAAAAAAAACATGTCAAAATTTCTTATTTTGAGCTCATCAGGCATGACCCGTTTTTAAGACAAATTTCAAGGTGACAGGACATAATCCACACGGACATTATCCCCATAACGGAAATGGGGATTATGATCCAATGCATTACGGGCATAATGCCCATTTTGGTTGTGGGGACTATGACCAATGGTCAATACAAAATTCAAAACCACCCTTGGAATGAAAAGTTTAAACTTTTTGTTTATTATAAGTGTGTATTAGGGTGTCCAAAAAAAAAGTTGTCCGGGCTCAAGCATAATTTGAAAGCTTATAGGGTAAAGTATTTTTGAGATTTTTTCAGATTTTTCGGAAAAGGTTTTAAAGGTCGCGCAAATCGATTTTTTGCTGAAAACCCGCTTTGCCGACCATTTTTTTAACTTTGTTTATAAAATCGTCAATATCAACGAGTTTCTTCACTACTGAGGTAATATTTTTAAAAAAAATTGTCCAAACTTTATTTTTGTGTGCATTAACTATAAGTTTTGGCAACACTTTTGCTAATTTGGGTACCCTACATTAGATTTTTTCGTAAATTTTCCATAAATTTTGGAAATAACGCTTTGTAACTTTTAAAATTTCTATGAAAGTCAAAAAAAGTAATAATGCAGTTTGAAAGATAAATTAATTCTTTATAATTTAGAAACAATAATTTTTGAACTGGCTCTTACCGTTCCAGAGTAATGCCATTTTAAAGCTTTCTACCCATTGTATAAAACTAATAATAAAATAAAATATTGAATTTAAAAAAGATATTATCTTCCACTATTTAATATCTTAGGATAAAAACTTTTAACAAAAAAAAAATCACAAATCTATCTAGCTAACTAAAAATTCAGGTTTGAAAAAAATCGGATGTTAGATGCCTAACCTATTCCCGAAAAACTGAACCAGAATCAGAAAAAAATTACTGAATGGCCGAATTATTTAAAAAAAAAAATCTATAATAAACCAATGAGCCCTGTACCACAGAGTGGTATATTTTCAAAAATTAGGAATTTTTAAGTGGGAAAATTGCCTAAGTATCTAAATATTTTCTATATGAAAGTGTAGCAGAATCTATCAATTTTTCTATGTCAGAACTTCAGAACTTTTTTATTGCGATAATGGAGAGTTCAGTATCTCAATCGTTAAGGTCAGTTCAGTATTATCGCCAAAAACAGGATTTAAACAGACAGACGGAAGGACTGAAATCGCTAGAACGATCAAGAATTATACACTCAAAAAAATAAAACTGTAAAGTTAACAAATTTTTTTTTGTTAACTCGAGCTTACTGGCTTTTTAGCAAATTTTTAGTTAAAATCAGCGTTTTAACAACTTTTTTAAGTTAAGTTCAATTTACGAAAATACTAGTTGTGAACAAATTTTGAATTAATTTTTTTTGTTGACTTTAAAACTGAGTTTACGAATTTTTATTAATTATTTTGCAGATTTCTAGTAACATATTTGTATAGTGAAAAAATTTTAGAAATTTTTTTGTAGCCTTCTATGCAAATCTCATAAGTTCTACTTAAGCTAAACTTAATGCTGAAAAAAAAAATAATAAAATAAGTGAAGTTTTAGTGTATGAAATCAATATTTGAAAAACTTACAATTTTTTTACAAAAAGTTATGCTGAACTTAACTAATTTTTTTGTTAATACGTACATAAAAATGTTACGAAATTTTCAGCTGAATTTTTAGTTAAAGTTAGGTTGTTTTTGCTACATTCATTCTGCGAAAAGTTAACTAAATATTTTTAGTTAAATTAACTACAAATTTAGTAGGTTCAAAATCAGGTGTTTTTTTAGTTAAATTTAACTAAAATTTATGCTAACTTTACAGTTTTATTTTTTTGAGTGTAAATGTATATACTTTGTATGGTCCTTGACCAATATTTCGATGAATTATATACGGAATGACAAATATTACCCCCTATAACTAGAGTGGAGGGTATACAAATAAATATAAACAAAAGACTTAAGACACAAACATGAAAGTTCCTACCTTATCTAAATAATTTTAACATTGCATCAATCAATCCATTTTTTTAAAAAAGAAAATATTATATAAATTTAATTTTTTCCAATCAATAACAAACTTCAAACAAAATATTTTAATTTATTTAATGATCTTGAAAAATGCATACAAAATTCTTATAAAATATTAACAAAAAAATTCTTGAATTTTTAACAAAAACTTAAATGTTAAACAAACAAAACAACAGTTAACAAAATTATTAAAAAGACAATAAAACAAAAAAAAAAAAAACACAAGAATAAGTAATATTTAACAAAATAACGCGTCTATAAAGTGGAAATAAAAATTCTTAAAACAAAAAAAAAAATAAAAATATATAAAAAAAGAAAAACTTTCACCCTATATATCAAACAGCAGTATAATACCAACCAACAAACTAACTCTGCTCTATAGTACATTCATTCATTTGGATAGTACACTTAACAACAACACATTGTGAGACATGCAGCCAACTATGATGTTAATAATGATCATCATGCTGATGATGATGATGAAGATCTTCATCATCATTATAATCATATTTTATAGCAGCCTTAGAGTGTAGCAATATTATAGAACTGCTGGTCGCATAAAGCCACATGATAGAAAATATAAATTACTAGCTGTTTTGCACCCGGCGTTGCCCGGGTTGAAAAAAATATTATGTAATGAATGAGTTTTTTATTAGTCAGTTTATCTACTTCTTCGTAGCTTTTCACTGGTAAATATAAACCTATTCATGAGGTTTAGTAAATTTTTTTCGATTTTGCTTAGCGTCGGGAACATGGTTATACGTGTTCCTCCGTCATGGGAACAAACCTAATATTAATGTATTTCTTAAATGGCTTTTAAAAGGAACCTATAGCACTTTATGTAGTGAAAACATCAATAAAGACATAACTTTTACTGTAGTTCAAGTGGGTGTGGCATTTAACGCATTTAGTTCAATTTTGGTCTCATGTGATCTATAGTTCCCCTATTGGTTAGCACGTGAAGAAATTTGCAATTAAATTTGCTCAACTCTCACTAAAGTACAAAGGGGCGTGCCATTATATGTCTTTTTATAAATCGCAGTTTAATATTGTCTATAGCACTATTTATGTTGAAGATTTCATTGAAATCGGCTCAACCGTTTTCAGGTTCTGATATCGCAAATAGTTCGCGCTCAGTTAATTCTAACAGTAGTATTTAAAGGAGTTGGTTAAGCCGTTTTTGAATGATAGCAAATAAGCCAGAAATAGCGTTATGTACCATTTTACTTCCATTTGTCTAATCGCGGGCTAATATGGCATATCGTTCAACGGGAAATAGGAAAATATATTTTTTTTAATTTAATACAAAGGGGTGCGGCATTTTAAGCGCCTTTTCCCGATCGCCATGGTAAATACCATCTGTGGTAAAAATTTGATTAAAATTGGTTTCACCGTTAACGCGTGAGTACGGATCAGACAGAAATAAATTTCAATGTATTACAAAGACACATAGCAATTCACACCTTTGTCTGGTCGTGTCTATAGTTTCCGCCTCAATAAGTACTAACTAACTGTGGTGAAAATTATAATAACATCAGGTTCACCGTTTAAGCGTGATTACGGAAAGGCAGAATGAACTTTCAGTACTTTGCCAAAGGATTGGCAGTTGATACCATACTAAAGTTCCCGCCTCTGTTAGTACTATCTATGCAAAAAATTTTGTTAAAACCGGTTTAGTCGTTTAAGCGTTATTAAGGAACATGCAGAAACACTTTCAGTATAGTACAAAGGCGAGTGTCAATTTACGCCCCTTTTGACCAAACGCGCTCTATTTTAATCTATAGTTCCCGCCTCGATGGTAAATATTTCATTTAATTTTAGACAGAAATAGCGTTCAATAAAATAAAGAGGAGCGCGCTATTTTATTTTTTATTAAAATCGGTATATTCGTTTAAGCAGTGACCTAATGCGTTCCCGAGATAGATAAAGATCCGATGTTATTAGTTTTGTATATTTTTGAATAATACGCAGCCAAAATTCTATTTTATTGTCATTTTGTTGCCTCACCACATCGACAATTAACAAAAAGAATTATTTCGCAAATAAATGAAACACAAAAAAGAATTTTGGCTGCGTGTTAATAAAAAATAATAAAACTGAACCTTGTTTATCACGGGAACGTGTTACATCCAAAAAAGACATATATTATATACATAATTTTGATATTTTAAATAAGTAGAGAACACCCAGTGACAACTTCACGGACCGTCACTGCGTTTAAGCATGATTACGGAACATGCATTTTCCGCCCCTTTGTCCATACGCGCTCTATTATAATCTATAGTTTCTTTGAAAAAAATATCATTAAAATCGGTTCAGCCGTTTATACGTGATAACGGAACAGGAAGAAATAAATTTTAATGTAATACAAAGGGGCATAGTATTTTACGACCCTTTATTCTATCGCCCTCTATTGTGGCTCATAGTTTTCGTGCAATAAAAAAGGGCGTGGCATTTTACGCCCCTATTTTCGATCGCCCTCTATTGTTGATCATAGTTTCCGGCTCGTTTAGTACTATCTGTGGTAAAAATGTCAGTGAAATCGCTTAAATCACTTTTCAGTGATTGCAGGACAGGCAGATATAGTTTCAATACAAAACAAAGGGGCGTGGCATTTTACGCCTATTTTTCCGATCGCGGATTCTTTTGTTAGTACTATCCGTGGTGATAATTTCATGAAAATCGGTTCAGCCGTTTTTCCGTTATTGCCGGACAGGCAGATATAGCTTTAGCATGGTACATAGGGGCGTGGCATTTTACGCCCCTTTGTCCGATTGCGGTCGCTTATGGCCTTTAGTTCCCGCCTTGGTTAGTACTATCTGTGGTGAAAATTTCATGAAAACCGGTTCAGCCGTTTTTCTGTTATTGCCGTACATGCTGATATAGCCTTAGCATGGTACAAAGGGGCGTGGCATTTTACGCCCCTTTGTTTGATCGCGGTCGCTTATTTTCTATAATTCCCGCCTCGGTTAGTACTATCCGTGGTGAAAATTTCATGAAAATCGGTTCAGCCGTTTTTCCGTTATTGCCAGACAGGCAGATATAGCTTTAGCATGGTACATAGGGGCGTGGCATTTTACGCCCCTTTGTCCGATCGCGGTCGCTTATGGCCTGTAGTTCCCGCCTAGGTTAGTACTATCTGTGGTGAAAATTTCATGAAAATCGGTCAGACGTATTTCTGTTATTGCCGTACAGGCAGATATAGCTTTAGCATGGTACAAAGGGGCGTGGCATTTTACGCCCCTTTGTCCGATCGCGGTCGCTTATGGCCTATAGTTCCCGCCTCGGTTAGTACTATCTTTGGTGAAAATTTCATGAAAATCGGTTAAGCCGTTCTTTACTTATTGCGGAACAGACAGACAGATAGACAGACAGAAAGACAGACAGACAGACAAACCAACAATCAGATTTATAATATTAATAGGGATTATACCCTACAATACTCTTTGATACAGGGACCAAAATATTGGTCCAAAATATCGTATCTAAACAAAATATTGGTCCAACCACCTTAAAGTATATCTATCGACTCAGAATCGGTATTTAGTCGATCTAGCAATGTCTCTCCGTCTGTCTGTTCTTTGTAAACGGTATAAATCCGATACAGGTCCCCAATTTCCAACCGATTTGACTGAAATTTGAAACTTATACTTCGTTTGCTCAAGAACGAAGCCTATTTCAATTTGGCTCAATCCAGTTGGAAAATGTGTCAATGACTGCATTGACATGAATGCATGATGAAGTGGAGAAGTGAAAGAAGACTTTACACTCAAGCTAAACGAGGCAAGGTCAGCTTTTGGTCGTTTAAATAAAACGTTGCGATCCCCAACTATATACAAAGAGCCGTATTTTCAATGTATGTATGAAATCCACACTGCTGTATAGAAGCGAGATTTTTCGTTCAACTGTTGACAAGCGTGGACGTGTTTTTAATTTAACTCCGTGCTATTGATCGTAAAAGATTTTTTGTGATATTTTCGTGCTAACATCAAGGAAACTTAAAATATGACGGTATTCTCAGATTTGGCTTTTTTTATGCAAGAGTCTATCTCTAGAAGGGCGACCTGAAGCTTATTTTGGACGTAGCAAAGCCAAAGAGAGAGTCGGCTGGGAAGGAGAATTTGGAAGAGGTTGATATTCAGGTGAAATCGACTTCTAGTCTGATGGGAGATGGATCTAGCATATTTGAAACCAAATCTGGTAACGAATGCAACGTTTGCGATAACACAAAGGTCAAATCTGTCACAGTGGGTGACATTCAAGATGATGGCTTATTAGAAACCGAATCTGTGGACGAGTGCGACCTCTATGTTAGGATGTGGAGAAAATACAAGATGTAGCGGTTTCTACAAACTAACTTTTATCACTCTAAGGCCGACTCAGTTGCACTCTTGACTTCTCATGCAGCCGTATGTGTAGAACGAAAAGCACCTATGATGCACATCGACACCATTCTCTGTACCTTCGTGATAAAGACATAATTCCCTTTTATCTCTAAGGCAGGCCACCAGACAATGATCACAGCCTATTGACCATTTAGAAAAATCATTCAGAGACCTCTGAAGAATGCCTCTCAATGTTGCAGATGCTTTCCCTCTACCGCTATCGCGATATCGTTCGCATATGCGAAAACATGACAACCACGTGCTTCTTGAGAGAGCATCATTGAATTCAGTGCCAGGTTCGAAAGAAGCGGCTACATAACACCTCCCTGTGGTATGCCTCTATTGACAAATCGAGCAGATACAAAATTGCCCTCCTTTCCCTCCTTTGAAGCAGAATTTTCAAAAAAAGTACTTCTTCTAGAATATTCTTTCCGCGAGAGTACAGTCCAAACTTCAACTATGTAGGACTATTATTTCAGCAGATTCAAAATTGCCCTACTTTCCCCTTTTTTCCCCTCAGAAGCGGAATTTTCAATAAAGTACTTCTTTTAAAATGTTATTTCCGCGAGAGGGTAGTACAGTCCAAATTTCAAGTATCTAGGACCATTACTTCAGCATATACAAAATTGCCCTACCTTCCCCTTTTTTCCCCCATAGAAGTGGAGTTTTTAAAAAAGTACTTCCTTTACAATGTTAATTCCGCGAGAGGATCGTACAGTCCAAATTTCAAGTATATATGACCATTATCTTAGCAGATACAAAATTGCCCTACTTTGCCCCGTTTTCCCCCTTCAAAGCGAAATTTTCAAAAAAGTACTTCTTTTAGAATGTTATTGCCGCGAGATGATCCTATATTCCGAAAGTCATGTTTCTTAGACCAATAGTTTAGCAGATACAAAATTGCCCTATTTTCCCCATTTTCCCCCTTAGAGGCGGAATTTTCCAAAAAGTCCTCCTTTCGAATGTTATTTCCAAATTTCAAGTATCTAGAACCATTACTTCAGCATATACAAAATTGCCCTACTTTTCCCACTTTCCGCCCCTTAAGAGGGAAATTTCAAAAAAGTACTTCTTTTCGAATGTTATTGTCATGTTTCTAAGACCATTAGTTTAAAATTTAGCAAATTGCCCTATTTCCCCCCCTTTTGGCCCTCCTTAAAACCAAAATTTTCAAAAAAGTACATTTTGCAAAAAATAATTTCCGTGAGAGGATCCTATATTCAAAATTTTAAGTTTGTAGGACCATTTGTTCAGAAGATACAAAATTACCCTATTTACCCCCTTCTCCCCCCTTATAAAAGGTTTTTTTTTTTTAATATTGCTTTTTTCAAAATATTTTTTCCGGGAGAGGATCCTAGAGTTAAAATTTTAAGTTTCTGAGACCATTTGTTCAGAAGATAAATAATGTACCGATTTGCCCTATTTCCCCACTTTCCCACCTTGGAGACGGAATTTTTCAAAAAATATTTTTTTCGGAATGTTATTTCCGTGAGAAGATCCTAGAGTCCAAATTTCACGTTTCTGGGACCATTTGTTCAGAATATAAAATATTTACCAATTTGCCCTATTTTCCCTATTTTGCCCTTTTCCCCTCCTTGGAGGCGAAATTTTTAAAACAGTTTATTTTCCGAACGTTAATTCCGTGAGAGGATCCTAGAGCTCAAATTTCAAGTTTCTGGAACCATTTGTTCAGAAGATAAAAAATTTACTAATTTGCCCTAATTCCCGCTTTTCCCTCCATTGGAGGCGGAATTTTCAAAAAAAAATTTTCCGAAATTTTATTTCCGCGAGAGGATCCTAGAGTCCAAATTTAAAGTTTCTAGGACTATTATTTCAAAAGATACAAAATCCCACAAAGGGCCCTATTTTCCCCCTTTTGCCCTCCTTAGAATCGGAATTTCCAAAAATCCCTTCTTAATGGGTGGTTTTGTCGGCAGGTGAACCTACATTCCAAATTTCAAGTCTCTAGCTTTAGCGGTTTGGTCTGGGCGATGATTATTGCCAATCAGTCAGTCAGTCAGTTTTATATATGGGGGTTTTCGTGTCAACTGACACAACTTTTGAAACCGATGTCTGCCGATCGGGATGAAATTTGATCCAAGGTTAGTTTTATTGGATAGTAGTTCAGACACAATATTTCAACGAGATCGGTCAAGGACTCTCTGAGTTAGAGGGGGTCGAAATTTGACATTTTGGCCAAAGAGGTGTTTATTCTCAACCATGTAACTTCTTACCTATTCTTTTTAGCAAAATATGTTCCAAATAGTTTAGATAGCTTTTTCTTCAGTCTTTCGAAAAAAAATTATAAAAAAATAAAAAAAATTTTTGATTTTTTTTCTTAAAAATCCAAAACTTTTTTGACTTTTTCCTCAAATTGGGGCTTTTTTTTTTTGATTCAAAAGAAAGCTTAGGTAATTTACTTTAAGAGCTATGGGTTCGCTTAGTGGGATGCGAGTGGGATATCTATGAATTTTTTTTTTTAACTTTGGAACACAAAAAACGGTTCTTCAATTTGCACTATTAGGCGTGGGATAGCTCACCAGTTTTCGATTTCAATCCAGGACACCCTCAAATTTTGATAGGTTCAAAAAAGAAAGCACGAGCCAAAAAATGAGGGCGGTCGGGCTCAAAGTTTGGCGTAAAGAGGTAAAAATCCTCAAATAGCCCCAAAACTGCCCTAGAAACGCCCCTGGAGGGGTGCAATGTGAGACGAACCTCCAATAATTTTCTGCCCCCAACATTTTTCTTGAACATACCTTACCCATATTTCCACTTCCAAAGGGGGCTCCCATACAAAACATTTTTAAAAAATTTGATCCTACCATTCTAACTTACCCTAAAGTGCTCCTAGTGGGGCCAAATGTATGACCGACCTCAATTATTTTATTAATTCCAACATTTTTTGCAAACATACCTACAATGTATCTTCAACACTTAAGGTGGTCCCCATACATTTCTTTTATTTTTTATAAATTTGTTTTATTAAACCAGCTCCTACCGCCCCTACCGTGCCTCCTAGAGAGGCAAAAATTACGACCAACCCCCATTATTTTTTAGTTACCAACATTTTGTCCGAACATTATAACACCCTATCTCCACTCCCTAAGGGGCTCCCATACATTATAAAAACATGTATTTTTAAAAACGAATAAAAAAATAAAAAGAAATGTATGGGGACCCCCTTAAGAGTTGAAAATAAAGGGGAGGTATATTCTGAGAAAATGTTGGAGTTGAAAAAATATTGGGGGTCGGTCATACATTTTACTTCTCTAGGGGCACCCTATGGACAGTTAGAGCGGTAGGAGCAAATTTTATAAAAATGTCATTTTGTATGGGAGCCCCCTTAGGAAGTGGAAATAAAGGTAAGGTATGTTCAAGAAAAATGTTGGGGGCAAAAAATTAATGCAGGTCGGTCTCACATTGCACACCTCCATGCACAGAAAAAAAAAATTCATAGTATTTATGAATATTTTATGAAAAATTTGCCAATGAACGAATTTAAGAACTTTTCATAGCATTTATGAAAAAAATCATAAATTTTTAAAAAATACTGGGAAAATTTCTTTCTATTTTTTTATGAACAACTCATATTATTTATGAAATAGTACTTAAAAATTATGTAAATGTGCATAAAAAATTTGCCAATACACATATTCATAAAATTTATGAATAAGTTCATATTTTGCTAAAATACTAGTAAATTTATGAACGTGTTCATAAATTCTAAGAACACGTTCATACTTTAAGTGAAAGACTTGCATAGATTTTATTAAAAAAATTATTTATTTTTATAAATAAATACATAACTTTTGTACTTTTGCTTCAGGGGTCTGCGTTAATTCATCGTAGCCATGATTCTAAACTGTGTTCAAGTAGTATTACCAGCCCTATTGGAAAATCGTTGACCACATTTTCTATCTGATTCCGTTTAATAATTTTTAGTACAGGGATACAACATTGTTGTGCTATGAATTGTTAAAAGAAAAATTAAAACCAGTTATAAAAAATAAAAATTTATTAATGTGCTTACCCTTAAGCTTGTCAAAAAGTTGAGTTAAGTTCCACGACGTCAATATATCAAACGTTTGAAAACAATTTGGAACACTGCACTGAAATTTATCAAGCACTCTGCAAATATGTTGCCTTTCTAAGTGAAAAATATATTGATCCACATTTTTATAATTTATATTACATTTAAAACAATAAATCATTTTTTACGTACTTTTAATTTAAATTTTTTATTTATGTTTGTATTTGTATTTATTAGAAAAATCACTTTTTGTTTTAATTTGCAAAACACACGTTGCTGCAGCGCACGACAAAACAAAACTGATGATGTTATTGCTTGTCTAAAGCAAACGCAATGTGTAAAAAAGAGATAGTAATATATGTAACTCTCAAACTCAAAGCCAACTACGGTAACTTTTCAAAATAAAACTTCGATAATTCCGTTGAATTTATGTTTTAAGAACTAGTTCATAATTTATATAAACTTATTTTGGATTTTTATGAACGATGTCATATTTTCTTAAGTTGTGTTTATACATTTAAAAAGTGTTTAAACATAACTGTTTTGTTTTTATTAAAAAGAAGTAAAAATTATGAACCCATGCATAATCTTAGTGAAGTAGTTCCTATTATTTATGTCTTTGTTTACAAAAAAAGTAGGTTTTATAATTTTTTTTTTTTTTAATTATGAGATTATTTTTAAATTATGAAATTATTCATAACATTAAGGATTTTTTTTCATATTTTATAAAAAAAAATCGTAAAAATTAAATTAAGAACAGAGTTCATAATTATTATGTTCTTGTTCATATTATAATACTGGGAATGTAATTGAAAATAAAAAAATTAGGAAATAGTTCATAGATATTATAAAAAGTTCATAAATACTATGAACACTAAAAATTATGAACGGCATTCATTAATAATATGAAAATTATTTTTTTGTGTGTGGGCAGTTCTAGGGCAGTTGTGGGGCTTTTTGAGGATTTTAACCGCTTTACGCCCAATTTTGACCCCGATGAGGAGCCATAAGGCCCCACCCCACCGCCCTTATTTTTTGGCTCATGCTTTCTTTTTCGAACTTATCAAAATTAGAAGGTGTCCCGGATCGAAATCGAAAACTGGTGAGCTATCCCACGCCTAATAGTGCAAATTGAAGAACCGTTTTTTGTGTTCCAAAGTTGAAAAAAAAAAATTTTGCATAGATATCCCACTCGCATCCCACTAAGCGACCCCATAGCTCTTAAAGGAAATCACCGAAGCTTTCTTTTGAATCAAAAAAAAAAAAAAAGGGCCCAATTTGAGGAAAAAGTCAACAAAATTTTGTATTTTTAAGAAAAAAAATCAAAAACTTTTGTTTAATTTTTTTTATAATTTTTTTTTCGAAAGTGTGAAGAAATAGCTATCTTAACTCTTTGGAACACATTTTGCTAAAAACAATAGGTAAGAAGTTACATGGATAAGAATAAACACCTCTTTGGCCAAAATGTCAAATTTCGACCCCCTCTAACTCGGAGAGTCCTTGACCGATCTCGTTGAAAAATTGTGTCTGAACTACTATCTAATAGGACTAACCTTGGTGCAAATTGCATCCCGATCGGCAGACATCGGTTTCAAAAGTTGTGTCAGTTGACACGAAAATCCCCATATATAGATAGATAGATATCCAGTTTTATATAAATACATAAAACTTTTGATATAATTATATACAATTATATATAATTTTATCTAATTTTATATAGTTTTATACAGATTTATATAATTTTATATATTTTTATATAATGTGATCTGATGTTGCTGTTATTATATAAAAACAAGGGTTCAAGTTCGCACAGCATTATATAAAAAATTTATCAAAACCCGACTAAAAAAAAATAATACGGTGCCATATAACATTTGATCCCAAAAATGGAGGATCCAAAAATATATGATTATATATTATTAGATCAAAATTTAGATAATAAGATATAATTAGATCCCAAAAATGGAACGGTAAATATTATCTAATTTGATATTATAAAAAATTAGATTTAATAAGATCTAATAATATATAATTATATCTTATAAGATTTAATATGATCTTTAATATCAAATCAGATGAAATTTACCGTTCCATTTTTGGGATCTAATTATATCTAATTATATCAAATTTTATCTAATAAGATATAATCATATATTTTTAGATCCTCCATTTTTGGGATCAAATGATGGATCTATTTATATACAATTATATAAAAAACTATATGATTATATCAAAACTTTTTTACTCGGGAATATAAGAAACATAGATGAAATTTTATATGGTTTTATCGACTCATTTTTCGCATCAAAATCTGTATACCCGAGTAAAAAATTAATCTGGTCCTTTATGTAATTATATCTTAATTAATCTGTTAGCAGCTCTAAATTGATCTAATCTGATCTCAAAATTGGCTGTATCAGAAATTATCTAAAATTGTCTAATAATATCATATATGATATTGTTAGATTTAATTAGATCCGAAATTTAATTAGATCCGAATTTAAAAAAGAAAATTTGGACCATAAATTTTGAAACTTAAAACAAATATTTTTATGTAGTTATTGAATTTATTTAGGGTTTTTTCTTTTTGGGTTATATTAAAATTAGAATTAGCAACAATTTTCCAAGTTTTGTTTTTTTAATCATGTTAATTTGGTTAAAATATAAATTAATTTTTGGTATAATTTTTATTATTTGTTTTTCTTTTCAACAATTTTGATTTTTTTATACCCTCCAACCACAGTATGGGGGTATACTCACTTTGTCATTCCGTGTGTAACGCGTCGAAATATCGGTCTAGGACCCCATAAAGTATATATATGTATTATTGATCAGTGATCCATTCGTTCGTCCGTCTGTCCTTCTGTGAAAGACGATACAGTCCAAAGTAAAAGAGCTAGACTCCCAAAGTTTGGCACGAATATGAATTGTTATGGTATTGGGCTGGTTAAGTTCGAACATGGGCAAAATCGGATCAGGGGAAAAAAAATTCGCCTCTTAAGAACTAAACCAACCTCATAAAAACTCAATTTCATATAGGTTTTTTGTACTTTTTCTTAGCAAACAAAACATTTTTATGTCAAAAAAAGTTCAAATTCCTGCAGTTAGATCCAGGAAGGTTGTCTACCCTATCCTCCACCCCCCCCCCAAAAAAAAAGAAGCCACTGTTATTTTTAACGTGTTGGAGGGTATAAAAGATTCGGCACAGCCGAAGTTACCACTCTCCCTTTTTTTTTTGTATAAAATTACATAAAATAATATCAAAATTAACTTAGAAAATTTTTGCTTTTTTGCTGTAATGTAGTAATATATTATTTGACATGGTACCATATATATTTAAATGTGGAGTTGTATTTAATTTGGCCAATCTTGTATATTTATATACGGCAAATATAATAATATATGTGACCACTTATAATAATATATAACATTATCTGACACTATATTGGAAATTATTGAAATATTTTTTCCAATACATAATTTTATCTAGAAACATATAGTGTCAGAATATTGTATATGACTATATCATTGTATAATATTGTATATGACTATATCATTTCTTTTTTACTCGGGTACCCGAGTAAAAAAGATTTGATATAACCATATATGCTAGTATATAATTATTTATATTTATATATGGTTATGCATGAACTTTGATATGGACATATAAGTTTATATATAGCATTGTATTTTTCCTTATTTTTTAATATGATAACATACATATTTATATCTATTTATATACCGATCTATATGAAATTAGATATGACATATAAGTTCGGAAATTTTTAGATATGGCAGATAAAAAGATATATGATTTTATTTATAATTATATCCCGAAAAAAAAATTAAAATTTTCTAAGTCCCGTACAATTAAAAAAAAAAAATAAAAATGTTCAAGTCTTAAAAATTTTATAAAAATTTTCTAAAGTCCCGGACATAAAATTTTTTTGGCAATTTTTTTTTTGGACTAAAAAAATCATTGAAAATGTTTTTAGGAGAAATTTTATTCATTTGAAAAATTTTTAAGTTTCGAAAAAATGTTTTTAAATTTTCTAAGACACAAACATTTTTTGGAATTTTTAAATCCCCGAAAAATTGTTTTAGAAAAAAATTTTACAAATTTTTAATAAATTGCTAAGTCGCAAAAAAATTCCGAAGAATGTAATAAAAAATCTTCTAAATGATAATGTATCCAATCTGATAAAATAATTTCTAATTTCACGTTTAAAATTTCAAAAAATTTTACCAGATTTCATCTAATTATATAAAAATGTATCTAATTTTAACAGATAAGATATGATTTAATACAATTGGATAGACCCATTTTTGGGATCAAACTTAATCAAATTTGATATTATTTTATCAAAAATAATAGAATTTGATATAATCGTATAATATTCGATATGGATTTACATAAAAGCATATCTGTTCATATATAATTAAATATTGCGTCATATAACTTTTTTTACTCGGGTAATCATATATGATGTTTATAAAATTATATACAACTATATAAAAACTTTTTTACTCGGGATATTACAAACGAAATTACAATTTCATATATACAAACCATCATAAAGTGAAGGGTATAAAATTCACACAGAGAAAAATAAAAACAATTCATAAAAGTTTTAAACAAAAAAATGTTTGAAGAAAGAAAAAAAAAGTTTTGAGTTTAAGAAAAATTACAACAATAAAGCAAAAAAAAATTAAGAAACCTTAGCTAAAAAAAAAAATATGATTACAATACAATAACTATACACACTGATATTTACTAAGGCAAAAATACATATTAACATCAATTGTTACCTACAGTACCCATACGTACTTGCAGAGATACCAAACAGACGGACGGACAGACAGATGAACAAAGTTCGTTTTCAGATTTTTTTTTTTTCAACCAAAATATGGAAATGTTTTTCAAATAAAAAGAAGAAAAGAAAATCTTGCTGTTTTTTTCTAATAGAAAATAAAAAAAAATTGTTCAAACTTCTTATTTACAATAGAAAGTTTAAGGCAAAATTACAAAAAATATAAAAAAAAAAACTTAAAGATACAAATGTACTAACAAAATTGATCGTTATATGGAGTGAAAGAGTTTTGTATCTAAAAAGTTTATTGTGTGTACGGAGTATAAACAATTTATGTATGAAGATAAGAAGACAGACAAAAAAAAAATTGAAACATACACACCGTAATTACTTTTGAGGCCTATTTTGTCTTCACACACAATGTTCAAAAAAATTCAAAATTTATGCTGGTTAAGGGCATGTAAATAGAAAGATTTTTTGTTTGATGATTAACTGTTCTATTTCTATTTCAATTTAATTATTTTTTTTTACAACACTAAAAAAAAATTTCACTAGTTTTGTGTGTGTTATGAAATTGAAGTCATACCGAGAGAGTGTTTTGGAAAAAGTATTAAATTTGTGTTGGATTTAATTAAGACATCCAACAGACCTCATGGTTTTGTATTTCGACATGTGTTAAATATTTGTGAGAAGAATTGTTAAAATTTAATTTTTGGTTTTTAAATGGTAGTTTTGTTGTAAATTGCTAATCGTAAGTAAAATTTTCACGCTAATAATTCAAATAAATATAAATTTGAAGTTTGTTTCTTAAGTCTTTTGTTTTATTTAAATTAAATTATTGCAGGATGTTTAATTTTAACTTAAAAAACTTGACTTTCGCAAATTAGCTTCACAGTGTTGGAAATTAAATCGTACTACATTACACAGGCAGAAAAATACGGACAATTTAATACTCTCCCAGCGCACTATGGTTCCAAATCCATTTTTTGGCATAAATTCGATTTGGTGGGTGACGTTGAGTGCACCTTCCCCGTCGTGATAAAAGTTACCAAAGTCATTTGTTATAATATACATATTATCTTAGATTAGACAATTTTATCATTATTTGCATTTTTTAATCCACGCCCACAAAAGGGACGGGCAAAAAAAAACACAATTTTAAATCCATTAGGTCCAAATGAAGAACTTTTAACTTTTCTTGTTTAAAAATGTTTCATTTCACGAGGAAATAACTTTTATATATGATTATATTTGATTATGTATATTTTGATGAAATTATACATAATTATTAGGGTTCGCATTTTTATGCAAATGCATATTTGTTGTTGTCAGTCTGACACCAACAAAAAAGTAAATATCTTTGCGAATTAAGAAATTTGCAGTAAAATGGCATCGATTTGTTAGTGAATATTTTTGCATATTTTGCTTTTAGACCCGACCCCTTTCGATTTATTTTTGTATATGTTTTAGTACTTATTAAATGCAACTTGGACACCAATTTTCAGCCTTTTATACCAAGATGGTGTTGAGTAATACATTTTTTTCAAAATGGCGATTTTCTCCAAAAAATGGTCTGCTTTAGATGCCTAGGAAAGTTGTAATAACTTGGCTGATTTTCATCCGATTTCAGTCTTTGGTACCTTATTAGAGATGCATTTTACTCCGTATTATAATTCTGTAACCACTTGAATTAAAACTTAACTTAAAATACCAAAAAAATTGAGAAAACAGAAAAAAATTCATATTTTTCCTTGTAATCCGTTTTCTAAACTTCAATGCCCATGCGGAACATCTTATCCATGTCCGATCGTTCTTAATTTTTGTGAGGCGTATTTTTTCCGCGAAATGAATATATTTAAGGTAAGTTAGGGTCAGTATCTACCAATTTAATTTTTTTGGAGCACCATATAAAATAAATCAGAGTCAAAAAATAAAAGGTGCAATTTTCAAAATTTGAAAAAAAAATAGAACAAATTACAATCACATCTCGAATTATGGCTTAAAAGTTGCGTAATTCAGAGTAGAACTTTTAGACGTTTGTAAAAAAAAAACGAAGGTTTCGGACTTTTTCAAAAAGTCGATTTTAGTTTTTAAACGTTAAAAAATAAGTGATAATTACTTCGAATAATTTTTTAAATATTTTTTTCTAAAACTACATTTAAATACCAACAAAACGTTGTCCAACTTTTTTTAAGATATCTATATTTTTAACTAGTCAAAATTAATTGAAAATTTTAATTTTTCCATTTTTTTGAAAAAATGGCCATTTTGAAAAATTGATTACTCAACACCATCTTGGAATAAAAGGCTGAAAATTGGTGTCCAAGTTGCATTTAATAAGAACTAAAACATATCCAAAAATAAAATAAATCGAAAGAGGTCGGGTCTAAAAGTGAGTGATTTGGCCTGGAATGCCCCATATATAAATGGGGGTTTTCGTGTCAGTGACACAACTTTTGAAACCAATGTCTTCCGCTCGGGATGAAATTTGTACCATGATTAGTACTATTGGATAGTGGTTCAGACACAATTTTTCAACGAGATCGGTCAAGAACTCTCTGAGTTAGAGGGGTCGAAATTTGACATTTTGGCCAAAAAGGTGTTTATTCTCATCCATGTTACTTCTTAGCTATTGTTTTTACCTAAATGTGTCTCAAATAGTTTAGATATGTATTTATATATGGGGCATTCCATGTCAAATCGGACACTTTGAAAAAAATTTGTTTACAGTTTTTAGTACCCTTCGAAAACTCCTTCGTGGTAAATTTTCAGATTTTTTTGATGACCCGTTCAAAAGATATCGAATTTTTAAAAATTGGTAGTTTGTTCCTTTACTTAAACTTCTTTTATTCATAACTTCTTCAATAATGCTCCAATTTTTTTTTTCAAAATTTTTGTTTTTTTACGTACTTTTTAAAAAAAAATCCCAAAAAATTCTTAAAAGCGCTCTAGTATGCGATTTTTAAGTTTTAAAATTTAAATCTCATTTTTGAAAATGTTTGTACTCTTTGATTTTTTTGAAATTTTTTTGTGTAAAACTTCTATCGATTCTACAAATTTTTTGCCCAGGAGGATCGTGGGATAACGATTATTACTATTTTTTAAAAATTTTTGAAAAAAATTTATTGTAATTTTCCAATCTTAAAATCATTTCTACCGCGGCAATGGTGCGTCATAGAGCGGTCATTTATAAGACCGACCCCCATTAATTTTTACGTCTTAACATTTCTTTGGAACAAACTAATACCCTATCCCCAATTTCTAAGGGGGCTCCCACACAAAACGACATTTTTGAAAATTTGCTCCAACCGCTCTAACTGCCCTAATAGTGCCCTTAGAGCAACAAAATGTATGACCGACCCACAATATTTTTATACCCTCCAACTACAGTATGGGGGTATACTCACTTTGTCATTCCGTGTGTAACGCATCGAAATATCGGTCTAGGACCCCATAAAGTATATATATTATTGATCAGTGATCGATTCTAAGACATTCTAGCGATGTCCGTCTGTCCGTCCGTCCGTCCGTCCGTCCGTCCGTCTGTCCGTCTGTCCGTCCGTCCGTCTGTGGAAGACACGATACAGTCCAAAATAAAAGTGCTAGACTCCTGAAATTTGGCACATATATGTCTTATGTTCATAGGCTGGTTAAGTTCGGAGATGGGCAAAATCGGACCAGGGGGGAAAAAGTTCCCCCTTGAAGAACTAAACCAACCTCTGAAAAATATCATATTTTTATATGATTTTTTGTGTTTTTGTTTAACAAATCCAACATTTTTATGCTACAAGAAGTTCAAGGTCCTGCATTTGGACCCACAGAATTAGAAAATATCGTTTTACGTTCCGCCTCCCCCTTTTATGGGCGTGGAATAATTTTTTTTTTATATAATGATAAATTTGTATTTCTTTAGTGCACAAAGCATAAGAATTATTTTTTTTAACACTTATTCGAGAGGAATTGTGCCCCCCAATTACCACTACCGACCCCCCCCCCCCCCAAAAAAAAAATAAAGAAGACGCCCCTGCAATTTTTTTTTTTATTTATTTGCATGTTGGAGGGTATAAAAGATTCGGCACAGCCTAATTTAACACTCTTACTTGTTTTAGTTAAAACATTTTCTCTGAACACACCTACCCTCTATCTTTAACTTTTCAGGCGGTCCCCATACATTTTTTTATTTTTGTTAAATTTGTTTTATTTACTCAGCTTCGACCGGTCCAACGGTGCGTCCGAGAAGGATCATTAGTGAGACCGACCCCCATTTATTTTTACCCTACAACATTTTTTTAAATCATACCTACGCCCTATCTCCACTCCCTAAGTAGGCTTTCATTCAAAATTAAATTTTTATAAAATTTGCTCCAACTCACACAGGGCCAGCATGAACCAATTCCGGCCAAAAGTCTTTATCGTTGTTGGATCCGTCTGAAAATGTGCTTCTAGAGGAATTCGAGGTCGTCGATTTCAAAATTTGGCTAAAAACTAAAAAAATCAAAATGGCGGATCCAATATGGCGGACAATTTTTTTTAAAAATTGTCCGATTGAACTGAAATTTTGTTTCATGCGGGTCTTGGAGTTACTGAATAAGAATTGTTACTCCGAATTTTGAAAAACAAAATGGCGGACTAAATATGCTTCTTAAAGTTTAAAGAATGATCCAACTCCGGCAAAAAGTCTTTATCGTTGTTGGATCCGACTGAAAATGTGCCTCTAGAGTATTTCGGGGTTGATGATTTCAAAATCTAACTAAAAACGAAAAAAATCAAAATGGCGCATCCAATATGGCGGACAAATTTTTTTAATAATTGTCCGATTTAACTCAAATTTTGTTTTAAGCCGGTTTTGGAGTTACTGAATCTAAATTACTGGCGTGAATTTTGAAAAACAAAATGGCGGATTAAATATGCTTACCCGAGTAAAAATAAACATATATTACAATATATAACTTGATACAAACATAATAAATTATATATGATTATACATCCGTCAGATATTTTCTAAATTTTTTTAATGCAGTCATATGTAGTAATATATAATTTAATCATGATTCGGATTAAAAGGTGTACGGTTCATATAATTAAATAAAATAATATGAGGGTCAATACAAAGTCTGTTTTTCTGTATAATTTTACATCCAATTATATATAGCTTATTCTGTTCCATATAAAACTTTATATGTTTCCAATTAACCAAAAATTTTCTAAGTTTAGTTTTAGGCAAAGTATAAGAAACTTTTTAAAATGTTTCTAAACATTTCCTTATTAGGGTTATGTATATCACCTATCTGGTTCGAAGCGTACCCAAACATTTTTTTGTTTTAGAAAATTATATGTTTGGTGAATGTATCGTTGACCTGTGGTGTAACTCAACCCAAACCAAAAAACACCAGGATTTTACATGTTTTTATGCAATAAGATCTAATTAGATCCACTTATATATGGCAATGTCTGGTCAAAACTCGGATGAAATCAAATCATATTTTATACAAGTTGATCTTTTTTAATGCAAAAACATCCACCATTATTCGGATCAAATTGCGTATAAATATATATTGTGTTACATATCATTATATATTGTATCATATAAAAATTTTTACTCGGGTAGTAAAGTTTGTTACAAGTAATTAAAAAACAGTTATATTCCTTTTCTTTGTTGAAGCTAGCTGAAAGTGTGGCCTAGTAAATTTCCGGGTCTGTTTTCTTAAAATCGAACTGGTAAATTTCAATATGGCGGAAACAATATGGCGGTTAGATTTTTTAACTTTGTCTGATCTAACTAAAAATTACTTTTAAGAGTGTTAAGAGTGTCTAAAGTTAAATCTACGCACATAATTTTTATATATATTTTTTTTTTTATTTTTGATATAAATATGGAAATGGTGTAAAAGACTTACTTAGTTTCAGAAAAGGTTTTGGAAATGGTGACGACAAATTATTTACTTTTTTCTTTATTTTGAAAATTCGATAAAAAAATCTTTGAATTTAATTGGAAATGGTGTAACTGATATTTTTCGTAATTCTACAAAAAAACTAGAAATGTAGATAATTTCTTTTCCTACACTTAAGGCACTCTCTGACGATAACAAAACTATTAAGCCGTAAAACATTATTTTGGGTTAAATTATTTTTTTAAAAAACAAATCTCGGACCACTGCATATATAGCTGTAATTTCGCCATTTATCATTTCGAGCAAGTTTGGGCAACTTTTTTCGAAAGATATGGATTCATTCTATAAGAAAAAAAATATATACCGATTGTATCGAACTGAGGATCGCTGAGGATTTTTTCGGCGCGAGGTAAATAGCTAAAAAATTATAACTTTTTTCACAAAAACGCGAATTGCTGCCAGGCAAATGAGTTATATTTGTCCATGTTATTTTCGTTACAAAGGCTTATATATAAGGTTGAACCACTCAAACAAAAAGTTAAACATTAGCAATAGAAGTTTGGAAAAAAATTAAAAAAGTATCTTAACTTTTAAAATTTTTTTACCAACTTTTTTAAATTTGAAGACCTGTCAAAGGAAAGGGTGTAATTGGATCATAAAGATAAGTTCAGAAAACCTGCTTCTATATATGCCAACAAACTGGTAAACATTTTTTTGAGAATTTACAAATAAGGACTTTTGGCCGGAAATCGATCTGTCTGGCCCTCTGTGCAACTGTTATTTGTATGGGAGCCTACTTAGGGATTGGAGATATGTTTTAAAAAAATGTGGTAGGGTAAAAATAAAAGGGGGTCGGTCTCACTAATTACCCCTCTCGGACGCACCATTGGACCGGTAGAAGCTGATTAAATAAAACAAATTTACAAAAAATACAAAAAATTGTATGGGGACCGCCTTAACAGTTAAAGATAGAGGGTAGGTGTGTTCAGAGAAAATGTTTGGACTAAAAAAATATTGTGGGTCGGTCATACGTTTTGTTGCTTTAAGGGCACCATAACGGCAGTTAGAGCAGTTGAAGCAAATTTTAAAAAATGTCCTTTTGTGTAGTAGCCCCTTAGAAATTGGAGATAGGGTATTAGTTTATTCCAAATAAATGTTAAGACGTAAAAATTAATGGACGTCGGTTTTATAATTGACCCCTCTAAGACGCACCATTGGAGCAGTAGAAATGATTTTAAGACTAGAAAATTACAATACATTTTTTTCAAAAAATTTTAAAAAATAGTAATAATCGTTATCCCACGATCCTACTGGGCAAAAAATTTGTAGAATCGATAGAAGTTTTACTCAAAAAAATTTCAAAAAAATCGAAGAGTACAAACATTTTCAAAAATGAGATTTAAATTTTAAAACTTAACAATCGCATACTAGAGCGCTTTTAAGAATTTTTTAGGATTTTTTTTTAAAGTACTTAAAAAAACAAAAATTTTTTTAAAAAAAATTGACATTTGGACCATTATTGAAGAAGTTATGAGTAAAAGAAGTTTGAGTAAAGGAACAAACTACCAATTTTTAAAAATTCGATATCTTTTGATCGGGTCATCAAAAAAATCTGAAAATTTTCAAAGTGTCCGATTTGACATGGAATGCCCCATATATTTCTTCTTTCGAAAAAAAAAATTATAAAAAAAAAATTGATTTTTTTTTTTTTTAAATCCAAAACTTTTTGACTTTTTCGTCAAATCGGGCCTTTTTTTGGCTCAAAATAAAGCTTAGGTCTTTTTCTTTAAGAGCTATGTGGTCGCTTAGTGGGATGCGAGTGGGATATCTATAAAAAAAAATTTTGTAACTTTGGATCACAAAAAAAACGGTTTTTCAATTTTTATCATATGCACTATTAGGCGTGGGATAATTCACCAGTTTTCAATTTCGATCCGCGACGCCCTCTAATTTTTATAGGTTCGAAAGAGAAAGCATGAGCCAAAAACTGAGGTCGGTGGGGTGTTGCCATGTGGTCCCTCATCGTGGTCAAAATTGGGCGTAAATAGGTAAAAATCCTCAAAAAGCTAAACAACTGCCCTAAAATCGCCCATGGAGGGGTGCACTGTGAGATCGACCTTCATTAATTTTCTGCCCTCAACATTTTTCTTGAACATACCTAGCCTCTATTTCCACATTTTTTAAAAAATTTGTTCCTACCGTTCTAACTCACCCTAAAGATCCCCCAGTGAAGTCAAATGTATGACCGACCTCCATTATTTTATTAATTTCAACACTTTTTGTAAACATACCTACAATGTATCTTTAACTCTTAAGGTGGTTCCCATACATTTTTTTATTTTCTATAAAATTTTTTTATTAAACCAGCTCCTACCGCCCTATCGTGCCTCCTAGAGAGGTACAAATTAAGACATACCCCCCAGTTGGCAACGTCCTCGAGCCATCCTCGGTGACGGAACGCTGTCATGTCAGAGTCACTGCTGACATCCACAAGACATCTCTATGTACTGGGTTGAGGACAGTTTCATACAAATTTTAAAGGTGACCTCACTCAAAGTCAGCAGTGGTCATGGCTGACCTTCTGGGGACGTGTCACCTACTTCTTTGACTTCTTTTGGGAAATGTCTGACGTAGGTCATGCGAAAATACAAAAAATTTTCTTATTTCCTTTAGTTTTTACTTTTATCCATTTTCTTTTATAAATTATCTTTCTCATTTTTAGAAAAAACTTTTCGCTTTTTTAGTCCCAACTGGATTTGAACCTGGAACCTCCAGTTTATTAGTCCACATCTAACTACTTGTTCCAAACTTTATTTTAAAAATTGTTTGTTTACCCAGGAAAATTTTTCAGAACCGATTCTGACAACACTTGTTCTAGAACAGGTTCTTTGGTAATCAAACACTATTACACTTTAATTATTCGGAACAAGTTAAGTGAAAATTGTTGTGAAACATGTTCTCTGCAATCAAAGTTTCATTACATTTTGGTTCTCAGGAATTAAAAAAAAAATTATGTGTCAAAAAAATTAAAAAATAAAATCATTTCTTTTTTTCTTAACCAAGAAAAAACTTGAAATTCTCTTAAAATATCAGGATATAATCGTGAAAATTGCTAATAAAAAGGTGAGTAAGTAAAATTTTCATTATATGGGTCGGGTCAAATACTAATAATATTATGTTTTTTATTTTAGTTTGCAGAAAATCCATGTTCTGGCATGTCATTATTGTAAGGGCCAAAATGCAATTTTGGAGGCGCAAAAGAATACATATATGTGTGTTAAGAACTGTGAATACTTTATGTCAGATATGATTGTATTTATTTTGTTTAATAAACTAATACAATTAAAAATATTTCTTTAATTCTTATTTCAGTTCCAAATTTTACTTCTAGAACTGATTCCGAAGAACAAAAATATGTTCTAATTTTGCTTACAAACACCTGTTGCTTTTGGGACAATCCCTTTGTAAAAAGAATCGGTGTTGCACAAGAATTAGAACAGGTTCTAGGGAAGTATAAGTTGTTCCACAATCGATTCTTTGCAACCGAAAATTTTGCTGGGTATTTATTACTTTTACTCTAATTGATAGATTTTGATTTATTTAAAATAAATCGATAATATTGCTATCTTTTTCTTGGAAATTGAAGAGTTGCCCAGATTTAAAATTATAATTTAATATACTGCTATTCTGAAGACATTTCCTTTTAGACGTCTTAGAGGAATTGTCCATACTCTTAAAGCAAACATTCAGTGCTGACAATGTTAGGACATGTCATCAAGGATTACCTATGATTTGTCAGAACCTGAAGACATTTCCTCAAGGAATCACTGTAGAAATTTCCTCAGTGACACATTTTCCAACTCGGCCCCATTATTTTTTAGTTACCAATATTTTGTCACATTATTTTACACGCATTTGCGTGTAAAAAAGCCTTGAAGGTTTTTTTTTTTTGAAAATGTCAACTTTCATTTGCTTTAGGTTTCATCTCATTCCAATTTTAGTTCTTGCTCTATGTAATTTGCAATTTTGTCTACAGTTCGCAATTTTTAACATGTAAAATCTCGGCTAAATCCGAAAACTAAGGTACAAAAGTAGAACAGTTTCAAGATAATGTAGTAAATCGTTTCTATTTTTGCTAAATAATCTTGACAATGGCATCTGACAAACTCCGAAACACGTGTCAATTAAGTCTTGCAAAAATGAACAACATAAATAAATTTAAAACAGAAAAATAATTTTCTTGAAAATTATGCTATGAGAATATCTTTTAATTAGTAAAGAAAATAATGACCTCGAGCCAGAATAAACATCCTCAAAATATAAATTTTTAATTCTATTGTAAATTTAAAAAAAAATTGCATTTTTAGTCCCACTTTGAACGTCTTCTGACATAAAAATGTTTCATTTGTTTTGCAAAAAAAAAAAAAAAATTACAAAATTATGTTTTTGTGTTGGTTTAGTTCTTCAAGAGGAACATTTTTTTGCCCTATCTTTGATTTTGCCCATTTTCGAACTTAACCAGTCAGTCTATGATCATAACACATAATCGTGTCAAACTTCAGGAGTCAAGCTTTTTAATGTTGGACTGTATCGTGTCCTCCAGATGGATGGACAGAAGCACATCGCTAGAATGTCTGGGAATCGATCACTTTTTGGGGTCCGAGAGCGATATTTCGATTCGTTACACACGGAATGACAAAGTGAGTATACCCCCATACTGTAGTTAAAGAATATATACATAAAAATATAAATTCTTCGATAAATTTCACAAACTTAAAATTTTTTAAAAAATTTAATTTTATTTTAGTTTGGTTTGAGCTTAACTTTTTAAAGAGAAAATTTTGTAGGAACCCCCTTAGGAAGTGGAGAAAGTTTATAGGTATGTTTTGGAAAAATGTTGGGTGGGGGGGGGGGGGGGGGTTATAAACAAATGGGTAGGTCTTACATTTAACCCATCTAGGACGAAACATGGGAGCGGTAGCAGCTGGTATCCTAAAAAAATAACGTATGAAAACCTCCTTAAGGGTTAAAGATTGAGGGTAGTTAAGTTCCGAGAAAATGTTGGGGATTTAAAAATAATGACAGTCGGTCATATATTTGACATCTTTAGGAGCACCCCTGGGACACTAAGAGCGGTGGGAGCATATTTTTAAGAAATATCCTTTTTGTGTGGGAGATTACTTGGGGAGTAGAGAAAGGAAAAAAATATTTGCAGGGAAAAATTAAATGGGGTCGGTCTTACATGTTATCCTTCTAGAAGGCACCATTGGTAGAAGATGATATAATAAACCAAGTTTATTAAAAATAAAAAAATGTATGGGGACCGCCTTAAGGGTGCAAGATAGAGGGCAGAAGTTTTCAGAAAATTTTATGATTGAAAAAATATTGGGAGCCGGTCATACATTTAACTCTTCTAGGGGCATCCGTGGGCCAGTTAGAGCGGTGGGAGCAGATTTTATTAACATTGCATTTTGCATGGGAGCCCCATCAGGGAGTGAAGGAGTAGATTTGTTTTAAAGAAAAGTTTGGGTGTAGGTCTTAATAGGTGTAGGTCATACACTGCACCTCTCTAGGAGGTATTTTTTATTTTTGTAAAGATATTTTTATATACCGCTTCGTTCATGCTGCGTTTATTATGAATGTATTCAGTATTCATTTAGAATTTTATATATTCTCATTAGCAACCTACATAGTTTATTTCATAAAAATGTGTAATTCTTTTCTGGCTTAAAATAATTTCTATAATGAATATGCTTAATTTCTTTTTTTAGGTGCTGCTTACTACCGCAACAACAAGAAAGCATCATTCATTTTGTTGTGCTATTCCTTCTACTTTTTTTTTGTTTTTGTTCCCCTACTTTTTTGTTAAAAAGTGAAAATGTTTTAGTTTCGTTGTTGTTGTTGTTGTCTTTCTTTCTTTGCTTAATTTTGCTTTAATGCTGTTATATTAATCATCATCAGGCATCTCAATCTCTTGGCATGACTTGCTGTAACCAAAAGTATATGGCTTTTTTTTCATCTGGTTTTTGCTTTTTTTTCATTTCTTTCAAATTAAACATTTCAAGTTTGTGTCTTGAGTCTTTTGTTTCTGATGCTGCTGCTGTAGCATAAGCAGTTTGCCATAGTGTATTTATGTTGGTTTGTATGTATGTCTGGAGCAGCATTATTTGAAATGTTATTAATTCTTGTTTATAAAACTTTCTTATGTACCAAAATGAAATGAATGTTATAACATTTCTTTTTTTTTTTTCTTTTCTTCTTCTTCTCCATGATGTTAAAGAAAGAAACAAACCAAGAAAGACGGACGGACGAACGAACAGACGGACATTTATAGTATCGTTATAATTTTAACATTTTTTATTGATGAAGCAATCGTTTTTTATCACGATTTTGTAAATTTTTTTTTTTTTAAATATTTTTTTTTGGTTATATAAAATTAAACTTCTTTAGAAAATCTTAATAATTACATACGGACACACATTAGAATAGAATATATTTCTATTTCTTCTTTTGTTTATAAAAAACTAATTTTGATAGAAAAATGGACTTTTATTTGACACTACCACACCCTTTTATAAGGTTTTATTTTTTGTAAATGTAAATTTTTATTAACTCATGATTGATGGATGATCTAATTCAAGTACACAATTACGGTAAATTTTAAGAACAATATATATTTTTTTGTGCAGCTTAGGCAAGACAAAAAAAAAAGAAAACTGAACGCTGTTATCGTAAGAACATTAAAATTCTAAACTAAAGTGCTACGTTTTTCTTGAAAAAAAATTTTCAGTTTCTTAAAAAAAAAAAATTGAATCCAAAAAATGTTCGTATATTTGTCTACACTAAGAAAATTATGTCATTAACTATTTGAAGGTTATTTTAAAAATTAATCAGTAAAGTTATTTTAAAAGAAAAATCATTAATTTTATTATGGATTTCTTGTTTTCTACTGTTTCTGTAGTTAAAAAAAAAATAAATTACTGTCTTAAAACTGAATTTCTGTTACATTTAATTTTGGCAGTAAAAAATTTCTTCTATAGTTTTACTGTTTTTCAATACAAAATAAGTGAATATTCACTAGTTTTTTAATGTTTTGGATAGTCATTAAATTAACATTAAAAATTGACTGTAATGTGTTTTTATTTTAAATGAAAAAATAGTGGAATGGTTTTTAAATTAAATTTAATTTGTTTTAAGTGAATATTCACTGGAATTTACCTACATAATTTTTTTAATTGTGTAAGAACCTTCTAAACTTTTCTTCTGGAAAAATGTTTTGACACTGATTGTTTGAAGAGCTTTTCATTTAAATAGGTTTTTTTTTCCAGTCATAGCTGTTAGCAGGTCTTTAATCGGTGTTATTTTTTTTTTTTTGAGAAATATTAATTTTAATGCTGGATTACTCAATGCTTCGTTATAAAATAACTCTCCCGTTTAACTTTTTCATACAAATTTTGACATAAGGCTCCGTTAAATCGGCAGTTAACAGCTTTTCATTGAGTAATCCGCCCTACGACAATTTTTCTACTGCAATATTTATACCATAGGGGTGAAACGAACAAGTTTAACATATGTGTATGTATTAGTGACGGCACACGCGTGTAACTTTTGACATTTCATACAAAACGTAAACAAACACCGAAAATACAGATGCAAAAGCTCACATGTACAGGCACACGTATTCTAGGCAGAGAAGTAAATTTAGTAGTATTTTGTATGCGTCCATATTGAAAGTACCAAAATAAGCACTCGTGTTGCATGTCTATATGGTCTGTGATTTATACACGTGACAACGCTATGGTACATTAGACTGGTATTTTTTGTATGGCCAAAAAGTTTTTCTTGCGATTTTGAACGTCTAGGCAAATTTTTATTTTCCCAGGCCCAAAATTTTTGTGGTACAAATTTAATAAAATTTTTGGGTTTTTTAAAGTTTTTAAGAAAAAAAAAAGTAAGTGTGTTAAATTCGATGTGCCAAATCTTTTATACCCTCCAAAACGTTTAAAAATTAAACAGAACAACAAAAATATTAGGGCGTCTTTTTTT
This sequence comes from Pegoplata infirma, assembly GCA_963921195.1. Classification (NCBI taxonomy): domain Eukaryota; kingdom Metazoa; phylum Arthropoda; class Insecta; order Diptera; family Anthomyiidae; genus Pegoplata; species Pegoplata infirma. The sequence goes on from OY992536.1 coordinate 100,154,382, forward strand.
GTGGGGTAGGGTCAGCGGAGTCAGTGGGGGACACCTTTTCCCACGCGATAAATGTTTTCTAATTCATTTATTATGCTTTTTGCAACCATATTTATAAAATTTTTCTCATTATTTTCATTATTTTTGTTTTTCCACTTCCACGAAAGGGGCGGACTAAAACAAATTACATTTTATTGTCCCTTGAATCCAACTTGATGATAATAAACCTCTTCTGATATAAAAATGTTTCATTTGCGAAGCAAAATTAAAAAAAAATCTGTGTTGTTTAAATTCTTTAAGATGGAACTTTTTTCCCCCTTATCCAATTTTGCCCATTTCTAAACTTAATTAGCCCAAGAGCATAAGACATATTTGTGACAAATTTCTGGAGCCTCTTTTACTTTGGACTGTATCGTGTCTTCACACAGACGGACGGACAGACGGACATCGCGGCGGTCAAACGGTTCTCAAGATATGTTAGGTTAGGTTAGGTTGTAAGTGGCTGCTGACGTTTTTACGTCAACACACGTAGACTCTGAGGTCCATTGTGATACCACGGGACCGTAATAGGTTTCCCTACTAGTCCCTGTCGTTAAACCATTTTGAGCTTCTTATAAAACTCCTTAGATGTTGAATTTTGACATCTGACAAATCAGAAAGATCGTACAGCTCCCTAGATCCCAGTGAAGCACGTCTCTGACCAGAAAGTGCCGGGCAATGGCAAATAAAGTGTTCGATAGTTTCCAACTCCTCTTCATCCATGCAACCTCGGCAAAAGTCATTCGACGGTACATTTAACCGCTCTGCGTGCTTCCCTAAAAGACAGTGTCCGGTAATTATAGAAACCACCGTCGAAATCTCTCCTCTTGGAAGCGATATCAGCTCACTTGTGCGCCCCTGATTAAGAGAAGGCCAAATCAGTCGTGTTGTCTCACACGTCCATCCATTTGCCCATCTTTGATTAGTCTCCGTCGCAGAACAAAGCCGTAGGTTTTGCTTGCAAGTTTCTAGAGGCATACCAACACATTCCAATTCTGTTGGAACCTGTAAGGTAGTTCCTAGTCTTGCAAGCTCATCGGCTTTGCAATTCTCTGGAATGTCTCTGTGCCCTGGGACCCATATGAGTCGTATGTTAAACTGCTTGGCCATCTCATTTAAAGACATGCGGCAGTTAAGGGCAGATCTTGTTTTCAGAAACATTGAATCCAGGGACTTGACCGCGGCTTGACTGTCAGTATAGATGTTGACTGCGGTTGTAGACAAGACATTGCAGCTCAACCAGTCAGCCACTTCTTTTATTGCCAGCATCTCTGCCTGGTAAACACTGCAATGATCTGGCAATCTGCGAGCCAGGCTCAACCCAAGCTCTTCCGAATAGACTCCAAAGCCCACTTGTTCGTGCAGCCTCGATCCATCTGTGTAAAAATTTATGGTAGCTCCACTACCCGGAGTATCCCCCATCCAAGACTCCCTGGATGGTATCATAGTGGTAAAGTGGCGCTCAAAGAGGCTCAAAGAGGGAGCACAATCCACATTTTGTGGTATTGTTATCTTTTTCAAGATCGCGCTATGGCCACAATCACTGCTCCTCCATTGCAGCGTGCTATTAAGTCGAATTGCCGACGCAGCCGCATACTGCCTACCCAATATGTCCAAGGGTATCAGGTGAAGGAGGATTTCTAATGCAGCCGTAGGTGTAGTACGAAGAGCACCAGTGATGCACATTGACGCCATTCTCTGTACCTTCGTGATAAAGACAAAGTTTGCTTTTGTTTCTAAAGCAGGCCACCAGACAATGATTCCATACAGCAAAATTGGACGCACCACTGCTGTATAGATCCAATGAACGACTTGAGGGCTAAAACCCCATCGTTTTCCAATGGCCCTTTTACAGGAATACAAAGCAATCGTTGCTTTTCTCACCCGTTCCTCAATATTACGCCTGAAATTCAGCCTCCTATCTAGAAACACTCCAAGATACTTGGCTCCATCTGAGAAGGTGATTTCAGTACCGTCCAGAGAAATAGGATCAAAAGCAGGAATCTTATTTTTCCTTGTAAACAAAACAAGCTCTGTTTTACTAGGATTAACTCCTAGACCACAGTCTCTTGCCCACTTAGACAGATCTTTCAGAGAACCCTGAAGAATATCCCGCAATGTTGGCAGATGCTTCCCCTTTACCGCTATCGCGAAATCGTCAGCATATGCGATAACATGACAACCACGTGCTTCTAGAGATAGTAGCATTGAATTCAGTGCCAGGTTCCAAAGAAGCGGCGAAAGAACACCTCCTTGTGGTGTGCCCCTATTGACAAATCGAGATATGACGGACGCTCCCAATTCAGACGTTATACGTCTATTGGCAAGTAGGTTTTCCACCATTAAAACGATTTCACGCTTTACTCCCAGACCAGACAATGCCAATATTATCGATTCTGGGATGACATTATTAAAAGCCCCCTCAATATCAAGAAAGGCCACCATAGTGTACTCCTTTACCGAAAGCGATCTCTCGATGGTACCAACGAGCTCATGAAGAGCTGTTTCCGTTGATCGTCCCTTGCTGTATGCATGTTGCTTTGTCGAAAGCAACCTCGGGTCAATCACTCTACGCAAATATGAGTCTATCATTCGTTCCATTGTCTTTAACAAAAAAGAAGACAGACTAATTGGTCTGAAATCCTTCGGAGCTGTGTGGGAACTTTTCCCAGCCTTCGGGATAAATACGACTCTGGTATCCCTCCATTTTAAAGGAATATAAGACCAGTTGATGCATGCTGTGTATAGATTATACAGCAACGGGGCCATATAGTCCAACACTTGCTGCAACTCAGCCGGGATTATACCATCAGGTCCCGGGGATTTATAGGGCCTGAAGCTTTTTATCGCCCAGATTAATGTTGGCATATTTATTATTTCCGAAGCAATTTCAGATGCTTGGGCGTCAGAACGTTCCAAAGCTTGAAACGGCGTCATGGAATTGCCCGGAAAATGCGTGTTTAAAAGGAGATCCAGCGACTCTCCACTGGAGGAAGACCACACCCCATTAGGATCTTTCAGGTATCCTAGGGTGCAAGGAGAAGAAGCCAGAACCTTGCGCAGCTTGGATGCCTCAGAGACGTCTTCTATGTTTCCACAGAAGTTTTTCCAAGAATCACATTTTGCATTTCTGATCATCTTCTTATAACTCAAGATATGTATCGCTATATGAAATTTGCAAAAAATGGCGGTTTTTTAAGAACTTTCTAAAAAAATTTCAAAATTTCTTTCCCTTGACCTTTTCATAGAGCTTGAGACAGTCGTTCATTTAAGCTTAATTTAAGTCAAATCCGATCATTTTAACGCGTGCACTAGCGTGTTCCGAAAATAAAAAATTTTAGGGCACACCCCTAGAAAGATGCTATTTAACAAGCTGATTACGGGATTAAAAAAATTTTGAAGGTCATCTTCAGGGCGCAACCAGCTCTTAAAGGTTTGCATCCGTAGTGCATTTGGTTTTTTTTTTTTTATTTTGAAAATTAGCGCCACAAGTTTTGTTAAGTAGAGTACATTTAGGAGAACATATTTATACAGTTTTCATGAAGCAATTATGGTCCAGCACAACGTTTTGAAATTTTGAAAAGGTGTAATTTATTATTTTTTTTAGTTTTTGTATAAACCAGAGTCTGTAACCGTTTTTTTTTTTTTAAGAATTTGTATAAATCGGAGTTTATGTTTAAGCTTTTGTATAAAAAATAGTTTTTTTACTAAAACTTAAAAAAAATATATAATAAATTAACTCAAAGAAAAACGCTTCATCATATTGATAATACGGTTTTATCACTTGCTGTCATCAATTCTGATGACAAATTTCTTCATATTGATGAAGCTTTTCTTCAATATGATGAAAAATGTCATCGAAATTGAAAAAACCAGTGTTGACACATTTCATCATATCATCAAAAAGTGTCATCAATATGCCTTTCAAATGTTTTTTTAAATAAATAAAATAATATTAAAATAAAGAAATTTTTTGAATAAATATATTAAAAAAATAAAAAAAAAACAATAAAAAATATTAAAAAAAATCCTGCCCCGGCTGGAACTTGAACCCACGGGTCCCCAGTTAAATGAAAATCTCGCACCACTACTTAGTTAGATAACGTTAAACGTATGCTAATGTGTATGTGTAAAGACACAAAATTTTTTGTTATATACATACATACACATTTGCTTATGGGGGTTTCTAGCACTGTTGCCAAGTTGGAGGTTTTCCCGCTAAATCTAGCGCTTTTTGTTTGGATTTAGCGGGGAAAAATTGGTTTTAGCGGGAACGGTGCTTTAGCGGGAAAATCTAGCGCTTTTTATTTGGATTTAGTGGGACAAATTTAGAGGTTTTTTCCAATTTTTCAATCGAAAACGCCAAGTTTGTCTAATTTTAGCGCTTTTTTTTAAATTTAGCGGGAGAATTTTGTATTTTCCCGCTAAAATTTTTTCGACCGTTTCTTGCGCATTTTTAATGAAAAGTAAATTTTCGTAGAAAAAATAATTTGGAGGTTTTTTTTTAATTTTTCTTTTTTGTCAATCAAAAATGCCAAGTTTTTCGGTTTTCAGCGCTTTTTTTTGTAATTTAGCGGGAAATTTTTAAATTATTCCCGCTAAATTAATTTTTGGCGGTTTCTAGCGCTTTTTTCGTGAAATTTAGAGGTTTTTAGTTAAAAATAGTTGGCAACAGTGGTTTCTAGCCACACACATTTTATTATTGTACAATATCCCTCTCTTTCCCTCTCACAGCTTTTAGCAGAGCATAGTTACATACAAATTTTAGCATTATATTTAGCACAGAACAAACAAAACGGCTTTTAAGATTTATTATTTGTTGATACTCTGTAGACAAGTGGCTAGAGGCTAAGCCCAACAAACAAGAGGTCCGGCGTTCAAATCTTGGTGGATACGAAAAAAGATATAAATTTTTAAAAATTAGAAAATAACCAAAAAATTATAAGTAAATAAAAATAAATTAAATAAAATAAAATCAAATAACAAAAACAAAATTTATTTTTTTACTTATTTTTCAAATTAAAAAAGTTATTGATGACACCGCTTCATCATATTGATGACAAGTTACATTGAACGAAAAATGATGTAACATTTCATCATATTGATGTAACTTTTCATCAATATGAAGAAGCTTTTCAATATGAAGAAGCTTTTTTTTCATCAATATGAAGAAACTTTTTCTTTGAGTGTACACAACAGAAAGTACAAAATTATTTTTGTAGTTCTTAACTAAATAGAAACAAAAATTTTCTCCTTTTTTTTTAACTATAAATTTTCAAGAAAAATAAAAACTTAAAAGAAGAAAATATGGAATTTAGCTAATTTATTACACTGTGCATCAAGAAAAATGAGCCTTAATAGCTTCAACGTCATATGAAAATAGAATATCAAATAGACAAAATCGCCAAAGGGTTCTGTAAAGGTCGTTAGGATTTCTTTTTTATAGCCTACTGAAATTTTTAATTTTTCATAAAAGGTGTTTGGAAAACGTCACAAAAACTATAATAAAAGCACATCTGAGCTTCAAAATTGTATGTCAGTTCTTATCTTAGAATATATTAAACCTAAAACTTCGATTTTAAGGGGTAATTTTTGTTCTTTTTCAAAAACTAAGTCTAATAAAACGTCCATTTAAAGGGTTAAAATGTTCTACAAATATTTTCCTCATACAAATGAACGTTTAATTAGACTTTTGTATATGGGGCATTCCATGGCAACTCGGACACTTTGAAATTTATTTTTTTAGATTTTCCCAATTTGTTTACAGTTTTTAGTTCCCTTCGAAAACTCTTTCGTGGTAAGTTTTCAGATTTTTTTGATGACCCGTTCAAAAGATATCGAATTTTTAAAAATTGGTACTTTGTTCCGTTACTCAAACTTCTTTTACTCATAACTTCTTCAATAATGGTCCAAATTACATTTTTTTTTTTTTAATTTTTGTTTTTTTACGTACTTTAAAAAAAAAATCCCAAAAAATTCTTAAAACCGCTCTAGTATGCGATTTTTAAGTTTTCAAATTTAAATCTCATTTTTTAAAATGTTGGTACTCTTCGATTTTTTAAAATTTTTTTGTGTAAAACTTCTATCTATTCTACAAGTTTTTGCCCAGGAGGTTCGTGGGATAACAATTATTACTATTTTTTTAAATTTTTTGAAAAAATTTTATTGCACATTTCTAATCTTAAAATCATTTCTACTGCTCCAATGGTGCGTCATAGAAGGGTCATTTATAAGACCGACCCTCAATTATTTTTACGTCTTAACATTTCTTTGAGGGCTCCCACACAAAACGACATTTTTTAAAATTTGCTCCAACCGCTCTAACTGCCCTAAGAGTACCCTTAGAGAACCAAACCCTTTATCTCTAACTGTTAAGGCGGTCCCCATACAATTTTTTTTATTTTTTGTAAATTTGTTTTATTTAATCAGCTTCTACCGGTCCAATGGTGCGTCCGAGAGGGGTCATTAGTGAGACCGACCCCCATTTATTTTTACCCAACAACATTTTTTTAAAACATACCTACGCCCTATCTCCACTCCCTAAGTAGGCTTCCATTCAAAATAACATTTTTATAAAATTTGCTCCAACTGTTATTTGTATGGGAGCCCACTTAGGGAGTGGAGATAGGGCTGTGGTATGTTTCACAAAAATGTTGGAGGGTAAAAATAAATGGGGGTCGGTCTCACTAATGACCCCTCTCTGACGCACCATTGGACCGGTAGAAGCTAATTAAATAAAACAAATTTACAAAAAATAAAAAAAATTGTATGGGGACCGCCTTAACAATTAGAGATAAAGGGTAGGTGTGTTCAGAGAAAATGTTTGAAGTAAAAAAATATTGTGGGTCGGTCATACATTTTGTTGCTCTAAGGGCACTATTAGGGCAGTTAGAGCGGTTGGAGCAAATTTTAAAAAATGTCGTTTAGTGTGGGAGCCCCCTTAGAAATTGGAGATAGGGTATTAGTATGTTCCAAAGAAATGTTAAGACGTAAAAATTAATGGGGGTCGGTCTTATAAATGACCCCTCTATGACGCACCATTGGAGCAGTAGAAATGATTTTAAGTTTGGAAAATTACAATAAAATTTTTTCAAAAAATTTAAAAAAATAGTGATAACGTTATCCACGATCCTCCTGGGCAAAAAAATTTTAGAATCAATAGAAGTTTTACACAAAAAAATTTCAAAAAAATCTAAGAGTACAAACATTTTTTAAAAATGAGATTTAAATTTTAAAACTTAAAAATCGCATACTAGAGCGCTTTTAAGAATTTTTTAGGATTTTTTTTTAAAGTATGTAAAAAAACGAAAAATTTTGAAAAAACAAATTTTAAATTTGGACTATTATTGAAGAAGTTATACCAAAATACCAATTTTTAAAAATTCGATATCTTTTGAACGAGTCATCAAAAAAAATCTGAAAATTTCCCACGAAGGAGTTTTCGAAGAGTACACTCAAAAAAAAAGTGAACTAAAATCTGGGAAAATTAACTAAATTTTGAGAAAAAGAGGGAATGATTTGGCTCCAAAGATTTTTTTTCTTGGTTTTAGTTCATAATTTTCCCAAAAATAAGGAAAACAAAGTTATTTAATTTTAAGCCAATTTTAACTAGAAAATGGGAAAAATTATACTTCACATTTTAAAAATAGATTGGGTCTAGACCCTGGACCCATGGGTTCGGACCCCATTTAACTCGAGACCCCGTTGGGTCCTTTAAGGGTCCCTATAGATTTTGAACCAAAATTTGTGTCCGTTTCGCTCCAACTTGCTTAGTTTTTGAGATACGGTAATAAGGGGCCTGATAGGGTCTTGAGAATCTTAAAAACCGGATAACTCAAAAACTATTGATCGGAGGGCTTTCGGGTATTTTGCGGAAGTGTTTTACGAGTCAAGAGCTACAAAAATGCCGTTAGACGTTTTCCCGTGTTGGCAGTATTTACCGAGATATGTGTATATATAAAATCTCGGGAATTTAAAATTTTAGATCTAAAATTAGGGTCTTGAGACCCCGACAGATATGCAGAGCTAGGCTATTCCATATTTTTCTTTGTAGTCTTTCTTTTGAAAATTTCATCCGTTTCGCTCTATCTCGCTTAGTTTTCGAAATATCGCCATTTTGAATTTTTAACTAAATTCTAAGAAGTTATTTGCTAAATTCTCAGAAGTCATTAACTAAATTCTAAGAAGTTCACTTCCTCAATTCAAAGAAGAGAAATATGATGATGTTGTTTTTAGTAAATTTTAACTAAACTTGAACTAAATTGTTTTTTAAGAAATATGTCTTAAAAATAAAGATACGATTCTTAGATTTGTGGAAAATTTCTTTGGCAGTAAGAATTTTTTTCCTAATATTAAAAAAAAACCATTTAAAGAAATCTATGAACTAATTATAAGTAAATGAACTAAAATTTTTTCCTCAAAGTTAAGAAAATTTTTCATTTTTAAGTTAAATTTAACTAAATTTTAGGAAATTTCATGATAAATTTTTAAAGACATTTTTTCCTTAATTTTAGTTATGTCTTTTTTTTCAGTGTAGATTCTCAGAATTTTTAATAGGAAATATGTCTCAGAAATTGTTTGAGAATCTTAGACTTTTTCTTAGAAAGTGTCTCAGAAATCTATACTTTAGAAAAATTTCTCAGAATCTCGGAAATTACATAAAAAAAATTTTAAAAAGCATTAAAGTCTTAAATTTTTCTAATCTCAGATACTCTCTACAGAATAGCTTTTCAAAACCTGAAAATTTTAGTTGGAAAAATGTCTCGAAACCTGAGTCTATTTCTATTTAAAAAATGACTCAGAAAATGTTTCAGTATCTGAGACTTTGTCTAAGGAAATATATATCAGAAAACGATACTTTTTCTATAGGAAAAATCTCACAGAAAATTTTTTTTTCTAATATCAGGTCTTTCTATAGAGAGTTTTTTTACACTCAAAAAAATACGTTAGTAGATTTACTAATTTTTTTGCTAATGCTAGTTAGCTAACTTTTAGCAAATTTTTAGTTGAGATTAGCATGTTAGCAAAAAATTCTTGTAAACTTCATTTAGCACATTAGCAATTTTAAACAAACGTTGAACTAATTTCTTTTGCTAAGATTTGAAATTGAGTTGACAACATTTTTACAAGATTTTTTGCTAACATTAGCATAATAAATGGTAAATTTTTTTTTATTTTCAGAAAACTTAAAATGGCACTATCTCAGAAACTAAGCCAGATAGAGCAAAATGGAGGGCATTTTTGGTTCTTAGAATCACCATACTTTCGCGGGCCCTCTTCACATGTGTGGACCCTAATGGGCCCTAACTTTGGATCCAAAAAAGTTAGCATTCCCGAAAATTTTAAAATGCTCATATCTCGGTAAATATTGCCGACACAACAAAAAGTCCAAAAGCATTTTTGTAGCTCTCAATACGTAGAACAAGACCGCAAAATAGTCAAAAGCTCTCCGAGTAATATTTTTGAAGTTATCGAGTTTTTTAATTCTCAAGACCCCAGTGGTCCCCTATAATCACGTATCTCAAATACTAAGCAAGGTAGAGCGAAACGGACACAAATTTTGGATCAAAAACTATGACGATTTTTAAGGAACCCAACTAGGTCTAGGCCCATCGGGGTCTGGACCTATCGGGTCCGAACCCAATGGGGTCCTCAAATGTGTCAAAAAAATAAATTTGTTAACTAATTATTGGCAAAACATTTTTGCTAACTTTAGCAACAAAATTGTGGGTTCAAAATCAGCAAATTTTCTTCTAGGTTTACAAGCTTTTTTTGCTAACATTACAGTTTTTTTTTTGAGTGTAGAATCTGATAAGTTTGGTATAGAAAGATATCTAAGAATCCCAGTATTGTTAAAGGAAAAAGGTTTTATGTTCTATGAATTAAAAAAAAAAAATCAGAACCAAAGAAGTTGTCTATGGAGAAAACGTCGTTAAGTCTAAAAACTTTTCTATACGACGAATTTTTCTGAATATAAAAATTGTTCTTGAAAAAATTATGTAACTCAGTATCTAATAATTTTCTAATTCTTTAATTTAAAAATTCTCATTTCCGTTATCGGGATTATGACCAAATTCATTTCGGTCATAATCCCCATAATGGTAGGGGACTATGACCGAAAATAATTTGGACATAATCCCAATAAAAAATGGACATAATTCCCAGATTTATGGTGATAATGACGACATAACAAATGGCCATTATCCATATTACAGGGATTATGTCCACTATACTAGTAGTTTCGTAGTTTTTTTGTTTAAAAAGCTTTTCTTCGTAGCCGGCCTTCGTCCAGTCTTTGGGATCACAAACTCCATGCATTAAACCAACCAAAAATTTGGATAATGACCGATATTGCTTTGGACTTAGTTCCCATAATATAAATTTGGGTTATGACCAAAAAAATTTCGGTCTAAATCCTAAAGTTAACAGACATACGCCCTTTTTGGAAATGTCATAGTCCCTACAACTATTATGGGGATTATGACGGTCATGGATTCGGTTATAATCCCCATCTCAGAATCATAGAATATTTATTTAATCCAAAGACTCTTTAATTCATGTCCCAAATATTTTTTCTATTGGAAATTTTTTTCAGAGCTGTTACTTTTACTATAAGGAAGATGTTTTAAAATCTGAGTCTTTTTCTTGTGGAGACATTTTTCAAAACTTAAAATATTTTCTTATGTCTAAAGCCTTTTCAATAGGAATAAATTTTATAAGTTTAGAAATGCTTTTTTTAAACTATCATACTTACCAAGAGGAATACATTAAAAATCTAAACTGATGAAGCAAATTTGACCATAAGGTTCCCTGTCAGAAAATTTTTTAAGTGAAAAATTCGCGCTTGATCTAATTAAACGTTGTGTTTATTTTCCCATTTTTTTCACAGGTATTTTATTTAAATTAATACAATTTTTTGTATTTGTTAATTACTAATTTATTGGTTTGGTAGGTTCTGATTTTTGTCTGCCAAGGTAACGGCTGCGTGTCTGGTCGGAACTCAAGTTTTCAAACTTTTTATACAAATAAGACAAAATTTCATACTTTTTGGCCGAACTAAGAATTGCCAATTTTCCAGGGCCATCTATGAAATCACTAGGATGCATCTGTGAAAATTTTATTAAACCAAATAGATTATTCAAAAGGTTATTATTTGTTTTCGGTCTTAACATTTCATCGTCACTAAAGGGTATATGAACCTTTGAATCGACTTGTACTGGTTTTTGTAGTGATCTCTCAGCAGTAACATCACTAGAACTTTCTTCTCCATGCGCTTCTTCAATCGGGAGTAGATTATTTGCTTCAAAATATAAATTGATAACATGTAACAGCGGTATCGTATATGAGCCTTCCTTTAATTGACTTAAAAATGACATATATTCAAAGAAAGCATAATCCGGCAGATCATAAAGTGTAGTGGCTACTTTTTTTTCTTGGATTTTAATTTTCTGAAGGAAGAAACACGCAATTTTAAAATAATTAGCAAATATAATGTTTCCCATTTTTCGCTCATTAACAGCAAGACTGTCATTACTCGAGAAAACATGATTTTGCAGAGATTTTTTTTTTAATTTTCAATTTAAAATGGCTTTTCAATAAAAGAGCCAGTCTTTCAACAAGGTCGATGCATATGAAATAAAATATCGGCACATGCGCTTTTCAAACGGCGAGTTTACAAGATATAGATGATTTTTTGTTAATACACTTATAACAGTTTCACAGTATTTATAACAGTTTTGCAGTAAATGTGCATTATGTATAATAACTTTAAACTCACCTCCTTAACTGCTTCCAGTAATAAGTTATTGTCCTCCAAACTAAGAGCAAAACCAAATAAAATAATTAAGTTATCAATTGTTGTTACTCCCACACATTTCCATATATGTTTTAAACAGTTTTCCGATATTGACTTGGTCATATATTGATCACACAACGGATACATTTTAACAATATCGGCTAAAGTTAGTTTTGACAAGCTCGATTCATCATTATTATAGATCATAAATCGGAAATTTTTAAAATTATCTGGTTCTACATCTCGTAAACGTATCTCTGTACTTCGGTGATTTTCTATAAATTGACTTTGAAACATTCTTTCGAATACAGGAGATACCAATATAAACATAAATTTATGACCAAAGATGAGTTCCGAGGTCTCATGCTCCGCACCGACTATAAATTTGCAATCAGCAGCATGTCCAGTTTCAAAGAGATGGTCAATTTTGTCGGGAAAACTGAAAGGAAAAAGAAGTGAAATCGGTTTAAATTTTTTTACCAATAGAGAGATTTAAATGAAATCGGGTGGAGTTTTTCTATAGGTTCTAAATACAAAAATGGTTTGTTTTAAAAATTTAATTAAAGATTTATGTGATTACTAAGAGGTGGTTTGTATGTTTTGGCTGGTGCAAATCCTCTTCCAAACCCTCCAGTGTGGGTGCCGGCTGGGCAACAAGCACTACAGACATATCCTGAATGTAGCAGGATGCTGCTTGGCAGAGGTCAGGGTACACGTTTCTGGTATTTGTGTCGTCCTAGGTAAACAGTATCGGAGAAATGTATCTTGACTATAGGAATCGGGGTAATTCTTTAGTGGCCAGTCGAAATTCTTGTCGGGGGACTAACATGTTCATCTGTTGAATATGCCGTATCTTCAAGAAGGACGGTAGTGTACTTACAACCCCTCCTTGTTTGTCAAGGATGGGTCGGCCTCTGCCTAAGTTTTTAGTATGGTCTACTCTCTGCTAAACTCCTTGGAAATGTAAGTAGGCGGAGAAATGGTTAACTCTCTTAAAACGGAAATCCCTAATCTACGGTGGAACAGCATATGCCAAGAGATGCGTTGCTAAGAGGGTGCTTAGTAGTGAATATGCATACTCTGGAAGTAGGCGAAATCCAGTTTAATATAGCCTTCCCATGGTAAGGAGATCTACCATGGGTGACCTTTATACTTCCCCTTAATATTGAAAAAAATATCATGGATACATCAACCAATAAAAAATTTTTAGTCGATGCAGCTGCACCTCTGTCGGAAATGCCACTGGGCTGTCCGACACACATTGGGAACTTTGTATAGAAAAGGCGCGCATCGACGTTTTTTAATTATAACTCTTGAACGGATAGGAATTTCTTGACATTCATTACCATTATAAAAACTGGAGACCTTAAGTAACTCACTCATGTGGATTGGACACTTTGCGCATTAGTACCCTACATGTAAATTTAAGGCAAAGTTGGTTAATTTATTCATATAAAAAAATAAAATGAAGGTACCCTACATGTAAATTTAAGGCAAAGTTGGTTAATTTATTCATATAAAAAAATAAAATGAAGGTCCATTATTTAAACAGTTACGGATTTAAAGTGACAAAATAACAGCTTACCATTTAATACAACGTGTTTTCTTTCATATTTTGGTAAAGTTTACACCCTACACTAAAATAACCTGCAAAATTAACTGTTTTCTATCTACTCTCATTTTCGATTTTTTAAACAAAAAAAATGCGGAACAATACAAACAAAGAAGCAACACACGGTAAATAAGCATTATTTGCATAAATTGTTAAGTTTTTTGGTAAAAAAAAAAAATATTAAAACAACATTACTCTATAACACTGTGCAACAAATTTTGGGTCATCGCATTGAGCCTCAATGCCTTCAACGCCATATGAAAGTAGACCATCAAATGGACAAAATCACCAAAGGGTTTTGCAAAGTCAGTTCGGATTTCTTTTTTATAGCCCACTGAAGTTTTTATTTTTTTTATCAAAGGCGTTTGGAAAACGTCAAAAATACTATAATAAGAACACATCTGAGCTTCAAAATATGATTTGATGTCTGCAGTAAAATTTTATGGCGGTTCTTTTCTTAGAACATTTTAACCCTCTAACTGCCATTTTAAGGGGTCATTTTAGTCCTTTTTTCAAATCTAAACACTGAAGTATAATAAAGCGTCCATTTAGAGGGTTAAAATGTTCTACAAATATTTTCCTCATAAAATTTCACTAGGGGTTGTCAAATGTTCAAAGCTTGTACGACATGCGCAAAGTGCTTAAAATGGGTCAAGTATAAATAATCCATGTTTTTTATTTTGTTTTACCACAGCAGTGCACTGTGGGCCAAGATTTCCATTTTTTGGCCAATAAGGTCTGTAAGGCAACACATATTTAAAAATATTTTTTCAGAATGTCAACATCTTGAATTTTGTACATCTTAAATATCTTTTACTGTAGCTAAAAGTTTTTTTTTTTTGCATGAGGTTAAAGTTAAAGTTTGAGATTTTTTTATATTTTTTATTCATGAAACAAATAATTTTTTTTTTGTACTTTAACACAATATTTTTTCCAATTTTCTGCGAAGTTCTCTTAAAGACATACCTGTTAGTCCAACACATGAGATAAACTGCCAAAAAGTAAGCTAAAAGTATATATTTGTTTTAATAAATTATGAAAATTCATAATTTTGTTGAAATCCGCCTTTTTTCAACACTAAAGTCCAAAAAAGTCCAAACGATATTGACAAACCTTGAATTGCAATCTGTCTCTAATAGTGTATTCTATTCACATTTTTGCGACCCTTTGCGACCGTTCATAATCTTTTGACATAGAGGCAATAAACCGAAATATGGCGTTTAGAAATGCCCTACAATGGAACTTCAAACATTTTTTTGATATTTTTGTTTCTATTGATTCCTAATAAAAACTTTCCCACTTTGACAACATTGGCGTGATAACTGGAGATGAGCGCGTGACTGAGTTTTGATTCACGTTCACTCACGCTCCCGCAAAAAAAACATAATTTCTCAATCGTTTTTTTTTCTCACACTTTCTCACTATTTACGTGAGTAAGCAAAACACCACTCACGTTTGACTTACGCTCACGTGTAACTCACGCTAAACATTTTAAACATGAACAAATTATAAAACTAAATTAATACACTTATATAGTTTTGACTCACGCAAAAAAAATGGCACTCAAAACGAATCACTCACGCAAAAAATGTCTCACTTACTTGTCACTCACGAACAACAAATTTGAGATACGCTCACTTTCGATCACGCGTGATTCGCCTGACCAGCGTGGATTTCTAGTGCTAAAATTAAAACTAGGAACGCATTTAAGCGGGCATATATCAATACAATTAAATAATTTTGACTCACGCTAAAAAATGGCACTTACTGCGAATCACTCACACAAAAAATTTCTCACTCACTTATCACTCATGAACAAAAAATTTGAGTCACTTGACCAGCGCCCATCTCTAGTGCTAAACATTATAAATGGGAACGCATTTAAGCAGGCATATTTTGGCGATAGCATTTTAAATATTTTTTGTGAAATTGTAAGCTAGTAGCATTATTTGTACATTTAGGATGGCAAATGCTAATTGGAAATAAATGAGTTCTCTCTTAAATGTCCCACTGAATATATTAACATTTTGACGCATTTAAAAGAGAAATATTTTATTATAATTTTCTGATAAAAGCAAAAAGAGGGTTTTATAAAAACTAAGGAATGTATGTATACATTATACATTTTTTTTAAAATACTATGTCCTACATTTTGGATCCGCCATTTTTAATTTCAAAAAGTCTGAGTTCGTATTCGTGTTACGCAATCATTTCCTAGTGATATTAATCAATAATTTAAATACCTAAGATATCCCGTTAAACCATTAAAATCAGACAACATAGAAAAAAATTTATACTTTATTTTATTTGTCGCCATATTGGATCCGCCATTTTGAATTTAAAAAATTGGAGCTCATATTCGGTATATATAGTAAAAACAATAAGCAAAGTATAAAAAAATTATATCCGCCATATTGGATCCGCCATTTTGTATTTGGAATCTTTAATTCTAAAATCAGTTTTAACATCCGAAAAACCATTAAAATATAAGTTTTTGGCAAAAAGAGACAACATATAAAAAATCTTAAATTTAAATTTGTCGCCATATTGGATCCGCCATTTTGAATTTTAAAAGTCTGAGCTCATATTCGTTATTAACGACCCCAAATACATCGACAATGATTATAGTAAATACAATAAGCGAAGAATTAAAAAATCATGTCCGCCATTTTGGATCCGCCATTTTGAATTTTGAATTTTTTTTTCCAGAATCGTGATCAGCGATCCTTTAACACCCATATATAATACTTTTTTGACATATAGGTTAAGCGGTCTATTTATGGCCAAAATTCTCGGATGCTGGCCCACAGTGCAGTGTTAGGAAATATCGACAAAAAACAGTGCAAATATACTTTTGAGCTAAAAATTATGTTCTGATGTGTTTTTTTTAAATTTTATGGTGATTCTTTTCTTTGACCAAATTAACCCTCTAGCTCCCGTTTTAAAGGGTCATTTTTGTCCTTTTTTAAAAGAAATACAAAAAAGTCTTTAAAAAAAGGCAGTTAAAGGGTTAAAATGTTTTACAAATATTTTCTGCATCAAATTTTACTAGGGCACGTCTAAGACAAAGGTCGTCCAGCATATAGAAAATGCTTAAAAAGTATTAAATTTTTTTTTTATATTTTTTGGGACGAAATATAAAAAAAAAATCCGGGAATTTTATAAAATAAACCATTTTACATAAAAAAACGTTTATCTTAATTTAATTTTCAATATTTTTTTTACATACAGGTATAATTACATTTGCTATTTTTTGTATTTTTTCTATTTAGAAGAACAGTGCAAATATATATTTATAGGAAAACTGACCAAGTGTAAAAAGTATGACAATATCATGAAAAAACTTAAAAAGTCAAAAAATATACGTCGGTTAATGATAATTTTACTAACAATAAGACTGTAGTTTGGTATTGCATTTGAGCGAAATCGGTTCAGCGGTTCAAAAGTTATGAGCGAAAATTTAAGAACACCT